>JARHVA010001014.1:2955000-3562500 GCA_037957365.1 Torreya grandis
CCAATACTTTGAAGAGGGATCAATACCGATGTAGTTTTCCCACCTAATGCTTAGTGCAAGTGCAAGCAAATGCTAGAATGAGAGTGGTCTTGAATGCCTCAAGTGTGCTTGATATTTAGAAACTTTGAAATATAAGATTAGGATAGTTATATATTGTAGTATGCATAAGTAGGGCAGAATAGGGATCAAATACCTTAATTTTTCTCAACTTATTTCTTATTTGAATAGGCTTATTGTATCTATTTTTCATCTAGTCTATAGAGGTCAAATCATATTGTATTTATAGATATTTATAGCTTGTATAGATAATAAAATGCACTTAGGCATACCTTAGGAGGGGCACACATTTTAAAATATATCCATTTGGGAGATTTAGGGCAAGGGACACATTAACAAGTTGGGGACACTATCACCATGTGGCTCTAGTGTCCTTAATGTGGCACTAGTGTCCAACAAGAAACCTATTGGGCATACTAGGTTGGGATCTAGGAAAGTTATTATGGGATAATGTTTGAGTTGATAGAAGATGTTTGTGGTATGTACAATGGATGTAAAAGTGTGATAAAGTCTCTAATATATTTCTATGGCTAAGCTAGGAATAGGCTATCTCAAGCAACACTCTTATCATCCAAATACCAATTTGAGGTGATTACATTTCCCCCACCCCCCACCCTTATGCTATAAATGCATCAAATCAAAGTGACTAGTATAAAGGAAAAATAAGCATACCTAGACTTACCTAGGGATTAAATCTCATGTATATGAATTTGAGTATGTGAATCTAGGTTTGTGTATGTGGAACATAATCTAAAGCAATGTCTTGTAATGAAACATGCATTAATCAGTCCTTACTTAAGAGATTATCAAAACCAAAAGACTATGTTGAAAAAGTAACTAAGTAAAGTTGAGTGAAGTGATAAGAAGGAGAAAATGAATGAATTCACCTCATTAGGTACGTGAACCAATACACAAACCTGGTAAACACCTCTATGTGTGAGTGCACATAGTGATCAAATCATTGAATAGCTTGGACTGAGTTGATATCTTACTCAATATTCATATGTGGGTGGCTCAATAACTCAATATGTTTTGATTCCATCATTTCCTACCCCTAATTAGTAGATAATGATTTATGAATAGCTTGGATAAGACTATATGTTTAACCCTCTCATATGGGTGGATCAAGAACTCAAGTAGGGTATGAATCCATCATTGCCCACCCATGTGAATATATTCATATAAAACTAAACTACATAAAGTGTTGAAAGTATCTAATTAGGTATTTCTAATTGTGTATATTAGCTTTATAGCCACTCAAGTATATTAGAAAGCTTTTGGCCACTCAAGAATGCCAACCATATAGATGGAGTAAGGCATAAAACTAGTGATAAACTGGAATATGATAGCAAGTGTATACAATATAGAGAATTACATGGAGTTTATCATTCTATTTTATCAACCTCTATAACTGAGCATATGGAAAATATGTGCCATGCACATGCCCTCAATCTAATATTTAAGTATACTGATTCTAAACTAAGTATGTAATATTTGTATTTGTGTATCTAAACTGAATGTGGGAGTGAGCATGCTATGCATGATTCCCCTAAATCTGAGCAAATGATATGAATCTAAGTTAAAATGAGTGTATCTGAGTAAAATATGAACATAGTTGTCATATTTGTGACTATACCTATGCAAATTTGTAATATATTTGGTTTATTATTCTGGATAATCTTGATTGCCTTGAAGATGGGGCTACTAAATAGTAGCACCACGTAATGGATAATAGTGCCTTGTGGTGATAGTGTCTTAATTTGGGTGTTAATATATATTTGGTCTAAAAATTGGGTAATCTAAACTACTTTTTGAGTCCATATATTTTATTGTCTAATTTGTATCTGATTTCTAAAATTGAACCTATGTGGTAAAAATGATCTTTGAATAGAAATGTATGAGCCTGATCTCTATGAAAACCCCTATGAATTCCCCCTCTTTTGAGGGTAGTTGTGAAACCTGTGTAATAATTGTCATCAAAATAAGTAGCTCTATAAAATTTACTAGCTAGAGCATATATATGATATCTGCATGATATTCTAATACAATGTGTAAACATAACATCATAATGTAAAATAATTTGAGCATGAGTAGGTAATGTAAGATGTATGTTATAATCTAGCATTGCACAAAAGTGTCAATATAGATGTAATAAATGTGTATAATATCAAATCTGAGTAGCTACCTATGGGTATAGGGCATGATGTCCATCATGACACCCAAGTAGGAAGGGTAGATGCATGATTTTCTTAATGTCATAAAAAATTAGTGTGTGTAACAATTAAAGACAAGTGTCATGGTGATGATGTGTATAGGAAAACATACATATAAAACACATGAAACACATAAAAATATGTAAAGGGGACACAATACAAGATACATGGGCACATGTAATTAAATTTGAGAATAGAAGTCATATAAGGACATGTTCAAATGTACACATATGCAAGAAAGAAACAATTTGATTTAGAGCCACATAGAATGACATGTTAAAATGTCCACGTACACAACTAAGAAAGCACACAAAAGGGATATGAGCATATGTCCAAGGAATACAAACATAAAAGTGATGTAGAGATAAATATCGATGGCATATTCAAATGCCCTCAAAATGGAAGAAGCATAAGAAACACAATCAAGTCTAAACTAGGAAGCTAGAAATGAAAGCATATATAACTGTGTATTAAAAATCTATGTAAATGTTAGGATGTACATATGTTAAGTCTAACTACTGATAATCACTAAAAAATATGAGTAGTGAGTATCAATGATCAATATCAAGATATATCAATACATAAACTAGAATGTATAGTATGTAAGGATATAACATGGTAGTAGAAACTATATGCAATGGGAAATGCAATAGATCTATAAATCAATCTTAGCTTGGAGAAGATAAATCCTACTTACACTTTCCATTGAAAATACATTAGATATTCAAGGTTATACAAAAATAGATTTTTTATACCTATCCAAGGGATCTCCTACCACAATAAATTCACTAGATAGGGTTCCAAAGCCTCCAGTCAATCAAAACTATGCAATAACCCTAACTTGGTCCTATGTTTTCATATATACTAAACTAATAACAAGTAAATCAAAGCATAATCTCATGTTAAATAAAGATTTTGGTATAAATTTGGGTTATTAAACATAAAATTAAACATGCTTAAGAGAATCCTAATTAATTTATGTATAGTTAAGACACTAATGCATGGAGAGAGCAATATATTCAAAAGCCATTAGAGATGTTACTTATATATACTAAAGAGTGGAGTAAAGTTAGAGATACTTACCTTGAATATTAACCCATCGAGACTCAATCTCTCCCTTTACCAAAGGTATTTTAAAAGAGGTTGTTTTGGTTTGTAAGGATCACTAAGAAAGGCCAAAGCATCCAAGACTTCCCCACAAGATAAGATTCTTATCCAAGTAGGAACCCTAAGCTAAGACTCCTCAAGTAGAATAGTAAAAGAATATATTGTAAAGAATCAAAATTAAATAATTAACTCTTTTTGTCTTTATAATAATGGTGAAATGGATTTATTTATATAGGTAGATTTAACCCTAGTCCTTTCCAAAATTTTAGGATGACAAGGTCAACCTAGTCAACCTAGTATCATTATTGACAAAAAATTAGGCCAACAACTAAGTCAGCTAGGGGTTGACCTAGAACCTAATAATTTTTATCAATAAGAGTATAAGGTCGAAGGGGCCAACTATGCAACATAAACTATCAAAAAGGGATTTAGGATAGGGAAGGGCTAATGAATGTGGTAAATGACTAGAAGAGGTTGAAAAATAGGAGGTAAAGCTTATGGGAATGGTTTTAGGAGATGGGTGTGTAGATAGTAAGTGGAAATAAGGATAAAAATCCTAAAAATCACCACTGTTCAACCCACTCCTTTCTTGGTGTACCCCTTAAGGCATGCACTTAGAGAGATTAAGACTTGACAGGTTCTTGCAAGATAAAAAGCATCACTAATTGATAAAAGTTAAAAATAGCATGTGTATACATATGCCTCACTTGAAGCTCATCACATGTCACTTAGGTGCAATAGGGGATGTTTATTTGAAAAATAACATAGTAACACACAATGTTTAAGGTAAAAAATAGTTATAGTACAATTGAAAGTAAATTACTGAAATGAAAATAACTAAAAATAAAATTAATGTATGCATACCTTGACTTACCTTTATTGTTGGATGGTTTTTTTTTTGTGTTTTTATATTTTTATCATGGAGGTTGTAGAGACTACATTCAAAAAACCTAAGGATTACAAATATAAAGAGAAAAAACAAACAAATGCAAGAAATCCAAGATAGTTTATGATATGTGGATGGGACATACTTAGAAATTTAGCAAGCTTGGGTGACAAGTGTTACGTTAGAACAAATGACCAAGTAAAATTTTAAAGTAAATCAGGTAACCAAAAATCCAAGGCTCCTAAAGTCTAAAAAAATTAAACAAGTAAACCTTAAGTAAGAAAGGCAAACTCACCAAATCAAACCAAATATACATGTCAAAAAGGATGGTAATCAAACATCAATGTGAAAGTAGTAATGATCCTTAAATAAATATGGGAAAATAAAAATGGTAAAATCAACATTGATGAGTGAGTAGTAACAATCCTTACCCAATCATCAGAAAATGTACATGAAAGAAAAAATAGACTCAGGTGTCCACAAAAATGGGTGTTATAACAATGAAAACTGGTAAAAGAAAATAAATTAATGTTGGGATGTAAAGCAATACTAGAAAGAAAGTAATCCATAGTTTCTAAATCATGTTGTTTTGTTCTAAATATAAATAAAACTAAAACAAAGTAATGTTATCATGTTTGTAAGATGTGAAGAAGAAGGAATATAGAAGAAGGGAAAATAGATTTAGAATCAATTTTTTCCTATCAAGGGGGGAAATGAAATGGGTGGAGGGGAGGATGAAGGAAAAAATAAGGTAAAGAAACTCTTTATCGAATTCAAGACACTCAAATTAGGTTTGTCAAAACAAGAGGATTTTTGATATTAAAGACTCTAAATAACTTCTCTTGGCCATGCACATCTTAGGTCAAAAAATGAAGTATATATATCATCCCATAAAGGCTATATTTATGCAAATTAAAATAGACCTGCCTTCCCAAAATGTGTTCCCCATTCCTCAAGACCCCTTACAAAGTCATCAATCTACTACGAAGATTGGGTACTTATATGAGAAAATATGTATCACCATAAAGTTTTTTAAATTATATTATTCCAATCGACTGACCTACCACACCCTAATAGACCTCATCTCTATCATGAGACCAAATATGGAGTTTTAGCTTTGACTAGTGATAGGAGATGTGCTTGTAATCATGTCTTTTGGTGTGATGTTGACTTTTAAAGTTTGTATGTTTCCTTTGGTATATCATTTCCATTTATTTCAAATGAATTTGGCTTTTAAATTTATTGATGGATTTTTTTATTACTCCTCCATATAGATTTGGAAAATCAAACATGGGTGCTAAAGATGAATTTCATTTGAATATTTGGGACTTGGTTGTTAAGAAAAAGAACCCAGAGAGCATGGTGTCTAAGAGTCTTGTAAATTTAGATAAAATAAAAGTGTTATCTTGACTTTGACCTTATTTTGTCCAATGTGGAGTGGAAGGAAAGGAAATCAAGAGGAGTGAAACATGAAACAATTTGAATTGCTTCAAATCACAAAAATGTGATAAAGGGTGAAAAATGGATACAATGATAATAGATTGTGATTCCTTATCATAAGAATGAAGGAAATGGAGGAAAAGATGTTAACATAGGGTGTTATACAAATTTCATCTATCAAAATAATCTAAATCTAAATCTGAGAACAAATATCAAAAACTTATAACCATTGCAAAACACATTCTAGACAGGAAATGAAAAGATGGTGATTTTATGAAGAAGGTCAGGTCTTATCCATGGTCTTAAACTATAACTCATAAAAGAGAAACACACAAGGGTGTGTAAATCATGTGAAAATTAAATGGGATAAAGATGGTATTTTTTTAGGAAGGTTAGGTCGTATCCATGGTCTTACACTACAACTCATAAAAGAGAAACCCAAGGGGTGCCAAAAATCATTGGAAAACAAAGAAGACAAAAGGACATTATGAGAAAGATTGGGTCTTATCCATGGTTTTATAATGAAACTCATGAGAAAAAGGGGAAAACCAAAATACCAAAAGGAAAGACAAAGGTTTATGAACAAAGAGAACCATTGTAGAGGGTGAGACCCATATAAGTATCCTACAAAAAGTGTTGCATTGGTGGACTCTTTGAAAATATGGCCTTCATTGGTTTGAAGGAGATAGGAACTTGGACCAAGAATGTATTTTATTAAATAAGAGACCCATCATTTTTGGGCACACATATCTTCTTTGTCATGAGTGTAATCTAATTTAAGGATAATATCATTAACATTAAATGTGTGAACATTAACTTGTTTGTTATTTTATTTGTTAATACATGCCTTATACTAGTGATTATGTTGTAATGTAGAAAGACAGTGTTTATCAAGGAGATCAAGAGCATGAAGGTGAGATTCATGTAATTCTTTATCAGGTATATACCATGAAGAGATAAATGAAGAGAGATAAGCTCAACTTATAATGGGAGGACTTATTCAAAATTGTAGACTATATAAAATAGTGTTGCCCCAATGGTAGTTTGTATGTTAGTGCAATAGGCCCAAAGAGTAGGATAAAGATGAAGATGCCAATCTATGCGGGTATCACAAATTGTATTTTGGATAATTTTATTAATAATTTTATTGGTGGCTTTGGCTTTGAGATTACATTATGGACAGTGGGGTGTGGAAATTTTTTGATTGATTTTAAAAATTAGCACAGAGTTGTTTAATGTCTTTATTTTTGAAGTTACCACCATTATTTGAAATGATTGTATAAGGGATACCAAAGCAGTAAATTATTTGATTTAAGATAAATTTGGAGATGGTAGTATTGGTGACATCAACAAGGGGCATATCCTGACCCAAATGGTAAAATATTATGTGGTTGTGATTATAAAGACATGCCCATCTTGAGATTGAGGTAGTTTGCCTATGAGATCTAATCCTCATATGGATAATGGCCAGGGATATTTTATAGTTTGAATATCTACTGGAGGTTCATGAATTAAATCATCATAAATTTGGAAAGGAGTACACTTTTTAACAAATTCAATGGCATCCTTTTCAAGAGTGGGCTAAAATTATCCCATAAATAAGCATTCACAAAATGTAGCATGTCCACTATAATGACCACCGTAAATGCCCCCATGTGCTTGTTCAAGAAGAGGAGAAAACTCTTCTTTCAAAACATAATAGAGAAAGGTACCTTCAGCATTACGATAATATAAGATGTTATATTAAAATACATACTTAAAATCTTATTTGTGAATGCAAGTTTTTTTGTGAGAATCAAGGTACTGAGGATAAATTTGGTGTTCAATAAATTGAATGATATATTTGTACCACATGCTCTATCAAATGGTGAAACCTCATGTGGTAGATGACCAAATCTTGTGGTTGAAGATAAGATGGGGAATTTCTTATTTGGATAAGAAAAGTGGGATCGGTAAGAACTTGGTGCTGATGAAAAATAGATGTTGAGGAAGAGACTTAATCAGCAATAGTATTTTGATCTTGAGGGATATGATTTATGGTAAAAGAAGTGAAATTTTTGGTGAGGGTAGTTATGATTTCATGATAATAAATGAGATTCTTTATTTTACATAGATAATCGCCATTTACTTGGTAGTAAATGAGCTAGGAGTCACCTAAAGTATGTAGATATGTGATATCTAGATCAAGGGTTGCTCTTGTGCCTAGGATTAAAGCTTTGTAATCCACCATGTTATTAGTGACATCAAATGTGAGGAAAAATTATAATGAGATAATTTTTCCAAGAAGGTTCATAAGGATATAAACTTCCCTATCTAATTTAAGACATTTAGTGCCATAAAAATGAAGGGTTCAAGTATCTTCATGTAAATCGATGTAGTTATTTCCCATGAATTTAATTAGATATTATTGGGCACATCACACTCTACTATATCTTGAAGGTCAATAGTGAAGTTATGTTTTACATGCAAATACATCAAGATTACTTGCTTCATGACTATTTTTGGTTTAGTAATCTCAAGAAAGATAGAGAAATCATCAAGATTACTTGCTTCAAGGTCAATAGTGAAGTTATGGAAGTAATATTTAAGCTATATGGATTGGTTGATAACTTCCATTTATAGAAGATTATCATCAAGAAGATTATCTTGAAGGTGATCAATAGCTAGCATAGGAGCTTAAATAAGTTGATCAATAATTATTTTTCCTTTGAAATTTTTTTGGGTAATAATTTAGAGATAAAATTCCATGAGAAGGACCATCTCCTTGCCAATTTTATCTTCAAGAAGAAAGGCTTTGGAGAATAAGTGATGAAGGGGATCGAAATGAATGATAATATAAATGGTTTGATAAAGCACATAATATCAAAGTTTTTTAGTAGCAAAATAAATGGCAAGGTAATCACATTTGAATTTTATATAACATTTCTCATAATCGATAAGCCCTCGACTAATATAGTTGATGGCATATTCTATTCTAGTATCATTTTGTTGGTCAAGCATTATCCTAACTAATATGGTTGTGGAAGAGGTATACAAGATAAATGTTGATCATTTGAAGGTAGATGAAGGGTAAGTGGGTGAAGCAATGATTATTTCATATTAGCAAATAATTTTTGAAATGGATATGTCCATTCTAAGGCATTACCTTTATTAAGAAGAGAATTGATAGAATAGATGTAGTAAGCCATTTTTGGAATGAATCATCTAATTGCCCCAAGTTTAACAAGGTAAGTGCAAATGTCTAAAATGGATCAAGGGATGGGAATGTTGAAAATATAATTCATATTGGTAGGGTTGACATTGATGCTACAAAGAGAGACTAATAATCCTCGAAGTTTGCTAGATGTGACACCAAAAACAAATTTTTAAATATTTAGTCTAACTTTATATTTAAGGAGGCAGTCAAAGATGATTGTAAGATCAGAAAGATGAGTCGTGTATAATTTGGATTTGGAAATGAAGTCATCCACATAGGTTTCTAATATTTTGTGAATAATATCATAAAATATGTGATTTATCACCTGTTGATAGGTAGCTCTAGCATTTTTTTAAGTTGAAGGCAATTTTAAAGTAATAATAGGTGTCACATTATATGGTGAAAGTTGTCTTGTGTTTGTATTCAAGGTTAATGTGAATTTGGTTATAACTTGAGAAACCATCCATAAAATACAATGTTTCATAACCAGATGTGGAATCGATGATGATTTATAGTGAAGGTAAAGGGAAATTATCTTTGGGACAAGTAAGATTAAGATTACAGAAATCAATGAAAATGTGAATGACCATGGTGAACTTATTTCAAATAGGGACTATGTTAGAAAACCATTAAGAATAGTCCCAGGGTTTGATAAACTTAGCATCAAAAAGTTTGATAATTTATTTATGGCATAAAGTTGAAATTTCTAGTGTAAATTTTTGTTTTTATCGCACAAGTTTGGCATTGCATTAAGTGATAATATTATGCACCACAATGCTATGGATAATACCAGGCATGTCCTCATAGGATCAGGCAAATATCTCATGATATTTATCAAAGAATGATCTAAAGTTATCATGTTCATTTGGTGTGAGTTTGTGAGAGACTATAATTGATCAAGGGCATGATAGAGTACCATATTATATTTGAGTAGTTTCTTCAATAATTATAGCATTGCCATGTTGGAAATGATTTGGTGCATTAGATAAATATCAGAGTTGTTTCCAGGGTCCAAATAATGTGAATGCAATGGTCAAGTGATCACATGAGACAAAGCTAGTGCACACCAAAAAGAAGCTAAAGCAAAGTGAAAACACTGAAAGAGATAATTTATAAAAGACAAATAAGAGAAAAACCCAATATTCGATTAAAATGAGATGGCCATAATGAAGAATACATATAGGAGAGCTCATAAGTAACTCCTCCACAAATGGTGGTTAAAGCACCCCAAGAATATACTGTAACTCCTCCACAAAAGGTGGTCAAAGCACCCCAAGAATAGATTGTAAATCCTCCATGAAAGGTGGTGACAAGGTGCTAAGAATAGAGAAGTAACTCCCATACCCAAAATAGCCAGTCAAAGGAGTTACTTATGACATTCTTATGACACATCTATGACACACATCTCCACATAAGCTAGCCTATCCCACAAATGTAGGAAAACTCCATGTATGCACAAATATATAATATTCCCTAATTAAATAATAGGGAAAAAATAAAAACCTACACTAACACCCCCCATAAGCACAGCTTAGGTTGGCAGTGTGGAAATATAAAATGGGTCCCAGCAATTAGGCCTGATGAGGTACCCATGCACAAATGCAATCTCCCATAAGCTAGAGAAAAGGAGAAAACCCATAGGAAAAAACTCCCCCCTAAAAGAGAGACATAAAAGAAAGTAAGAGGCTAGTGGGCCCCCTCGAAGATGATGCTACTATAGATGTGGACCGCACCCCAAGAAGAGCTCATAGATGAATGAACTTGCTCTCTGTGAAAGGTTTGGTGAAGATGTCTACAACCTGCTCTAAAGATTGGCAAAATATCAAGTCAATGACTTGACTATGAATAAGCTCCTGAATGAAATGAATGTGAATCTCTATGTGCTTGGTCCACTGGTGCTAAACTGGATTCTTGCAAATTTGAATGGTACTCTAGTTGTCACAATAAATGATGGTGGGCTGCCTGATAGGAATGCCAAACTCAAAAAGTATCCCCTAAAGCCAAATAGCCTCAGTAGTTGCATTAACAGCTCCCCTATACTCTACCTCTATGGATGATATAGCAATAGCATTTTGCTTCTTTCTAGACCAACTGATAGGACCGGATCCTAGAGAGAAACTGTAACCAAAAGTGGACTTGTGAGTCTGTGAATCACCAGCCCAATCTAAATTTGTATACCCAATCAAGTCAACCTCTATGCCAAATCTGTAATGAATCCCATATCCATGTGAACCCTATATGTAATGCAAGATCCTCTTAGCTACTTTCAAATGCAACTCATGAGGTTCCTGCATAAATCTGGAGACAAGTCTCACTGCATATGATATGTCAGGCCTGGTGTGAGTCAAGTAGATGAGACTACCAACAAGTTGTCGATACCAAGTGGCATCAACTAATGGTGAAGAATAGTCAGCCTCAAGCTTGACTCTTGATAAAAAGGGAGTCAGAGATAGCTTGCAATCACCATGTGAAATTGAGACAATAAATCAAGAGCATACTTAGGTTGTGCAAGAGAAATCCCTAAATCTGACTGTGAGATCTCGATGCCAAGGAAGTAGTGAAACAAACCCAAGTCTGTCATATCAAATCTATCCTAGAGAGATGCCTTCACTACTGCAATAGCCGATGAAGAACTCCTAGTGATCAAAAAGTCATCAACATATAGAACCAAAATTAGGAGTGAATCATCCTACCACAAGAAGTAGACATTAGGATCAGAATGGCACCTAGTGAAACCCACTGTGAGAAGGAAGGAATCCATCTTGGCATACCAAGCCTGAGGGGCCTATTTGAGGCCATAGATAGATTTCCTAAGTTTGCATACTAAGGAAGAATCCTAAACAAATCTTGGCAGATGCTCCATGTAGATCTCTTCCTCTAGGTCTCTGTGAAGAAAGGCACTCTTCACATCCATCTGGTGCACATCCCAACCATGTGTTGTGGCAATAGCTAAGGTGAGTCAGATAAAAGTCATCTTTGCAATGGGTGCAAAGGTCTCTAAGTAGTCAATGCCTGCCACCTATGAGAAACCCTTGGTGACCAGTCATGCCTTGTACTTATCAACTGACCCATCTGCTACAAACTTGGTCCAATATATCCACCTACATCGAACCATCTTCCTTCCCTTAGGAAGTGAAGTCAAGTCCCAAGTGTGATTTTTGATTAAGGAAGAATATTATTCCTCCATAGCATTATCCCACTCAGGTACCCCAATGCCTCTCAAAAAGTCTGTGGATCTCTCTAATAATCCCTCCTAGTGCATCTATCATTTGCAGGATCTCCTACCCAAGTGCCAGCACTCTCAAGTGTCTGTTTGGCCCAAAATGGCCTAGAAGTGGGTGATTCAAGTGCTAACTCCTCATCCTCTAATTGACTAGAGGTGGATGACTCTACATCACTGTCCTCACTATCTAAACTTGAAGAAGAAGAAGATGTCTCTAGCTTAAGAACCTGATGTGGCTGATCTGAATCTGAGGAATCATCATGAAGAAGTAGATCCAATCAGAGAGAAGAACTGCCAAGTGTTGAGTCTCTAGGACTCTCCTAAAATTGGACACTTCTCTCAATGAACAACTCATCAGTGGTTGGATCTAGAAGGTGATACCCCTTAACACCATCTAGATATCCTACAAAGATGTAAGGCTTGGACTGACATTCCATAGCTCTGCATTTCTTCTTTGGTATGTGGGCCATGGCTAGGGATTTGAAAACCCTAAGGTGCTCAACATCAAGTTTCCTTTTATGCCAAGCTTTAAAGGGTGTTATCCCTTTTAAATCTTTGTGAGGAACCTTGTTTTGAATGTATCAAGCATAATTGATGGCTTCAACCTAGTAATGTGGTGCTAAGGATTTGGAGTGAATCATACAGCTACCCATCTCTTTCAAGAACCTATTTTTGCATTCTGAAACCCCATTCTATGAAGGATTTTAAGTGACTATGTGTTGCAAATCAATCCCCTTTGTGGTGCAAAACTACTCAAACCTGTTGCTGACAAACTCCCCTCCATTATCAGTTTGAAGAACCTTGATGGATTTCTCACTCTATTTCTCAACAAGAGCCTTGAAGTCTAGAAAATTTTCAAACACTTCAAACTTTTGTTTGAGAAAATATATCCAAGTGTACCTAAAGAAATCATCAATGAAAGTGAGGATGTACTTGGCCCTTGTGAAAGATGGTTTGGGAAAGGGTCCTGATACATCACTTTGGACTAACTCCAAAGGTTGCAAAGCCCTCCAAGCTTTGCCTTTGTCAAATTTTGCTTCGGGATGCTTCCCAAGGGAGCACCCCTTGCAAAATCCTTTTGAGAATTGGACACGAGGCAAGCCAATGACCATGTCATGTTTGCAAAGTTGCTCAAGGTAGCGGTAGTTAAGGTGGCCAAACCACTCATGCCATAATTTGCTAACTCCATTTGAATGAGTCAACAATGCTATTAGAGAAGAATCAGGTGTAAAATGTGAGAAGGTGTATAACCTTGTTTGGTGATCTGCCCTACCCACTGCCATTGTAGTATCACTATGTAACTCCCTGATAGCCACTGAATCTGGTGAAAACTCAACTCTCATGCCCCGACCAATGTGAGTGATTTGGTACACTGATAGGAGATTGGTTGAAAGAGAAGGAACACTTAAAAAATTATTGAATGTTCCTCCTTCCATTTCAATGGACCCTCTCCCTACAATGGAAACTGATGTGTCATCACCCAAACTAATTGAAGTCATGCTACAAGGCTCTAAAGATGAAAACTCAACTAGGGAAGAGCCCATGTGGTGAGAAGCACCTGAGTCAATGACCCATGAAGATGTAGAAGCTGTTGTAGCTACAAGGGCCTTGCCCTTTTCTTTCTCCTTACCCTTGCCTTTTGCCTTAGTAGAATCTTGGGTAGATGAATTTTGCTTGATAGACTTAGGAACACCTATGTTGTGCTTCTCTAGAAAATGAGTTAGGTGATCTATTTGTTTCTTCATGTATTTGTGTTCATCATGCCCTGTCTTCTTACAATAGGCACACTTAACTTTCTCCTTCTTATGTTTAGCATTGGAGGAGGAAGACTCAGTGTTGTTTTTGGCAAGATTGTTGTTTTCTTTCTTCTTCTCCTAGTCCTTGTTCTTTTTCTTATTCTCCTTTGTTGAAGTCTTATCCTTACCATTTCTACCTATCAAAGCTTGGGGTTGAGTAGACTTCATTGTGCCCATTTGGATTAGTTTATCTTGCTCCCTAGTCAAGTCAGCAATGAATGAATCCAAAGAAGGCATTTTCCATGTAGCGCTAAGGGCACTTTTTGTGGCATGGAAAGTGGAGACAAAGACTGAATAGCTTGGACCTAACTTAGAGAGAATAGAAAGGATGAGTTGATCATCTTTCTTCTCTATCCTGCATTCTTTCAATTGCAATATGAGGGCCTTAAACTTAGTGAAGAAGTCCTGTAAGGTGTCAAATTTGCTAGGACTTAGACTTATGAGTTCATTTTCAAGCTCATGACCTCTCATCTCATCAAGATTCCCAAATAAGACTTCTAAGGTATCCCATATGTCTTTGGGAGTCTTGGCAGTTTCTAAATGGAAGAGAAGTTCTAGAGACACAGACAAGCTCAGTAATCCATAGGCTTCATCACTACGGTTGTACCACTTGACCTTTTTAGCATCAGTGCTGGGTTCTAATTCAATACCCATGGTGACCCTATACAACCCTTTACTTCTAAGAATGATTGGTATTTTAACCTTCCATTCATGATAGTTGAAGGGTTTTATGGGTTTAAGTTGAAAATAATCCATTTTAAGCTGAATTTAGGTGAAGTTGTGTTGATTGCAAGTTTGTGAAAGTATGCAAAAAGGAGAAAGATAATAGAAGTAAACACAGTGCTGAAAGACAATCACACCCCCCTGAAATGTTGAGCCCCCCCAAAATATGCAAGTGCATGCTCAAAATACATTGGACTCAGATGAAAATGCATCTTAGAGAAATCTGTGCAAGTCAAGTTAATAACCCAAGCAAATAGGACGTCGAACCCAGTCGAAAATGCATCTCGAGAGACCCAAATTTTTGGCACTTTATAAAGTAGTTTATTTTTGAAAATTATCTAGCCTAAGGTGTAAAATTGAAAACTAAGAACTTTTTCATAAGATGGCACTTGAATCTGAACTATTGTTTGTAATATTTTAAAGTTTTAATTTCTCATAAACTAGTAATTTTGAAAAAAATGGCACTAAAACATTAAAAATGCCTATTTTGAGAGAGAAAGTGGCCTTACAACCACTTGTTGGACTTGGCACAAAGAGAGGAATCCAAAAGAGGTCTTTGTGAGGGGGAATTGGCCTCCTACCAACCCGGGGGTCACCCTTCGTCTTCATAGGTTAAAGATACAAGTTTTTAAAACCTCTGAATTGCTCTTTTAAATGCTAATTTTTCAATTTGATGTTAATTGAAAAATCAAATGATTGATTTATGAATACAAGATAGGAATAATGCTGAGGAATTAGACAAACGTAGATTTTACAAATTTTGCTTAGGAGAGAGTGGGCCCACCAAATGGGGCGTTGAAAATGGGGCGTCTAATTTTTGTTGTTTGTTGTTGCTATGTAGTAGATCAAATGTCCAGCAAGGATGCCAATGAGAGGCTCCTCTCTCTCATGCCCTACACCAATCTTCACTCCCTATGCCCTTCTTCCACACAGCCTTCACTCCTTCGAGATTCCAATGCCCAGCTGCAGTCCAAAAACACCACTTTTCAAAAAAAATGATGATGCCAAGGTGGCATAAAGAGTCCCCAAGCCACTCAGAATGTGCATATTTGATGCAAGGAGCAGAAATGTGATGCTAACTCTCTGGAAAAAGACATTTTGTTGCTGCTGAAAGTGCCAAGCTACTGGGTAAAATTTCCTGACGATTGTAAAAGGATGCGAAGTGCAGCAGGTCAGATCTCAATGCAAGAGAGCAGCAAAACATCAACACCTCTCTTTACTAGATAATGTCATAGTAGCAAAAACCAATGCCAAGTGCAAATTTGGAATAAAAATTTTAGCTAGATGTGTAAAGATCTCTCTTTTTCTGCAAAATGACCAAAAAAGAATTCCATCGCCTTGTGTCAAAATGTGACGCCAATGCTGGAGAAGATGACTTTTTAGGAGACACCAGGTCGTACGGCTCATGCAATCTTCAATAAAAATATTATTTGCACACATGTATGCTCATATACTTCACACGAAGAATGAGTCAAACCTACAGATCTGCATCAAGGCTTATATGCCAATACAAACATAATGCATGTAAATAACAAAATCAAAGATCCTTTGCAAGCAAAAAAACTTGAGATTTTAGAATAAACTAATAGCATAACCAGACACATGATTATTGGGGTGGCTCTAATACCATATCAAAGTTATTGCCAGGGTCTGAATAACATGAATGCAATGGTCAAGTGATCACACGAGACGAAGCTGGTGCACACCACAAAGAAGCTAAAGCAAAGTGAAAACACTAAAAGAGATAATTTGTAAAATACAAATAGGAGCAAAACCCAATATTCAATTAACATGAGATGGCCATAATGAAGAATACATATAGAAGAGCTTGTAAGTAACTACTCCACAAATGGTGGTCAAAGCACCCCAAGAATAGACTGTAAATCCTCCACAAAAGGTGGTCAAATCACCCCAAGAATATACTGTAACTCCTCCATGAAAAGTGGTGACAAGGTGTTAAGAATAGAGAAGTAACTCCCATACCCAGAATAACTAGTCAAAAGAGTTACTTATGACATTCTTATGACACATCTATGACACACATCTCCACATAAGCTAGCCTATCCCACGAATGTAGGAAAACTCCATGTATGCACAAATATATAATATTCCCTAATTAAATAATAGGGAAAAAATAAAAACCTACACTAACAGTAAAGAGGAAATTGGATTTGATTTAGGGTCAATGCTGATGATGAAGTTTTTGAAACAAGGTGTTTTATTTATAAAATTATTGAGTTTGTGATGTTTTTAAGGAAGTTAAGGTTATCAATCATGAATCAATTCAATAATGGATTCATCATTAGGCAATGTGAAAGAGTACCATAATACTCAACATCTACTTTGAGATTGAAAATTTGATTACTATGGCAATCATATTCAAAATATATCCAATGTACATCTATGGCCTTGTCATCTAATGTAATCTCAGGAGTATGGGGAGTAGGTTGATTTTATGAGAGTGGTGTATGAAATCATAAATGCATCATGTCTATAAATTAATCATAACTCAAATAAGATAGATCATACCATACACTTTCGATTGGGGATACATTTATTAAGCAAGAACATGACCAATATGGGGATCTAATAAACCCAATTAAGGGATCTCTTATAATAATACACTATGCTAAGGAGGGTTTCAAAGCCTCCACTCAAGCACAACCATTAAATAACTCTAAGGGGGACTTGATTTTTAATAATGCACCTAAACTAATAACAAGTGAAGTAAATCTAATGTAGTGCTCACCAAAGCTTGTGGCACAACATGAGGGTTTATAAATAATCAAAACATGTATAAGATAATCTCAATTAAGATAAGTATGAGTAAGACCCTAATACATGGAATATGAAGAGTAATATTATTTGAAGCCAATACTTATGCTACTTTTATATACTAAAGAGAGGATAAAATTTAGAGAATACTTTCCTGAATGATGAACCCATCAAGACTCAATCACTCCTTTGGTAAAAGGGGCTTTGCAAGAGGTTGTTGTGATTTTTTAAGATCACTAAGAAAGGATAAATCATGTAAGACTTATCCACAAGACTACATTATCCAAGTAGAAACCTTAATCTAAGACTCCTCAAGTAGAATGGTGGAAGAGCAGATTGTAAAGAAGCACAAGCGAATTATAAATCTTGATTGCATATTAAAATAATGATAAAATGATATTATATATATATAGATTGATTTAACCCTAAAACCTTCCAAAAATTCTATCTGATAGGGTAGACCAAATCGACCTAGCACAATTTCATATAATTATTCACTAAGTCATGAGCTAGGTCAGCCAAAGGCAAAACTAGTTCTTAAGTAAAAGTCACCTAAAACTATATAGGGTTGATACAATCCACCTAGCACAACTGACTGATAAAAGGGACTTAAGGTGAGGAAAAGAGGGATGGAAAGTGGAAAGACTAAAAGAGTGTGCAAAGGAGGATTAATAGCGTAGGGAATGGTTTTTAGGAGCTAGTTAGATTGGTAATAAGTGGAAATAAGGGAAAACAATCCTATGAATCACTGATGATCTGACCACCCCTTTCTCAGTGCACCTTTAAGGCATGCACTCAAAGAGATTAAGTATCAATGGGTTCTTGCAAGATGTAAAGTGTTAGTATTTGATAAAAGTTGAAAATATTATGTATATACATATGCCCCACTCGAAGCTCATTATGTGTCATTAAGGTGCAACAAGGGATGGTCCTTAGAGAAAGAACATAAGAACACATAACATTGATGCTAAAAAAGGTTGTAGTATTTTAAAACATAAAATAACTAAAAGTAAATGACTAAAATGGAAAGAACTAAAAATTAAATGACTAAAAATTAAATGTGATACATACCTTGAATTACCTTTATCTCTGGATGATTGTCTACTATGTTATTAGTTTTAATTATGGAGGGCACAAAGACTAATTTTGAAAAACTTTTAAAACTAAAGAGCAAAATAAACAAATGTAGGGAAGCCAAGATAATTGGTGCCATGAGGACAAGATGTACTTGTGAATTTGGCAAGCTAGGATGACAAGTGCTATGTTAGACCAAATGACCAAGTCATAAAACAAGAGTAAATCTGGTAACCAAAAATCCAAGGCTACTAAAGACCAAAAACTCAAACAAGTAAACCTTAAGGAAGAAAGGTAAACTCACTAAATCAAACCAAGGATACATGTTAAAAAAATATGGTAATCAAACACCAAATAAAGATGGACAAGTGAAAAACAAAATGGTAAAATAAAATTTATGGGTGAGCAATAAAAATCCTTATCTCACTTAACAATGGAAAAAGATGATAAAAAGGGAAAACAACATTGTCGAGTGAAAAGTAACAAGCCAACATCACTCAATAATGGGAAAAGGTATGGACTCAGGGGCCCATAATAGAAGGGTGATGTAATAATGAAAAATGGTAAAAAGAAGTAAAATAAGTATAAGAATTTAGTGTTATGGTATAAATAAGGTAATCCATAGTTGCTCAAATATGTTTCGCTCTAAGGATAGATAAAACTAAAACAAAGTAGTGTGATCATTTTTTTAAGAGGTGAATAAGAAAGGAAAATATATTTAAAATCACAATTTGCCTGTCAAGTGGGGAAATTAAATGGGTAGAGGGGAGAAAGAAGGAAAAACCAAGGTAGAGGAACTCTTTATCAAAGTCAAGATACTCAAATTAGGTTTGTCAAAATAAGAGGACTTTTGACCTTAAGGACTCTGAAGAACTTATCTTAGCCACACAAGTCTTAGGTCAACAAATGAAGCATATAGATCATCCCATGAAGGATATATGCATGAAAATTAAAATGGATCTACCTTCCCATAATGTGTTCCCCATTCCTCAAGACCCCTTATACAGTCATTGGTATACTACAAAGATTAGGTACTTTCATTAAAAAGTTGTTAGCACAATAGAGTTTATTGAATTCTCTTGTTCCAATCTACTAGCATACCACACCCCAATGGACCTCAGCTCTATGTGAGGCCAATTGTGGAATTTGAGCTTTGATTAGACATAGGAGATGTGCTTGGAATCATGTCTTTTGGTGTGGTTTTGACTTTTGAGATTTGTATATTGCCTTTTGTATATTATTTCCTTTTATTTCAAATGATTTAGCTTTTAACTTTCTTGATGGCTTTTTCTATTCCTCCTCCATACGAATTTATAAAACCAAACATGGGTGCTAAAGATGACTTTCATTTGAATAATCGGGACTTTGTTGCTAAGAGAGATAACTTCAAAGAGTATGGGCTCTAAGAGTCTCATAAATCTTGGTAAAATAATAGTGTTATCTTTACTTTGATCTCGTTTTATCCAATGTGGAGTGAAAGGAAATGAAATTAAGAGGAATGACACATGGACCAAATTTGAATTGCTTTAAACTACAAAAAAATGTTACAAATGGTAAAAAAGGATACAATGATAGAAAAGCATTATTCCTTATCATAAGAATGAGGGAAAGGGATGAAAACATGATAACATAGATTGTTGGGCAAATTCCATCTATTAAAAGAAGCAAAATCTAAAATTTAGAACAAGGATCAAAAACTTGTAATTATTGTAAAACACATTCTATAAAAAGAATGATAGGATGGTAATTTTATGAAGAAGGCTAGGTCCTATCCATGGTTTTATACTGTAACTCATAAAAGAGAAACCCATGAGGGTACCAAAAAACATGTGAAAAATAAAAAAGAATAAAAATATGGTATTTTGTGAGGAAGATCAGGTCATATCCATGGTTTTACAATACAAATCACAAAAAGAGAAACCCAAGGGGTGTCAAAAAGTGTGTAAAATGAATATGAAAATAAAGAAGACTAAAGTACATCATGAGGAAGACCGATTCCTATCTGTAGTTTTATAATGCAACTCATGAGAGAATGGGAAAACCAAAAGACCAAAAATGAAGGATTAAAGGTTTGTGATAAGAGAGGATTATTGTAGAGGGAGAGACACATGTAAGTAACTTGCAAAAAGTAATAGATAGATGTAAATAGAAAGAATGAAAATAAAGAAATGTTTAGATAAAATACTTCTTAAGGAATTATGTGTTGGTGGGCTATTTGAAAACATGGCCTTTATTAGTTTTAAGGCAGTAGGTGATTGGACCAAGACTATCATTAATAAAATAGGGACCCCACCATTTTTGGGCATATTTATTATCTTTATCATTGGTGTAATCTGATTTAAGGACAAGGTCACCAACATTAAATGTGTGAATTTTGACACATTTGTTATGTTGTTTGGAAATGTGAGCCTTGTATTGGTGATTATGTTTCAAAGTATAAAGATGGTGTTCATCAAGAAGATCAAAATCATGAAAGTGAGCATTACGTAATTCTTCATCAGGAATGATACCATGAAGAGATATACAAATATAAGCAAGCTCAACTTCTAATGGGAGAACTGACTCAAAACCATACACTAAAGAGAATGGTGTTGCCCTTCTGTCAGTATGTATGCTATTCAGATAGGCCCAAAGAGCATGGTAGAGGTGAATGTGCCAATCCATGCAGGTTTCACAAATTATCTTTTGGATAATTTTGTTAGGAGTTTTGTTAGTGGACTCAACTTGACCATTGCATTACAAATGATAAGGTTTAGAAAATTTGTAATTGATTTTAAATTTAGCACAAAGTTATTTGATATCCTTATTTTTGAAATTACCACAATTGTTAGAAATGATAGCATAGGGAACACCAAAGTGGTAAATGATTTTATTAAGAATAAATTTGGTAATGGTGTTACCACTAACATTAACAAGGGGCATGACTTCAACCCATTTGGTAAAATATTTGATAGCAGTGATGATAAAAATGTGTCCATCTTGGGAGTGAGGTAATTTATTGATGAGATCTAATCCTCACATGGAGAATGGATAAGGAGATTCAAGAGTTTAAATCTTAGTTGGAGGTGAATGAATTAGATCATCATGAAGTTGACAACAAGTAATTTTTTTAGCAAATTCAATTAAATCCTTTTCAAGAGTAGGCCAAAAGTATCCCATACATAGGTATTTATGGATTGTAGCATGTTCACTATAGTGGCCACCAAAAATGCCCCCATGTATTTGTTTAAGAAGAGGAGAGACATCATCTTTCATAACACAACAGAGCAAGGTACCTTCAGTATTATGATAATAAAGGATGTTATATCAAAATACATATTTAAAATTTTGTTTATGAATGTGAAAGAATCTAGTTTAGGAGGATAAGTTTGATGTTCCAAGAATTGAATAATGTCTTTATACCATGGGCTTTATTGAATGGTAATAGCCTCAATGTGGAAGATAAGTGAATCTAGTGGTTGAGTAAAATATGGATATGTTTTAATTTGTATAAAAAATGTAGGATTAGAAAGAACTTGGTGGAGATGAAAGAGAGAAGTTGAAGAAGCCAGGGAATTAGTAATGGAATTTTGATCTCTAAGGATAGGCCAATGGTAAAAGATATGAAATCCTTAGCAAGAGTGGTTTCTATTTGATGATAGGTAATGATATTTTTAATTTTGTATTGGTAATCACCATTGACTTGATGGAAACTAAGTGGGGAATAACCTAAGGATTGAGAATATTCAATGTCTAGATCAAGAGTAGCTCTCATGCCTAAGATGAGGACTTCATATTTGGCTATATCAAAGGTGAAAAAAAAACTAAAGGTATGATCTTTTAAAGAGGAATTGTAAGAATAGAAGTTATCCCAGATCCTTGAAGGCATTTAGAACCATCAAAGTGAAGGTTTCAAGTATCCTCATGTAATCCAATATTAATTTCAAAGAGCTCTTCACTAACTACTTTAGGTTTAGTAGTATCAAGGGAAATAATAGATTCACCAAGGTTATTATCTTCAAGATCAATGGTAAATTTATGAAAGTAATCTTTAAGTTAGATATATTGATTGAGACTTTAAATATAGATAATATTATCATCTATAAGACTATCTTGAAGGTGATTGGTAGTTGGCATAGGAACTACAACAAGTTGATCAGCTATGACTTGCCCTTTGACAACTTTTTGAGTTACAATGTGGAGATCAAATTCAATAATGAGGACCATCTATTTGCCAATTATATCTCTAGGAAGAAAGACTTTGGAGAAGAAGTGATGAGTGGGATCCAAATGAATGATGACATAAGTAGTCTGGTAAAGCATGTAATGGTGAAGCTTTTTAGATGCAAAATAGATAGCTAGGCAATCACATTCAACTTTGGTATAACATGTTTCATAATTGATGAGGCCTCAACTAATGCAATAAATGGCATACTCTCTTTTAGTATCATATTTTTCTAATTGATATAGGTGTGGAATAAGTATATAGAATCAAGGGTTGATCATTAAGAGGATGAAGTTTAGGTGAGTGAAGTAATGACTCTTTCATGTTATCAAAGGATTTTTGACATGGGTTTATCCATTCTAAAACATTAAATTTATTAATAATCTAATTGATGGAGTGGATATGATAAGCCATTTCAGGGATGAATCATCTAATTGCCCCAAGTTTGCCTAAGTAAGTGTGAATGTCAAGAATGGAATGAGGAATGGGCATGTTGATGATAGCACTAATCTTAGCAGGGTCAATATCAATGCCACAAAGAGAGACTAGGAATCGTAACAATTTTTTAGATGTGACACCAAAGACACATTTGTAAGGATTTATTCTAACCTAGTATTTGAGAAGATGATTGAAGATGATAGTAAGATCTGAGAGATGATTTTTACAACTTTTAGATTTAGTAATGAGATCATCTACGTAGGTTTCAAAACATTTGTGGATAATATCATGAAAGATATGTGTCATTGCTCATTGGTAAGTGGCTCTAACATTTTTGAGGTTAAAGGGCACTTTGACATAGAAATAGGTGCCCTATTGCATGGTGAAATTGGTTTTATGTTTATCTTCAAGGGCAATGTGAATCTGATTGTAGCATGAGAAGCCATCAATAAGAGATAACATTTTGTAACTAGCCATAGAATCAACTATGGCATCTATCAAAGGTAAAGGGAAGTTATCCTTGGGATAAGTGAGGTTAAGATTGTAGAAATAGATACAAATGTGAATGACCATAGTGACCTTTTTCTAAATAGGAACAATGTTAGAAACCCATTCGAAATAGTCCATTGGTTTAATAAATTTGGCAGTGAGTAATTTGATGATTTCCTTGTGACATAAGGTGGAAACCTTGGGTGGAAATTTCATTTGCTTTTGATACATAGGTTTGGCATTAGGATAATGCTAGGGTCAATACTAGGCATACCCTTGTAGGAAAAAATGAAGATCTCATGATATTTATCAAAGAATAAGATAAAATTTTCATGTTTGGTAGGTGAGAGTTTGTGAGAAACTATAATTGGTTGAGGACAAGATGGAGTACCATATTCAATGCAAGTGGTTTCTTCAATAAGCATGGCATTGTCATCTTAGAAGTGATATGTTGTATTAGGTAAGGAAGATATTGGATTATTTTTAGGATCAATACTAGCGATGAAGTTGTTGAAACAAGGGGTTTTAGTTTTAAAATTCCCAAGTTTATGATGTTACGGAGGAAGTTGAGGTTCTTGGGTGTGAAATATTCAAGAACAGCTTCATCACTAGGCAAGGTGGGAAGAGGACCATAATACTCAACATCTACTTCAAGATACCGAATTTGATTACCATGGCAATCACACTCAGAATGTATGTAATGAATATCAGTAGCCTTGGCCTCAAGTGTAATCTTGAGAGTAGGAGAGGTAGATGGATAAGAAAATATTGGAGTGTTAGTGGCTTCAATGATGGGAGAAGGATTAGAGGTAATTATTGGATCTAAAGGTGGTAAAGGATATGTAGGAACTTCCAAAGACTTAGAAGGTATAATTAGCTCTACCACCCAAGGGGTATCAATAAGTGGAGAATTGGTAAGAGGCACATAAACTTTGATATCTAAGTCATGATCTATAGAAATGGTATGGACATCTTGATTAAAAGCATAAATTCGAGCTAAGGTTTTCTAATAAATCTAGACATCCAAGTCTCAAGATTGAGCTTGGGCCATTATGTAATTATCATCATATGTTGGAAAAATTGTACATGCTTGAGAATCAGGGGGAGTTTCAAAAGGTGAAATCCTATTATTACCAAATATATGAAGAGACATTATGAGAGGATTTTGAAATAATTTGGCCACTACAAAATCATTTAAAGTGAAGGCATATTTAGTTAAATAAGGCCCTAAGCATTGCATGGAAGGGGAAAGTTAGTAATCTCATCAATAAGAGGAATAGTACAGTCCCTAGGTAATAAAGAAGTAGGAATCCATTGTAAATTGTATGGAGGTAGATTTATAGTATTACAAGTTGTAAGTCATTAGGTTCATCGTCATTAGAATCCACAAGAGTGACTTATAAATCAAGATTCATGTTGATGAAATTAGGTAAAGGATCACTATCTATCTTAGGAAAGGTAGGAATATGATACTGAGATTTGGGATTAGGAATTTAAATACTCCATGGGTTGGTATTAGCCTCATGCTTGTATTGTTTCCCATTATATAAAAATTTAATGCATTGGCTATTGAAAAAAGTGATGGCCCTCATTCTATGATTCCAAGGGTGACCAAGGAGGATATTATAAGATAAAGTTAAATCAAGGACCATAAGCTTAGTTTGAACAATCTTAGGTCAAATGGTTAATGGAAGCCAAATGTAACCTTGTAGTTTTTTATTTATCTTATCAAAACCATGCTAGGTAAGATGGGTTTGCTTGAGATGATCCTTGTTATAACCAAGTTGTTGGATAAGCCATAAAGATGTCACATTAATAAAAAAACCTTCTTCAACTTGAAATTTATAGATAAGGGTAGTATTAATGGTTATTTTAATAATAAGTGGTGGATCATCAGCATGAAAAAGAATTTCATCATTGATCATCTCCTCTTCAAGAAACTCAATAGAGGGCTTGGAAGAAGGACACATAGTTTCAATGGTACTTACATTGTTAGGTTGAGATTCAATAAAAGGTGGTTCTTCATCCATAGAGATTGGATATTCATTTTATTGGAGTTGTTGCATAAGGAAAGTGTGATGATAGGGTGTGGTACAAACCAACTCCATAAGTGGAATATTATAAGGCATAAAGTTGAGTTATTCAAGAAAAATCCAATGAGATTTAGAAGAACCAGGACAACGTTTAGGAGGTAAAGTAGATTGTGAAGGAATAGATGTTGTTGGAGGTTCAAAAGGAGGAAGAAGTTAGAAGTTCTTCATGGGCTTTCAAAGCTAGATTAGTAGTTGTACTATCTTTGAGAAGTTGTTCTTCTAAAGATGGCTTCTCAGGTTTGGTAACAAGATATTTGTGAGCTAAAATGTGATGATAATTGAACTTAGTAGTGTTAACATATTGATAATTGTTATAATATTGGTCATAATCGGCATCAATGGCACAAACGTCCTTGGCATTTTGTTGATTATTATCATTAAAAAAAGATTTTTGGTTATTACAGGTAGAAGCTTTAGAAACATGTTATTTTTTAGAAGTAATAGTATACTCTTAATGATGAAGGTTGATCATGGCTTCATGATTAAATGAATCACCAATAATATAAGAGAGAACAAATTCAATGAGCCTTCTATAATATTCATGGGAATTGTATACACAATGTTTTCAACCTTTTATCAAATATTGAGGCTTTACATCTTGCAAGAAACCATAGAGATTCAATCTCTCTAAGTGCATGCCCTGAGGGGTGTATCAGGAAAGGAGTGGGAAGAGATTTGGTGTTTCACAAGATTATTGTCCCTTATTTACACATTATTACCAAATCAACCATCTCCCAAAACCATTCCCTTATCTATTTCTCCTCCCTTGAATACTCCTCCAGTCTTTTCCTCTTTCCATCCCTCTTTTTCTTCTCTTAAACCCTTTTTGGTCAATCGATTATATTAGGTCGATTGGGTCAACCCAATATAGTTTAGGGTAAATTTTCACTTTCTTAACTTGTTAGCCTTTTAGCCGACCTAGCTCAGACCTAGTGAATTGTCCTCAAAAACATATTGGGTTGACTGGGTCAACCCTATACAATAGACATTTCTAGGAGAATTTAGGGCAAGATCCACCTATATATACAAGATAATTTCATCATTAATTCATATGTGCAATAAAGAGTTATTATTTACTCACACTTCTTCACAATATGCTATTCCACCATTTTACTTGAGGAGACTTAGCTTAGGTTTCTTATTTGGAGAATCTAGTCTTGTGGATAATGTTAGGTTGTGGAGCTAATAGCTTCACTAATGCAAACATGGAGGAGGTTGCTGAGTGTCATAGTAATTGATGTTAGTCAGGCCAATCGACGTTGGTCAGGGGTAGACAGAAAGCTGTCAACATCGGTTATGGATCGGCTGACGTCGGTCATCTCTAAACAGATAGGGACTAACGTCAGTCACCTGTGCATTCCAAAACTGTTAGTTACATGAACAGTTAATTTGTTGAACAGTTAGTTTGCATGTAAAAGACTAATTTTAGTCTTGAGTCTGCATTTATAATTATTGTAATTAGGAAGTCTAATTATTGTTTTTATGGGATCTATTTAAGAGACCCATGGGGCTATATTGTAATTTGTAGAATCATAAGGACTTACAAAGGCAAGGACAAGGAAGAGATCCTTCCAATTATAAGATTAGGTTGATCTACAGGTTGTGAAATATCAGGGGAGATCTACATGGTAAGTAAGATCAGTTGATTTGTAGGTTGTTGCAAGATCAGGGAGATCTACTTGGAGTACTTTGAGTACTTTATGGACTGGTAGTATTGTTACTGATTGGTGGAGGGTACAACTCTGTGTTTGAGTTGTGGTTGTAATTGGTTGAGTGAGAGAACTCTTGAGGGAGAATTACTGGTATGCCCAAGAGGTGTGGAAAGAGTGTGATTTCTTCATTGTATTTCCTTCTGGATGAGTATTAATACAAGATTGTATTGTCTCTCATATTCTGTGTTGTTTCTGAATTCTAGTTACATTTTACTTCTAGTTTAATTCCATGTTTAGTTGCTTATACAAAGGTAATCAATTGTGCTCTTAATCCTAACAAAGTGGTATCAGAGCTTGGTTAGGTACACTAACAAGTGGTATCAGAGCGAGGTTACAGGTTCATCAGAGCTTGGTTCGGAGTAGGTTAGTGTTTGTTGATTATAGGTCACTCTCAGGGGTTTCTGATTGAGTGGGAGTAAAGCAATGGTAGAAGAAAGTACACTAAGAATGGAGAAATTCAATGGCAAGAATTATCAATTATGGAAGATGTAGATAGAACATTATCTGTATCAGAAAGATCTATACTTACCGTTGGGTGGGGTTGCATGCAAGCCCACAGATATGAAAGATGAAGAATGGAATGTTCTTGATTGAAAGGCTCTGGGATCTATAAGGTTGAGCCTGGCATCATCTGTGATTTCCAACTTATCACAGGCTAAGACAATGATAGAGTTAATGGAATCTTTGGCAAATTTATATGACAAACCCTCAGCTTCGAATAAGGTATTTCTTATGAAGCAATTATTTAATCTGCAAATGTTAGAAGGTGGATCTATACATAGTCATCTTAGTGATTTCCATGGTTTGGTAAACTAGTTAATTTCAGTCAATATAGATTTTGATGATGAAATTAAGGCTCTCTTAATCTTATGTTCTTTACCTAAAAGTTGGGATAGTTTTGTAATGGTAGTTAGTAATACTGCGTCTGCTTTAAAAATCTTGAAAGTTGATGATGTTGTTAGTGTAATCTTGAATGAAGAAATTCACAAGAAAAGCATAGGGGAGTCATCAGGGAATGCTTTAAGTGTTGAAAGCAAGGGAAAGCTAAGAGAGAAGGTTGAGCAAGGGAAATCAAGGTTAAAGATAGGCAGGAGATCCAGATCTAGGTATGGCAGTAAAATCTGCTAGAATTGTGGAAAGAAAGGGCATGTAAAGAAAAATTGTTGGTTGGTAGAAGATCAGTATGAAGGAAATTAAAAAGTAGATGTTGCAGGTATTGTTGCATAGGATGCTCTTGTATGTTCCTTGGATAAAGTGGAATCTTGGGTTTTAGATTCTGGTGCCTCTTTCCATGCAACCCCAAATAGAGAATTTTTCCATGATTATGTCTAGGGAGACTTTGGAAAGGTTTATTTAGGGGATGGTAAGCCTTGTCAAATGGTTGGCAAAGGGAAAGTGCAACTGAAATTGCAGACGGGCAACACATGGGTGTTGAAGGAGGTCATGCATGTCCCAATCCTGAAGGAGAACTTGATTTCTGTAGGAAAATTGGGTGATGAGGGATACACAGTAACTCTCATAGTGAAATCTTGGAAATTTTCCAAGGGTGCACTTGTTTTAGCGAGAGGTAAGAAAGTAGGTACTCTTTATCTATCTACTTGTATTACTGATTCTCCTTCTGGTTTATTTACTTTAGATGTAGATGCGAAGATCTGGCTTTGTAGGCTTGGTCACATGAGTAAGAAGGGGATGCATGTTCTTGAGTTAAAAGGTAAGAGTTCAGATTTAGAGAGCATAGATCAAGATTTCTATAAGCAACAGAAGAAAGTGAGGTTTCTTGAAACACATGCTACAAGAAAGGATCGAGTTTATTACATAAAGAGGAAATCTGATGTTTTTGACAAGAATAGGAAAGCCTTGGTTTTTAAGGAGAAGATGATGGATAGAGATCAGCTCAAGGGGCTGAATAATTTTGAGTAGGGCAATTTGGACAAGGTTATGATCTAAAGTGAGCTCACAGGTAAAAATTCATCACTCATAGGAAAACATAGTTATCGACATCGGTCAGGTGAGAACCGATGTCAAACAGGCAAGTACCGATGTCGATCATGTGTAGACTAGAGTTGGTGATGTCGGGCAGGTGGACACTGATGTCTATCAGGGAACTAGCATTAGCAATCAGGTAGAATTGACATCGGCCAGGTGCAGACAAGGGTCAACTAAAAAATGTATTTTGGGCAGACAGCAAGCTGTCAAAGAGTCTCAAATGCCCATGAGGAGGACTGAAAGGGTAAGTAAGCCTCAAATTCATTATTCCCCTTCTTTACACTACTTGTTGCCAACTAATGGTCAAGAACCAGGAAGTTTTGAAGAGGCAATGTAGGTAGAATCTAGGAAATAGTGGGAGCATGGCATGAATGAGGAGATTGAATCCTTGGGAAAGAACCAAATGGGAGATTTGGTAGAGTTTCCAGCTGGGATGAAAGCACTAAAAGATGAATGGATTCCCAGGTTAAAGAAAGGAGAGAATGGACACATGAGACAAAAGGCCAGGTTATATGGTCTTAAGCATGCTCCAGGACAGTGGTATTTGAGGTTTGATAGGTGTATGACAAAGCATGGCTTTAGTCAATGTCAATGTAATCACTATGTTTATTTTACCAAGTTGGATAATGGTCGCAACATTATCATGTTACTGTATGTAGATGATATGCTTGTTGCAGGTTCATACATGCAAGAGATTATTGAGCTAAAAGTAAAATTAGTTCAGAGGTTTGCCATGAAGGATTTGGGAGCAGCAAAATTCTTTGGCATGAGTATTTCTAGAGACAAGGAAGATCACAGGTTGATGTTGTCTCGGGAGGATTATGTGAATAAGGTAGTGGAGAGGTTCAATATGTAGGATGCAAAACCGATTAGCACACCTATGGATGGATAGTTCACAGAACAATGTCCCAAATCACATGATGAGGTTGAGTACATGCATATTAGACCTGATATTACCCAAGCAGTGGGAGTTGTCAGCAAGTTTGTGGCCAATCCAAGAAAGAAGCACTGGAAAGCAGTTCAATGGATTTTCATGTATCTAAGAGGGACCATTAGTAGGTTAACATGCTATGCAGGGTCAAGCACTTCTCTACATGGGTATGTAGATTCGGATATGGCAAGTTACTTGGATGACAGGTGTAGCACCATAGGATATGTGGTGTTTGGTCTTCAAGACTGAACTTGAAGAGGGATACAAGCCAAGAAACAAAATTAGATGATGTACAGGTACAAGTACAGGTGTAACTATTTATCTCCAAGTGGGAGATTGTTAGGTTATGGAGCTAAAAGCTTCACTAATGCAAACATGGAGGAGGTTGCTAAGTGTCACAGTAACTGACATTGGTCAAGCCAACTGACATCGGTCAGGGGTAGACCAAAAGCTACCGACATTGGTCATGGATCGGCCGATGTCAGTCATCTCTAGATAGACAAGGACTGACGTTGGTCGCCTATGCATTTTAGAACTGTTAGTTACATGAATAGTTAGTTTGTTGAACGGTCAGTTTGCATGTAAAAAACTAATTTTAGTCTTGAGTCTATGTTTCTAATTATTGTAATTAGGAAATCTAATTATTGTTTGTATGGGATCTATTTAAGAGACCCATGGGGCTATATTTTAATTTGTAGAATCATAACGACTTGCAAAGGCAAGGACAAGGAAGAGATCCTTCCAATTGTAAGATTAGGTTGATCTGTAGGTTGTGCAAGATTAGGGGAGATCTACATGGTAAGTAAGATCAGTTGATTTCTAGGTTGTTGCAAGATCAGGGAGATCTACTTGGAGTAATTTGAGTACTTGGTGGACTGGTAGTATTGTTACTGACTGGTGGAGGGTACAACTCTATGTTTGAGTTGTGGTTGTAATTGGTTGAGTGAGAGAACTCTTGAGGGAGAATTATTAATACACCCAAGAGGTGTGGGAAGAGTGTGATTTCTTCATTGTATTTTCTTTTGGAAGAGTATTAATACAAGATTGTATTGTCTCTCATATTCTATGCTATTTCTGAATTCTAGTTACATTTTACTTTTGGTTTAATTTCGTGTTTAGTTGCTTATACAAAGGTAATCAGTTGTGCTCTTAATCCTAACAGATAAGTCTTTGATACTTTGGCCTTTCTTAGCTATCTTTACAAACCACAACAACCTCTTGCAAAGCTCCACTGGCCAAGGGAGATATTGAGTCTTGACAAGTTAACATTTAGGTAATTATATTCTAACTTTGTTCTCCTCTCTTTTAGTTGATATAAGTAGCATAAGTGTTGGCTCGAATAACACTATCTTTAATATTTCATGTATTATTGTTTTACTCATACTTACATTAATTTAAGTTACCTACACATGTTTTTTATATTGTTTCTAACCCCCACTTTGTGCCATAAGCTTTGGTGTGTATTAGATTAGATTTACTTTCTTGTTATTACAATAAGTGAATGCTTTAAACCTTAGGTCTCCATTAGGGTTATTCTGTAATTGTGTTAGACTATGGGATTTGGAACCCTTCCTAGCATGATATGTTGTGATAAGTGATCCCCTATTCAAGTCTAGTGAATCCCCATATTGGTCATACTCTCACTTAACAAGTGTATCCTAATCGAAAGTGTAGGTATGCTCTATTTTCTTTGAGACATGATTGATTTATAGACATAATACATTTTTTATTGTATACATTCTGGTGAACCCAATGTGAAACTAACCCTTATAGGATTTATTTCGCTTATTTTCATTCTTTTAGTCATTATTTTTATCATATTGGATCAACTCTATTGACCCAATTTTTTAAATTTTGTGTACAATTTTATAGCTTTTCAAACATTCAGTTTAGTCTACTTGGTCAACCCAGTCAACCCTATAATTTTTAGCACTTTGTGGTTGGTTCTTACATAACTTGATTGATCCTATCAACCCAGTTTACAAGTTTTGCCAACATACTTCATGTTTCTTCATCAACAATATTCCTTCATTTCATCTTTGATCCAAAAAGGTTCCTTTATACCTCTTTTTTTCTTTATTTTCTATCTTTCCTTTCACAATTTACAATCTTTAAAACTACCCTTGCATAGTCAATTAGATCAACCCTGCCGACCCAGTTCTGTGTTTTATGTGTTGTCTGAAATAATTAGGTCAATCCTGGCTAACCCTATACATTTTTAGACCTTGATTCCATAGTATAAGTTCAACCCTATTCTATATTTTGTGCATATAGTTTCAACACTATACCTTGTTTCAAGTTAGAATTAACCTCATATATGCTAGTAATTAGTTCATGCCTTTCTTTTCTTATTGCTTGCATGTTTAGAATATCTCACATAGTTTAATTAGGGGATTTTTAATTAATCACTTAGTTTCACTATTTCTATTTTATGCACACATGACCAAATCATAAAAACATAAACAATCACTTTAACATTTTACCAAAGCCAACCTAATTGGATTTCATCACCAAGGGAGAAGTTGACTTGAACTCTGGTCAAGTATAAATCATGGTTAATGATATATTTTGGCTAAGTGCCTAATACCCTTATTGTTTTGGTGTGTGAAGTGAGGGGGTAGGCCCCAATACCAAGCTTGTATTATTGCCACTATAGTCTAAGTCAGCCCAAACTACTTGAAACCACCCTTAGATTGCTATCTAGTTCCTTCTTATATAGCCAACTTTCCATCACATTTAAAATCATTTATTAATAATCTAATAAAATATTTTAGGTTGACCAATTAGTTAGCTCTTTACTTTTCACTTTGATTGCTTGTTCTTTGCTCAATTGTGTGTGTAAAAACTTGCATTAGAGAGCATTAGTGTAAGGTTTTATTTTATGTGCCTCAATTGGATTGGCCAGCATTGATCTAATTGATTATTTATTTCCATTTATTTCTTAATTTCCTATATTAAATACAAAAATTGTCTTATTTCGGCTCATAACTTGTTAAAACTTTCTCTTTTTACCTATCTATTGTACTAGGTCAACCCAATCAACCATGTACCTTTTTCATCCCATGTCCACTGTACTAGATTGACCCAATCGACCCTGTATAGTTTTTAGGTGATATTTTATGTGATAGGTTGACCCAATCAACCCTATACTATTTTATACAGCCCATTTTCATCAATATAATTCCTTATCTATCTAATTTTTCATTTTGTTCATCTCTCCTCAATTAGAATGAAATTTCCTATCAAAATCTTCTTGGATGGCTTGAATCCATTTAGATATTATATGGGATGTTCATTTCTCCCTGTCTTTTCCACCCAAGATCTCCATCACTCTTGGGTCAGCTCTTCTCCTCCTTCATCCATAACTTGTAATATGGTGAAAATAACACCTCAATATGAAGTTGATGGATCTAATCCCTTTCTTACTTATCGATAAACTTCTCATCTTCAAAATCTTCAAACTAATGTGGGAGTGATTGATACAAGTTTACTTAACAATCCCACTAGTAATCCTTCTTCTATTAATCCTCCCCATAACACCAATTTAGGGAGTTCTCCTAAAAACACCAACCCACCTCTTGATATAGCTCAATTTTTATCCCAAGTTATTCAAAAAATGAACATTATGCAAAACTCTAATACCAACTAAATGATGCAATTTCAACAACACTTAATTAATGTGGCTAATCAACTTCCAATTATTCATCCTTAAACTAATCCTAATTATATTCTTCCACCTCTTAGGGATGCCTCAGGTAATGTTATTCCTCAACCCATAATGAGATGCTTCAAACCATTAAAAATTATCTTTTAGCTCTCTTCATTATTTCCATTGATATTGGTAACATTTCTCCAACTATCAAATATGATGGGACTAAAAACCCTACTTCATTTCTTAAAGCCTTTGACAACCTTTACAAAGAGTGGATCCAAACTAATACCTTCACCACTACTAAACTCTTAGTTAAAAAATTTATCGGTGATGTATTATAATGGTATAATCAACTACCCCGACATTATATTTGGAAACTTGAAGATTTTGTTAATCCCTTGGTTAAAGAGTTTCGATACAATAGTCTTCTAGAAAATTATCTTAGCCACTTCATCAATCCTAAGCAATCTCCCACTAATCAGCTCATGACCTTATCAAAAGATGGAAATATTTAGCTCATAAAGCTAGCCATAACATGACTGATGATAACTTATTCAAACTCTTTATCACCACTTTGACACCCACTCTGTACTATAAGGTTCTCACCTTTGCTCCTCAAACACTTAATGAAGCTCTTGATCAAGCTAAGCATCAAGACTTTCTTATGAATAATTTGAAACCTAATCCTAAACACCTTAAAGGATCTTTCCAAACATCTAATTCTAACACTAGTAATGCTCCACAAACCAAACAAGGAGTTGCCAAAACTGATCTTCCTTCACCTTCTCATACACATCTTTTGGTTCATCAAATGAAACAATTTTTACCGCCCTCGAAACCTTTCATCTATCCTAATGCTCCTCCTATGTGGTATGACCCCTATCTATTTTACTATTTACATGATGACATTGGGAATTCTCATAAATCTTATAGAGGTCTCAATAATTTTATTATCTCCTATATGATTAGTGATTCATTAAATCACGAAGCTATGATAAATCTTCACCATCAAGAATACACTACTACTTCCCAAAAATGACAAATTTTTAAAGCTTCTATTTCAAATAACCAAAAATCTTCTTCAAATAATCAATTGAATTCTAAGGATGTTTATGCCATTGATGCTAATTAAGACCAATATTATAGCAACTCTCATTATGTCAACACTGCCAAGGTCAATTATCATCATAAATCAGATCACAAAGATCCTATTACCAAGCCTAAAAATCCATCTTTAGAAGAACAAATTCTTAAAGATACTACTACCACTAATTTTGATTCAAAATCACCTAAGGAATAACTCCTTCCTTTTGATCCTTCAACCACATCTATTCCTCCAAAGTCTAATTTACCTTACAAACCTCATGTTGGTTCTTCTAAATCACATTTAAATTTTCATGAATAACTCAACTCTATGCCTTTCAAGATTCCTCTTATGGATTTGGTTCATACTTCACCCTATCATCACAAATTCCTTATATAACAACTTTAATAATTTGAAGATCCATCCTTCATGGATGAAGAACCACCTTCTATTGATTCTCAACCTACTAATTTCAATACCATTGAAACTATGTGTCCCTCTTCCAAACTATCCATTCAATTTATTGAAGAAGACATGATCAATGATGAAATTCTTTTTCATGATGAATTTCATAATGGCTTCCTCCTTCTCTCTAACCAAAAGACCATATTATTCCTCTTATGGATGAGATTACCGATTTTCCCCCTCAATTCAATGCTCAGGAGCCCTCTCTACCATATTATGCCTTCACTTGCAATGATTTAAGAGTGGATAAATTATTTAAAGATCCTCTCATCATGTCTCCTCATACATTCAATAATATTGGGATTTCATCCTATGAAACTCCCCTAGATTCTCAAGCATGTACAATTTTTCTAGCATATGACGACAACTATATCATGGCCCAAGCTTAATTTAGAGACTTGGATGTCTAGCATTACCAAAAAACTTTAGCCCACATTTATGCTTTTAATAAAGATGTGCATATCATTTCTATGGATCGTACCTTATATATTGAGGGTCATGTGCCTCTTCTCAATCTTTTGCTTATTGATACTCCTTGGGTGGTAGAACAAAATATGCCTTCTAAATCTCAAAAAAATCCTACACCTTTAAATCTAATCATTACATCCAATCCTTATCTTGTCATTAAACCCACTGACACATCAATCTCTTCTACTCCATTTACTTCTACTCCCAAAATTACTTTAGATGCCAAGGCAACCAATGTTTTTTAGATACTCTAAGCCTAATCACCATGGCAATCAAATTTTAGATATTGAAGTAGATGTTGAGTATTATGGTCTTGTTCCTACTTTGCCTAGTGATGAAGCTGTCTTTGAGTTACTTTATGCTCGAGAACATCAACTTCCTTAGCAACATCATAAACTTGGAAATTTTAAGACTAAAACTCCTTGCTTCAACAACTTCATTACTAGCATTGATCCTAAAACAAATCCAATTTATACCTTACCAAATGTACCATACCACATTCAATATGGCAATGCCATGCTCTTTAAAGAAACCACTCACATCGAATATGATACACCATTTTATCCTCTACCAATTACTGTCTCTCATGAATTTTCACCTGCCAAAAATGATAATTTTAGCTTATTCTTTGACAAATATCATGAGGCTTTTGCCTAGTCCTATGAGGACATGCCTAAAATTGACCCTAGTATTGTGGTACATAATATCATTACTTATCCTGATTCTAAGTTTGTACATCAAAAATAAAGAAAAATTCCACTTGAAGTTTCAACTTTATGTCATAAGGAAATCATCAAATTACTTGATGCTAAATTTATCAAACCAGTGGATTATTCTGAATGGGTTTCTAATATTGTCATCATTAAAAAAAAGTCAGTATGGTCATTGATATTTGTATTTATGTAAAAAATCTTAATATTGCTTATCCCAATGATAACTTTCCCTTACCTTTAATATATGTCATCATTGATTCCATGGCTGGTTATGAAATGTTATCTCTTATGGATGGCTTCTCAAGATACAATCAGATTCATATCACTCTTGAGGACCAACATAAGACTACTTTCACAATGGAATGGGGCACTGATTGCTATTTCAAAATTCCCTTTAGCCTCAAAAATGTTAGAGCCACTTATCAATGAGTAATGACTTACATTTTTCATGATCTCATTCACAAGATTTTTGAAACTTATATGGATGATCTTATTTCTAAATCTAAACATCATAAGAATCATCTTTTTGATCTCATTATCATCTTTGATTGTCTTCTTATATATAAAGTTAGAACTAATCCTTATAAATTTGTCTTTAGAGTCACATCTATAAAAAAAATAGGATTCTTAGTCTCTCTCTATGGTATTGATGTTGATCCTACCAAAACTAGTGCTATCATCAACATGCCTATTCCTCATTCTATTCCTGACATTCATACTTATTTAGGCAAGTTTGGGGTAATTAAATGATTTGTCCTTGAAATGGAATATCAAATTCACTTCATCAACACCATTCTCAAGAAAGGTATTTCTTTAGAATGGATGAATCCATGTCAAAAATACTTTGATAACATGAAAGAGTCTTTGCTTCACCCACCCACACTTCATATTCCTTCTAATGATAGACCTCTGATTATTTATACTTCTTCCACACCTACTTTAGCTGGGGCAATGATTTCCCAACAAGATGATATGGTAAGAGAGTATGATATCTACTACATTAGTTGAGGCCTCATCAACTATGAGACACGTTATACAAAAATTGAGTGTGATTACCTCTCCATTTATTTTGCAGCTAAAAAGCTTTGCCTCTATATATGCTTTACCAAACTTATTATGTCATTATTCATTCTAACCCACTTTATCATTTACTCTATAAAACCTTTCTTATTGGAGATATAATTGGTAAATTAATGGTATTACTTATGGAATTTGATCTCTGCATCATCACTCCAAAGGCTGTCAAAGGGCAAGTCATAGTTGATCAACTTATCGCAGCTCTTATTCTAGCCACTTATTTTGTTTAAGATGATCTTCCAAATGACAATATCCTTTACAATGAAAGTCTTAAACAATATATCTATCTCATATATTATTTTCATAGCTTTACCATCAATCTTGAAGCCACTCAACTTTATGAATCTTCCACTCCCTCAAGTACTACTAAACCAAAAGCAATTATTAACAAGCTTCCTAAAATCAATGTTGACTTGCATGAGGATACTTGGACCCTCCACTTTAATGGTGATAAATTACTTCAAATATTTGGGTCAGGTTGCATCCTCACAAATCCTCTTAGTAAAATCATTATTTTAGCTTTCTGCTTCACCTTTGATGTCACCAACAATATGGCTGAGTATGAAGCTCTTATCTTAGGCATGAGAGCTGCTCTTGACTTAGAAATTCAATACATTCATTTTTTAGGTGATTTTCAACTTATTTATCATCAAGTTAGTGGTGATTATCAATGTCAAATTGAAAACCTCATTACCTATCATAAACTTATAACCACTCTTGCTAAGGATTTTATCTCTTTCACTATTGAGCCTATTCCCAGAGATCAAATTTCCATTGTTGATTCTCTTGCCTCTTCAGCATCTCTCTTTCATCCACATAAATTTATTTTTTATCCTTATTTTCTTATATAAATAAGAAAATCCCTATCTATTACTCAACCACTAGATTTACTTATCTCTCATATTGAAGCTATTAACATTCAACAAAGCCCTTGGTATAAAGATATCATTCAATTCTTAGAACATCAAACTTATCCTCCTAATTTAGACTCTTGTGAAAATATATGCATCCATAAATAAGATTTAAAATATGTATTATGACATAATATCTTTTAGTATTTCAATGTTAAAGTTACCTTACTCCATTATGTTATGAAAGATGAGGTCATTCCTCTTCTTGAACAAGCACATGGGGGCATTTATGGTGGTCACTTTAGAGGACATGATACAACATGCAAATGCCTACATATGGGTTACTTGTGTCCTAGTCTTGAAAAAGATGTAATTAAATATGCTAAAAAGTGTACTCCCTGTTAGCTTCATAATGATCTAATCCATTCACCTCCAGTCAAACTTCAAACTATCAAATCTCTTTAGCCATTTTACACTTGGGGATTTGATCTCATTGATTAACATCCTTGCCCCCATGATGTACATGTCTTTATCATGACCACTACCAAATATTTTACTAGGTGGGTTGAATCCATGCCTTATTTAATGTCACCAATCCTACCATTTCCAAATTTATTCTTAACCAAATCATTTTCTGCTTTAGTGTTCCCCATACTATCATTTTAGACAATGGTGTTAACTTCATCAAAAAACATGTTAAATAGATTTATGTTAAACTCAAGTTCAATCACAAATTTTCCATGCCTTATCATCCACAATACAATGGTCAAGCTGAGGCCACTAAAAAATTTCTCAAGAAAATTCTCTAAAAGATAATTCATGAAACCCACATGGATTAGAATCTTCATATTTACCATGCACTTTGGGCCTATTAGACTAGCATATGTATTGCCACTAGGGCAACTCCATTCTCTCTAGTCTATGGTTTTGAGTTAGTTCTTCCTTTATAAGTTGAGCTTCCCTCTCTCCATATATCTCTTCATGGCATTATTACTGATGAAGAATTACATGAATCTCACCTTCATGCCCTTGATCATCTTGATGAACATCATCTTTTTTCCTTACAACATAACTTCTAATACAAGGCTTGCATTATCAAACAACATAATAAATGTGTTAAAGTCCACACTTTTAATGTTAGTGATTAATAATTTTTATAGGTTACTTAAGCATGAGTCTCTCCCTCTACAATAGTTCCCTCTTTTTCACAAACCTTTAGTCCTCCATTTTGGTCTTTTGGTTTCTTTATGTACCATATTCTTCTTTATTTTCTTGTATTTTCTCTTTTTTTTCACACCATTTGGGTTTTTATTTTGTGAGTTGCTTTGTAAGACCGCATTTAGGACCTATAATTCCTCACAAAACCACCATCTTTTACTTATTTTTCACACTTTTTTTGCTTGCCAATGTTGTTTTAAAATCCATTGGTTTTTTCTTTTGTGAGTTGCTTTGTAAGACCATGGATAGGACTCAACATCCCTCACAAAATTACTATCTTTATACTCATCTCTTTCACTTATTTTTTCATCTTGATTTTTAGAACCCTTTGGGTGTCTAATTTATGTATTTGTAGTGTAATACCATGGATAGGAATTGGCCCTCCTATTAAAATTACCACCTTTTCATGTTCTTTATCCTTGTTCTCAACTTTAGTTTTTGCTTCTTTTGTTAGATGAAATCTGCACAACAATCTATCTTAGCATGTTTTCCTTCATGCCCCCAATTCTTATGATAAGGAATCACACTTTACTATCACTGTATCTCTTTTTACCCTTTATCACATTTTTTGAGATTTTAAATAGTTAAAATTGTTCCATGTGTCACTCCTTTTGATTTCCCCTTTCTTTCACTCCTCATTGGATAAAACAAGGTCAAATTCAAGATAACAATTTTATTTCACCTAGATTTATGAGACTCTTAGACCCCATGCTATTTGAATTTTCTCTCTCTTATCAACCTTATCCCAAGTATTCAAATTAAGGTCACATTTAGCACCCATGTTTGGTCTTCCAAATTCGTAAGGAGGAGGAATAGAAAAAGCCATCAAGAAAGTTAAAAGCCAAATCATTTGAAATAAAATGCAAAGATATCTAAAAGGCAACATACAAATCTCAAAAGTCAAATTCACACCAAAAGGCATGATTACAAGCACATATCCTATCTCTAATCAAAGCTCAAACTCTATAGTTGGCCTCACATAGAGCTGAGGTCCTTTAAGATGTAGTAGGCTAGTAGATTAGAATAGGGAGATTCAAAAAAACTCTATCATGCTACCTACTTTCTCACATAAGTACCCAATCTTCACAGTAGATCGATGGCTTTGTAAGGGGTCCTACATAATGAGGAACACATTATGGGAACATAGGTCCACTTTTATTTTCATGCATATATCTTTCATGGGATGATCTATATACATCATTTATTGACCTAAGACTTGTGTAGCTAAGAAAATTTATTCATAGTCCTTAAGGTTGAAAGTCTTCTTATTTTTACAAACCTAGTTTGAGTGTCTTGACTTCATTAAAGAGTTCCTATACCTTAGATTTTTCCTTCATTCTTCCCTCCACCCATTTCATTTCCCCCCTTGAAAGGAAAATTTTGATTCCAAATCCATTTTCCCTTCTTTAATTCTTTCTTATTCATCTCTTAAAAACATGTTATCACTACTTTGTTTCAGTTTTATATATCCTTAGAGTAAAATAACATGTTTGAGTAACTATGGATTATTCTTTCTTTACACCATCACTTTACATTTATACACTTACTTTACTTTCTTTTTACCATTTATCATTATTTTAGTATCCTGTTGTTATAGGCACCTGATTTTATACCCTTTTTACATTATTGAGTGAGGTTGGCTTGTTACTTCTTACTCAACAATGTTGTTTTCCTTTTTATGCACCATTTTCCATTATTGAGTGAGATTTGGCCATTATTGCTCACTCATCAATGTTGTTTTACCATTTTGGTTAGTCTTTTACCAATTATTTGTTTTTTTTAACCATTATGTTTGAAATGTATCCTTGGTTTGACATGGTGAGTTTGCCTTTCTTACTTGAGGATAGCTTGTTTGATTTTTTTAGTCTTTAGTAGCCTTAGCTTTTTGGTTACATGATTTACTCTTATTTTTTTAACTTGGTCATTTTGTCTAACATAACACTTATCACCCCATCTTTCCAAATTTCCCAAGTGCGTCCCATCTTCATAGCACCATCTATTTTGGCTTTTCTTGCATTTGTTTTTTTTTGCTCTTTAGTTTTGTATTCTTGGCTTTTTCAAAAGAAGTCTATACACCCTACACAATCAAATCTAAAAACACATCATACAACCATCATGCAATAAAGGTAATTCAAGGTATGCATTGCATTTAATTTTTAATTATTTACTTTTTAGATTAGTTTCCATTTTTAGTCATTTACTTTTAGTTATTTTTGCTTTAAAATATTGCAACTTTTTTTTAGCATCAGCATTGTGTGTTACTATGTTATTTATCAAATCACCATCCCTGGCTACACCTTAGTGACACGTGATGAGCTTAGAATAGGGCATATGTATACACATAATATTTTTTACCTTTTATCAAATATTGATGATTTACATCTTGTAGGAACTCGTCAAGACTCAATCTCTCTAAGTGCATGCCCAAAGGGGTGCATTGGAAAAGGGGTGGGTAGACATTTGGTGCTTTGTAGGATTGTTGTCCCTTATTTCCAAATTATTACCAATCTAACTAGATCACAAAACCATTCCCTAAGATATTTCTCCTCTCTTGAATACTCCTTCAGTCTTTCCCTCTTTTTCCCCCTCTTTTTTAAATCTTAAACCCCTTTTGGTCAATTGGCTATACTAAGTTGACTAGGTTAACCAAGTATAGTTTAGGAATATTTTTCACTTTTTTAGCTTGTTAGCCTTTTGATCGACCTAGCTCAGACCTAGTAAATTGTCCTTAAAAACACATGGGTCAATTGGGTTGACCCTATACAATTAACATTTCCAAGAGGATTTGGGGTAAGATCCACCTATATATAAAAGATCATTTCATCATTATTTCATACGTGAAATCAACAGTTAATATTCACTCATATTTCTTCATAATATGATCTTTCACTATTCTACTTGAGGAGACTTAGCTTAGTTTTCTTATTTGGAGAATCTAGTCTTGTGGATAAGTCTTGGACGCTTTAACCTTTCTTAGTTATCTTTACAAACCAAAACAAACTCTTATGAAGCTCTATTGGCCAAGGGAGAGATTGAGTCTCAATGGGTTCACATTTAGTAAGTATATTCTAACTTTTTTCTCCTCTATTTTAGTATATAGAAGTAACATAAGTGTTGGCTCAAATAATACTATATTTCATATTTCATGTACTAGGGTGCTACTCATACTTAATTTAATTAAAGTTGCTATAAATATTTGTTATATTATTTCTAACCCCCACTTTGTGCCACAAGATTTCATGTGCACTAGATTAGATTTACTTTCTCGTTATTAAAATAAGTTAATGGTTTAAACCTTAGGAATCTATTAGGGTTGTTGTGTGATTCTGTTAGACTGTAGGCTTTAGAACCCATCCTAGCATGATATGTTTTGACAAGTGATACCTTAATTGGGTCTAGTGGGTCCCCATATTGGTCATGCTCCTGCTTAACAAGTGTATCCCAATAAAAAGTGTAGGTATGCTCTATCTTCTCCGAGCCAGGATTGATTTATAGACATGATGCATTTTTTATTGGATACAGGAATGACCAATGTTGGCATAGAAATAAAAAAATTGATTAGGGTCATACCACTTAGGAGGATTATTAGGATAAGTGAAAGGTCTAGAGGGTGGTAAGATTTGTTTTATTTATTGTAAAGAAAGTGGTGTGTGAGAATATGAAGGGATGTCAACTTTAGAAACTATGGGTTTGGTTTGTGCAGTATTTTCAGTGATAGCATTGGTAGATTTTTGAAAAGATCCTTTTAAAATTTTTGGATTAGGTTTGAATTATTTCATAAGAAAGTCTTGATGTTTAGCTTGGTCAAGAGATTCATTAAGTGTTTGAGGAGCAAAGGTTTGAACCTTATCTTGAAGAGAAGGAATCAAATTAGTGATAAAGAGTTTGAAAAAGTTATCATCAGCCATGTTATGGTTAGCATTATGGGCTAATGATTTCTATATTTTGATAAAGTCATGATCTAATTTAGTGGGAGATTTCTTAGCATTGATAAAGTGGCTAAGACAATTTTTGGGAAGGTCATTCTGTTGAAACTCTTTAACTAAAAAATTGACCAAATCTTCAAGTTACCAAATAGAATGTTGAGCTAATTAGTTTTACCCTTCTAATATAATGCCAGTGAAAATTTTAACTATGAGTTTAGTAGTGGTAAAGGTATTGGTTTGGATCCACTCTTTGTAAAGGTTGTCAAAGGATTTGAGAAATGAGGCTCAGTCTTTAGTCCCATCATAATTAATAGTTGGAGATATGTTACCAATATAAATGGACATAATGAAGGGAGCTAAAGTCTCATTTTGAATAGTTTGAAACATATTTTTATTCATTATGGGTTGAGGAATAACATTGCATATGACATCTCTAAGAGGTGGAGGAATGTAATTGGGATTAGCTTGAGGATGGATAGCTGGAGGTTGATTAGACATATTAATCAAATGATGTTTAAGTTGCATCACTTGGTTGGGTAAGAAGTTGAGTTGCATTAGGTGTGTTGGTGTTGGTAGGAGTACTCCCTAAATTAGTACTAGGGGGAGGGTTATTATAAGATGGATTATTAGTGGGATTATGGATTAAACTTGTGTCAATTTCTCCCAAATTAGTTTGAAGGTTTTGAAGATGAGAAGTATATTGGTAAGTATAGAAAGGATTAGGCCCATCAAAATTCATCTTTAGGTGTGATTTACACCATGTTACAAGTGATGGATGAAGGAGGGGAAGAGGTTCCCCAAGAGTGATGGTTATCTTGGGAGGAAAATAGAGGAATAAATGACTATCTCATATATTATCTAAATGAATTCAAGCTATCCAATAAGATTCTTATATGAGACTTCATGACTACTTGAGAGAAATGAACAAAATGCTAAGAAGGTGAAACCAAGAACTAAATCAGTAAAAAAGGAAGGCAAAAATAGTATAGAGTTGACTGGGTTGACCTAACACATTAGATAAGGGCTAAAAAAGTGTATAAGGTTGATCGGCTTGAACTAACATAGCAAGAAGAGAAAAATAGACAATCTATAAGAGACTATGTCAATATAAATGACTATCTACTGAGATAAAAAAAACATTGCAATTACTTAGAAAAGAAATAAATTAAAGGAAATACACAATCAATTTTATCAATGAGGTTGATCCAATTGAGGCACACAACACAAAACCTTGCACCAATGCTAGCTAAAGCAAGTTTTTTCAATACAACATACAATCGAGCAAAGAGAAACCAATCAACTTGGAAAGTAAAGGCTAACTAAGTGGTCACCCTAAATTTTGTTAGATTATTAGAGTATAGTTTTAAATGTGATAGGAAGTTGGATGTAATCAAGGAACTAGAAAGCAATCTAAGGATGGTTTTGGGATGTTTGGACTGAAAGGAATTTGTATTGATAATGGTACGAGCTTGGTATTTGGGCCTACCCCCTCACTTCACACACCACAATGATAAGGGTGTCAGGTGCTTAGCCACAATATACCATTAACAATGTGTTTATACTTGGTAAAAAACCAAGTCAACTTCCCCCTTGGTGATGAAATCCAAGTAGGTTGGCCTTAGGTAGACAATTGTTAAAATGCTTCTTAAGATTTTGTGATTTGGTAGTGTGTGCATAAAATATAAAATCATGAAATGAAATAGTATATTAAAAACCACCTAATTAGACTATGTGATCTATTTTAAGCATGCAAGTAAAAAGAAATGAAAGTATGAGCTAATTAGTAGCATATAAGGGTTAATTCTAACTTTGAAACATATTAAAGTGTTAATTTAGTTAACAGTGCATGTAGAGAATATAGAATAGGGTTGATAGTATCACCTTTTTACTATGAAATCAAAAATTTGAAATTAAACAACATCGATAGACTCCACTTAGCTTTCTAGAATTTACATAGAATACATAACTACATCGACAAGGTTGACCTAGTTGACTGTATAGGGGTAGTTTTAAAGACTACAAACTATGAGAAATAAAAATATAACAAATGTTATAAATGATAGAGAAGGATAGAAAGGAACCTTGGTGGGTTAGAGGATGTAGAGAAGAATAATATTGATGTTGAATAACTTTGATTTGTACTTGAAAATTTTGCTAATTGTGTCAACTGGGTTAAGAAAGCTTTGTAGAGACTTGTTTCTGATAGCTTTAAAATGTATAGAGTCAACTAGGTTGACCTAGTATGTTGAACTTGATTCCTGAAAGTGTACAGGGTCGACTGGGTCAACCTAGTAGTCTAAACTAGAATTTTAAAAAATCTACACAAATAGAATAGATTCATTTTGATGTGACTGTGTATCAATCCTATGCACATAAGTTATTACTATGTTGATACAGTCAACCTAGCATCATAAATATATGAAAAATAAAATGATGAAATAAGTGAATTAAAAACTTGTAAGGGTTAGATTCATGTCAAGTTCACCAAAATGTATGCAATCATAAATGCATCATGTTTATAATTTAATCCTAACTCAGAGAAGATAGATCATACCACACACTTTCAATTGGGGATACATTTGTTAAGTAGGAACATGACTAATATGGGGATCTACTAGACCCAATTAGGGGATCTCTTACTAAAATACACTATGTTAGGGAGGGTTCCAAAGCCTCTAGTCAATCACAACCATATAATAACCTTAAGGGGGTCCTAAGTTTTAATATTTCACCTAAACTAATAAAAATTAAATCTAATCTACTACTCACCAAAGCTTATGGCATAACATGAGGGGTTAGAAACAATCAAAACATGTATAGGAGAATCTCAACTAAGATAAGTATGAGTAAGACCCAAATACATGGAATATGAAGAGTAAATTTTTTTGAAGCCAATACTTATGCTACTTTTATCTACTAAAGAGGTGAAAAGTTAGAGAATACTTACCTAAATGATGAACCTATCGAGATTCAATCTCTCCCTTAGACAAAGAGGATTTGCAAGAGGTTGTTGTGGTTTGTAAAGATCACTAAGAAAGGCCAAATCATCCATGACTTATTCATAAGACTAGATTCTCCAAGTAGAAACCCTAAGCTAAGACTCCTCAAGTAGAATGGTGGAAGAGCACATTGTAAAGAAGCATGAGAAAATAATAACTCTTGATTTCATATTAAAATAATGATGAAATTATATTATATATAGGTAGATTTTACCCTAAACCCTTTAAAAAATCTTGATCGATAGGGTCAACCCAGTCGACCTAGCATAATTTTTGACAATTATTCATTAGGTCATGATCTAGGTTGACCAAAGGCTAAACTAGTTCCTAAGTAAAAATCACCTAAAATTGTATAGGGTCAACCTAGTTGACCTAGCACAATTGACTAACAAAAGGGACTTAAGGTGAGGAAAAGAGGGATAAAAAGTGGAAAAGACTAGAAGAGTATGCAAAGGAGTATTAATATCTTAGGGAATGGTTTTTAAGATTTATTTGGATTCGTAATAAGTGGAAACGAGGGAAAACAATCTTGTGAAGCATCAATGGTCTTCCCACCCCTTTCTTGATTCACCCTTTAAGATATGCACTCAGAGAGATTGAGTCTCGATGAGTTCCTACAAGATGTAAAGCATCAGTATTTGATAAAAGTTGAAAATATTATGTGTATATAATTGGTGTGTCATTAATTTCATTGATGGGGGAAGAATTGGATGCAATGAGTGGATCTGTAGGTATATAGAAGATGCAAGAATTTCTGGAAGTTTGGAAAGTGGTATTTGTTCTACCACCAAATGAGTATCAATAAGTGGATAATTAACAGGAGGTACATGAGCTTTGGGAGTTAATTCAAAATTCATGGAAATGGTATGAACATCATGGTTAAAATCATGTATTTAAGCTAACTTTTTCTGATAATGCTAAACATCCAAGTCTCAGGATTGAGTTTGGGCCATGATGTAGTTATCATCATAGGTTGGATAAATGGTACATGCTTGAGATTTAGGAAGAATTTAATAAAGGGAAATTTTTAGATCATTGAATTTGTGAGGAGTCATGTTTAAATGATTTTGGAATAATTTGGCCACTCCATAATCATTGTATGTAAAGGCATTTTTTAGGTAATAAATATCTTAAGTATTGTATGGAGGGGGAAATTATTAATCTCATCAATGAGAGTATTAGTGAAATCATGATGTAATAAAGAAGGAGAAAGCCACTATGAGATGTAAGGAAGTAGTTTAGTAGTGTTGTAATTATGTTCCAAGTCATTAGGTTCATCATCATCTGAATCAGTGAGAGTGACCTGTAATTTTAGATTAATGTTGATGAATTTAGGTAAGGGAACATTGTTGATTGTTGGAATGGTGGGAATTCAATATTGATATTTCATATTGGGAAGTTAAATACTCTAATGGTTAGGATTGGCCTCATGTTTATACCATTTTCCATTATGCAGGAGCTTGATGCATTGGTTATTGAAAGAGGAAATATCCCTCATTCTATGAGTCCAAGGTTGTCCTAAGAGAATGTTGTAAGATAATGGAAAATCAAGGACCATAAGCTTAGTTCAAATGGTCTTAGTTATGATTTTAAGTGGAAACCAAATACAACCAAGTGGTTTTTGATTAGTTTTATCAAATCCATGATAATTTAGGTAGGTTTTCTTGAGATGATCCTTATGATATCCAAGTTGTTGGATGAGCCACAAAGATGTCACATTAATACTAGACCCTTCATCAACTAAAACTTTGAGAATATGGGTAGTATTAATGGTTATTTTAATGAATATGGCTAGATCATCAGTGAAAAAAAGGATTTCATCATTAATCATGTCTTCTTCAAGAAATTAAATAGAAGGTTTAGAATAAGGACAAATGGATTCAATGTTATACAGATTGGTAGGTTAAGGCTCAAGAGAGGGTGTTTCTTCGTCCATATAAGATGGATCATCAATTTCTTATAGTTTTTGCATGAAGAACTTGTGATGATAGGGGGAAGTGTGAAATACCTCCATAAGGGGAAATTCTAAGGGCATGGAGTTGAGCTCTTCTAATAAATTACAATAGGATTTGGAAGAAGAACCAGTGTGAGGTTTATAAGGTAAGGTAGACTTTGAAGGAATGGAAGTTGTTGGTGGTTCAAAATAAGGAGATGGCTCTTTATTAGCTTTTGAAGCTTGGTGAGTGGTTGTAGTATCTTTGAGGATTTTCTTGTCCAAATAGAGCTTCTTAGTTTTGGTGACAATATCTTTGTGAGCCACTTTACGATGATAGTTAACCTTATCTGCATTGACATATTGAGAGTTGTAATATTAGTCATAGTTGGCATTAATAGTAAAAACATCCTTAGGTATTTTACAAGTGGTAGATGTGGGGAGATATTTTTTGTTATTAGAAGAAGAAACTTTGGGAGGTTGTCATTTTTGTTAAATGGTGTTGTTATCTTGACAATGAACTTGGATTATGGCTTCGTGATTGAAGGAATCACCAAGCATATAGGAGATAAAAAATTTGGTAGACCTCTACAATTTTTGTGGGAATGACCAATGTCAGCATGGAACCAACAAAATTGATTAGGGTTATACCATTTAGGAGGATTATTGGGATAAGTAAAGGGTTTAGAGGGTGCTAGTAATTGTTTCATTTATTGCAGAGTTAGTGGCATGTGAGAAGATGGGGGATTGTCAACTTTGGCAACTCCTGGTTTGGTTTGGTTTGGTTTGGTTAGTAGAAATTTTAAAATATCCCTTAAGTAATTTGGTATTAGATTTGAATTGCTTCATGAAGAATTCTTAACATTTGCTTGGTCAAGTACTTCATTAAGTGGTTGAGGGGGCAAAAGTTTGAACCTTATATTGAAGTGAAGAGGTTAAAGTAGTTATAAAGAGTTTAAATATATTATCATTAGTCATGTTATGTTCAGCCTTGTGGGCCAAATATTTCCATTATTTGATAAATTCATGAGTTGATTCGATGAGAGATTGCTTTGCATTGATGAAATGGATATGAAAATTTTCAAGAAGGTCATTTTATTGAAATTCTTTAACTCAAGGATTAACTAAATCCTCTAGTTGTCAGATGGAATGTTAGGGAAGTTTTTTGTACCATTATAATACATCGCTAGTTAATGTTTTAACTTGAAGTTTAGTGGTGGTGAAAGTATTAGTTTGGATCCACTCTTTATAAATATTATCAAATGCTTTAAGAAAGGATGCAAGGTCTGTAGTCCCATCATACTTGATATTTGAATAAATGTTACCAATATCAATGGGAATGATAAAAGAAGCTAAAGCCTCATTTTAGATGTTTTGAAGCATTTTATTATTCATGATAGGTTGAATAATAACATTTCCTAAGGCATCTTGAGGAGGTGAAGGAATAAAATTTTGATTAATTTGAGGAATTAAAATCGGAGGTTGATTAGCAATATTGATCAAACGATATTGTAAATTCATCATTTAGGAGGTGCTAGATGTTTGCATTATTTTCATTTATTGTATGGCTTATGCAAAAATTTGAGTCATATCAATTGGTAGGTTGGTGTTTATAGGAGGACTCCTCAAATTTGTATTATGGGGAGAGTTATTGGAGGTGGATTACCAGTGGGATTATTGGATAGACTTGTGTTAAATGATCCCACATTGTGTTAAAATGCTTGAATATGATCATATCCACCTACTTCATCTTCAGGAGTGATTTGAATAGTTTTACAATCCATATATGAAGGAGGGGAAGAGGTGTTCCAAGAGTGAGGGTTATCTTGGGACGTAAACAAAGGGAGAAAATAATACCCCATATAGTGTCTAAATGGATTCACATTGTCCAAGAAGATTCTAATAGGGGATTTCATTATGCTTTGATAAAATGAATATATTTTTTAGAAAAAATAATGAAATATCAAGAACAAAGAACTAAGCTGTCTAGACAAATAAGGAAGTCAGCTAGACAAAGAAATGAATTGACCATATAGAAGAGCAAGGTCATCAATCAAATACAAGGTTAATTGGGTTGATAGAGTATTACTAAAAAGGGGTTAAGAATAGTATAGAGTCAACTGGGTTGACTGTGTACAAATAAATAGAGGGTAAAACAAATAAATAAGAGACACAATCATGTTGGTTGACTATGTATTATTAATAGGAATAAAAATAGAGTCTATAAGAGACTGTATCGACCATAATGATAGTTGACCTATTCGGCATAGTGTGTTGACTTGTATTATTTCAGAGAGAATAAGATGAAAAAGTTGACCTATTTGATCTTGTATGCTTATCTAGAACTGAAAAGGAGTACTATGTCAACCTGTTCAATCTAGTAACTGGTATTTGATGAAGACCTACACAAATAGAATAGAGTCATTTTGATGTGACTGTGTTAAACCTATACATAGAAAGTAATAACTATACTAACTAGTTTGATAACAGTACTGCAAATATGGAAAAATATAATAATATGAAAAAAATTAAAGAGTGAAATAAAACTTGTAAGGGTTATATTTCACATTGGGTTCACCAGAATGTATGCAATGGGAAATTTAGTAGATCTATAAATTAATCCTAGCTTAGGGGAGATAAATCATACTTACACTTTTGATTGGGGATATATTATATATTCAAGTTCATGATCAAGATGGAATTTATATACCTATCCAAGGTATCTCTTACCATAATAAATTTACTAAGGAGGGTTCCAAAGCCTCTAGTCACACAAAACTATGTAATAACACTAGCTAGGTCCTATTTTTCATAGTCACTAAACTAATAAAAAGTAAATTAAATCTAATATAGTACTCACCAAAACTTGTAGCACAAAGTGGGTTTATTAAACATAAAATTAAACATGCATAAGATAATCCTAATTAAGTTATGTATAGGTAAGACCCTAATGCATGGAGAGAGGAATATATTCAAAAGCCATTACTTATGCTACTTCTATCTACTACAAAGTTAGAGATGCTTAACTTGAATATGAACCCATTAGGACTCAATCTCTCCCTTGGCCAAAGGGGTTTCACAAGAGGTTTTTGTGGTTTGTAAGGATCATTAAGAAAGGCCAAATCATTTAAGACTTCTCCACAAGACAAGATTATTCTCCAAGTAAAATTCTAAGTTAAAACTCCTTAAGTAGAATGGTGGAAAAGAAGATTGTAAAGAAACATAATTGAATAATTAACTCTTCTTATCTCTCTAATAATGGAAAAATGGATGTATTTATAAAGGTAGGCAACCCTAGTCTTTTTCAAAAGTTTAGGCTGACAAGGTCGACCCAGTTGACCTAGTATAATTATTGACAAAAATAAATTAGGTCATGGACTAGGTTGGCCAGTGGCCGACCAAGACCCTAATAAGTCTTATCAATAAGTGTACAAGGTTGATGGGGCTGATTATGTAATATAAACTATCAAAAAGGTTTTTAGGCTAGCGAAGGACTAATGAATGTGGTAAATGATTAGAAGAGAGTGAAAATAGGAGGCAAAGCTTAAGGGAAGGGTTTTAAGAGATGAGAGCATAGATAAAAAGTGGTAATAAGGGAAAATAATCCTACAAATAACTAATGGTATACCCAACCTTTTCTCAATACACCCCTTAAGGCATGCACTTAGAGAGATTAAGAGTTGATAGGTTTTTGCAAGATAGAAAGCATCACTAATTGATAAAAGTTGAAAAAAAATGTGTATACATAAACTGTGTAGGAGATACCCTCGAGTAGTCAAATGTATCAAATGAATAAACCTAGATCAATGTGTATGCCCCCAGTGGATAGATGATAGTAATTCTTGATTAGTGTAGTATACCAAAATCTTGTATGTAATCTGCAATCACTCAATAAGAATAAGTGAAATATCTATGTATGATAAAATTGACTATACTAAGATAGATAGCAACATGTAATATATGGTATGTAGTAGAAATTTAAACATAATAATGCATACAATCTATAAATTTATATTTTTTTAAGAATATTTGAATGTTTTTGCATTTTGACATGTTATATTGTTTTTATGTTTTTTATATATAATATGTGTACAAGCAAATAAAAATAAACTATGTAAAAGGAGTGATAGAGAGAACAAAGTATGTACAAGGGTAGGAACCATATTAACCAATGAGTCTCATAAGAGACTCACTATCATCATGACCTGTGTCAAATAAGGTAACTGTGATCATGCATGCTATGTAAAAGGGAAATTATGATCCCTTAATCCATAGTGCAAAGTAATATATGTCTAAATATACCTATGTAGTGATGGTATGAAGCTATGTCACTGACTTTGATGCCTTGTGAATTCTAGGGGTCTTAAGAACCCATATGGTAAAATAAGTTATAGGTGACATAGGTGCCCTATGCTGAGAACCCCTAAAACCTAATGAAATTGATCTTGGCATAAACTGAGTAGAGGAAGGTCCCCTAGAATCTATGACATATCTCTAATGTGGGGGTCTCTCTAATAATGGTCTCTGTGGGAGACTATACATATGTGCCAATACCATAGGAGTAGACCTCACCTACACTAGTGTCTCTATTTAACTCTATTATGTATGCATAGGATCTATACTCTCCATTGTAATTAATATCTATGAAATATCTATTAATGGTGTTGAAACTATAACTAGTGTCTGTGATGGAACTATAGATGGTAATTACACTATAACTACATGTGGGATGGGTAGAGAATACTCATATGGGATGCCCCCCATTTTAACCACCTAATTGGCATATATATACTTTAGGTATCAGTGTAATGCATATGGGATGACTCAAATTTTTTGTAACCATGGCCTACCCAATAGTATATTGAATACACCTGTACTAGGTACTATTAGGAATTGAGTAGCTATGTGTGTTGGTCCAACCTATAATGGAATAATAATCTCCCCCATAGAGATCTAAACATTTAGAGTGGAAAAACTAGCCACAAGTGGTGTATCTATCATTGATGATTTTTTTAATTAAAATCTTAGGTTGTGGTAGCTGAGTTAGTTGAGTTTGCCCCACTAGAGGTGTAACAGCATTAGTAATTGGGGGAGTTGAAGATTGATTATTATTTGTTTTATTCTTGATTTCTAATATCACTTGTAGGATCTATGCATGATCAAGGGTTTGTTTTTTAATTCTATCTCTAAATCCTTGTAATACCTCATCTTTGTTCATAATTATGTCATTATTGTTAAGTGGAGGTAGAGTCTCTTGATTCTTAATGTGTATCTCATCTTTCTCTTGGGTATAGTGTACATCTTTGGATGCATTATCATTGAAATCCACATAATCAAGGTGTGAAGGATACATAGAAAGAGTTATGATAGGTTTCTTGTCCATTTTATAGGCTCAGATAGCAGGAATCCATATATGCTTTATAGGTTTACCAACTAGTCTAGAACTTCTTCTTAATGGAAGATAGAACTTTTTTAGATGGCATATAGTAAAAAAATTGAAATAAAGCTACTAAAATAGAATATATGAATTCTAAAAAAATTATAGCAGCTAATGATAATCGTTAGAACCCTAATGGATTTAGCTTGAAAAGGGTGATTTTTATTTTTAAAAATTACTTTAGTAATCTAAACCAAATTATTATAAAATAAGATAAGATATTTGATCTTTAGCTAAATTCATCATATTTAAATAAATGGTTATGATTCATTTAGGTAATTATCAAACTAACAATATTAAGTAGTATTACAAATTCAATCCATCACAAATTACATATCTGTTGATTATTATCTCAGCCAACTACTAAAATTTTATATAATAAAATTATACAATAAGATTAGCTAACTATTGGTTATCAAAGTAAAATAATATAGAGTTTGACATTTGAGTAAATATAGATATATACTTTGTTCCATAGAACAAATGAGTATCCACAATGTTGCTAATGTATAAAATGTAATCATGAGTAAAAGTCTTTATCAATTGACTACTGGTGGAGAGGGAGAGTATCATCAGAGTAATTTTCCACACCAAACATGGACCATATATCCCCAACATAATTTCTCAACTAAGGAATGGCCCTCCATCCATGGATGGGCAGATGATAAGAGCGCAAGTATCAATAAGTCAACTAGAACCCATGTATTGTAAGATATTCATTACACATAACATATCATAAATAATTCTATTCTAAAATGACATTGTATATACATTTGTATTAATCAAACAGGTGAAATGATAATGTTTAACTATAAAAATTACTTTAACCAAAGTTTTCACATAGCTTAAATATCACATAGATCAATTATATTCACACACACACACACACACACACACAGACAATCAAATTTCATTTATTCCATGTATTAATGACCCTAAATAAATGTGTGAAAAACTTTTCACATAATTATTTCCTTAGTGTCATTAATACCAAAATTTACTATATAATTTACATACAATATTCCATAAAATTCTCATATAGATTTTATAACAATACCATAATATTCAAATACCAAGAAAACTATATGAATACTCATATGCTATATAATAACAACATAAAATATGTTTTCATATTTCCTAAGTTCTATTGTATCCTAATTTCTATTTCAAATAAGTCAATATTACAAGTAAATTAATTACCAAAATTATTTATAATAGTTAAGTATTTACTAATTTTATGTAAAAACACTCATTTTCATAGGTATTATTAATAAAGTAAACACAATTCAAGAATTTCACATTAAATTATAAACTATCAAACAATTATAATAACCACAATGTTTATTTGTTATAAATAGTAATTAATTATTTTCTATTCATCTAATAATTGATTCAACATATTATAATTCAATGAAATACATCATAGTTTGCATATGAACATATATGTTCACTATATACAAACATTTAAGCACATACTAAATTATCTACATATACATATATATTTGTATATCTACTTATATTTATATATTTTTAAAACTCTTAGCCACTTAGCTCCTAATGGCTATATATATATATATATATATATGGTCATATTCACACACACACACTCACATTTTTATGAATTTTTCATAAAGAATATTATAATGTCTTTATGTATAATTCATATATATATATATATATATATATATATATATATATATATATATATATATATATATATATATATATATATATATATATATATATATATATATCACATTTAATCTTCCACCCTAAGTTCTCAACTTAAGAAATCATTAACTCAATTTTTAACAAAAAATATAATTCACATTAAAACCACACAACACCTAATATCCCAATTAAATTCCTTAAAACACAAAACCCTAAATGTGAAATATTCTATTATGTACTATATGGTATATCGACTCACTGGAAACTATTCAACACAAATTTTGACCCCTATGTTAAATATCCATGTCCTTGATATAATTCAAATTCAACTATTTCTATGAATGTTTAAGCTTAGTCATGGTCTATACATCTAACACATCCATTTATATATATTTCAATCATGCATTTAATTACATACAGCTAATTAACATTATGAAACAATTCAACTCATAACTTATGTTCTTATCTTCGTACTACTATGTATATATGTGCAAGAAAATGGAAAAGTATAGTAATATATTTTATATTACTCAGCCCAGTTGTTATCTATTACTCAACATATAATCAACACAACCAATCTATTAATATAAAATATCAATTCCATTATAAAAACTTAACACAAATTAACAAACTCAGTCATTTTATGCATACCAAACCCATGGTTTAATATCAATTCATTAGTCATAAGTTAAATAGACTAAATCAGTTCATTCCATTGAACATTCTCACAAATAATAAACCCAATTATATTCCTTTTAATTGTCACGGACTAAATGATGAAACCCATGAACCATACAACTAATCAACACTCATAATTATCCTATATAAAAATAATCTTATCCCTATTGTATATAATCAACTAAATTACACACAGTCAGTTAATAATCCATTTTACACATAGTTATTTATTTAACTCGGGTTAAATTGGAAACCACATTCCATTCCTAATACCCTAACTAACTTGATAGCAAATGTTAACCCCAGCCATTCCATTTAAGCTCAAACATAAAACCATTTCAATGTAATAATGGAACAAACATCACCACCACATAACAATCACAAAAACACAATTTACGTTTCAAATAACCTAATGAATTATAATGTCTTTAATCCATTTTCTATTTACTAATACACATTCGTATGGAAAATAGAAATGACACATGGTCCTCTTGACATTTGAATCAAACATACAACATAGTCATGTAATAATTTTACACAAAATAAACTCATTTCCATCATTAACCCTAACCTCCCACATTCATGTTATACCTAAGTCAAATCATTGATTTGATTCTGTGGGAAGATTTCTCCTCCTATAGGGTCAAAACCTTGATTCTTCATAAGGATTTACATTTTAAAACAAATATTTTCAAAAAAAAATTATAATCATTCAACCATTAAATGTATAACATAAACATAAAAATTTAGGGTAAATCAAAATAACAACCCTACATCTTGAGTGACCATGATATAGGTTTTCTTATTTGATTGCAAAAAAGATTATTTTTTTATTCTATCTCTTCCTTATCGACCCTTGATTTCATGGTGAACCCTTATTTTATTTTCACAGTCGTTTACATGCCACGCAAAACCCTTGATTTCATGGTGAACCCTTATCCATCCATAAATTCTAAAGAATGACTTACCATAGCACCACAAATACCTGGCATGACTAATAACTTCTAACTTTGACCCCTAAAATAACATAGTCACCTTACTATCTCCACTATACTCATAGTCAAACTCTGAATCTTCCAACTTTGCATGGCTCGATCAAGAAAAACAAAATGATGACTCTCCCAAAATTAGGGTTGAAAAAAGCATTTGTCGATAAACATAATAACTATTTTTAATAATTCAAATGTATATCATAAATTTAAACCATAAACAACAAAGTTCCATACCCAATTTAACCTATTTGGTATTTGAAAACTATGTCACCCTAGATACCACATTAGTCACCTTCACCTAGGATCAAGGTTAGCTAATGTTTACAAAAATTAATTTGTAAATGACTAAAAATGTGATTTATTTCCATGCCATTTATAAATATTTTACAACAATACTTTTTATATTGAATGCTTGTAGGTACATGCCTATATGGAGTCATGCAGTGAACAATTCACAAGTAAATTCATCTAAATACATACATAACTATAATATTTTATAATGGCAATAACATCATAATCATAGAGATTAGTAACAATTGCAAACATGACCAAAATAGCATCTAATCACTGATCAAAAACTAATCAACATGATCAAACATGAAATAACCAAACACATTGAAATTATAGAAAACATATAACTATTCACTTATAAACATCCATGCATTTATTTGTACTACATGGTGTGGACAGGGTTCATTGTCAAATATCTCCACCTCCAACATAATCATTTGTAGCACCCTCCCTAATGATACTCTCCCTCCATATCTATTTGGAGATTGGACTATATCTTGCATCCACCTTACAAATATAAATGGTAGTTAGCCCATAACAATATTAATCAATTAAAATGTTGTTAAAACATAATAATATTGAATGGGCATAACCCATATACATATGAAACTCATATACAGCTAACTAACAAGTAATGAGTCACAAAAAAATAATCATTATATGTCTATCCATACATTACCATAAATGAAAATATTTTTTTACAATAGTAATTAAACAACATTAACCACATTAATATCTATTTCATGAGTAAATAAATTTTAGTGAGGAAAACAAAATGTAACAAAAATTTAAAAAAAATACAAACCCTAAGAGCATTTACGATTAGGTTTTTCAAATTTATGGTTTCTTTGCAAATTTTTAAATTATATTTAAATAAATTTAAACCTTAATATAAAATTTAATTTAATTAACTAGGTTGTCTTAAAAAATAAAATAATAAAAAGTATGTTGCCCTGGTTTATAGCACCAAAATTTGAAGAATGAAAACTAAGGTTTGAATCAATATTCGAAATAAGTCAGGTTCACCAAATAATTTAACCTTTTAGGGTTTTGGCTATGAAAATACTAAGTTAGATTAAAGGGATTAAATGTTTAAATCAAATAAATTAAATGCAATAATTAACCACTAATTTGGTTATATATTTTTAACTTATTTTGAATTTTTAAAAATAGTGATAAATGTGTGCAAATAAAGACTTATTTGGAAAATGACATTCATAGAAGATATGGGTTCTAAAAATAGGTTCTAAACAAGTCTGAGTGTCATCAATAGGGTCCCTACATTTGATTGTTCACTATATAGTAGAGCCCCACCTAGATAGTAGAACCATATTACTCTAGTGTCCTCAAAATGATGCTAGTATCCTCTTTGCAAGATTGTTCTTATTTTATGTGAGCACTTGTGTCTATGTTTCTAGGTTTTATTCTTACATGAATGAAATCTAGAATTTTATATTATACCTAGAATATATAATTTAATGTGCAAATCCTAATCCTCCTTGCAAGCATTACATAAGCAATCAATGTGTATCCATTAGTAGGATAGGTTGGACATCCTCAACACCCCATTATGAAGATATTTTCCTACATACCAATACTCTGAGGAGGGATTAAGCCCAATGTAGTTCTCCCACCTAGTGTTTGGTGCAAGTGCAAGTGAATGCTAGAATGAGAGTGGTCTTGAATGCCTTGAGTGTGATTTAGATTTAAAATAATTAAAATATGGGATTAGGGAAGTTATAAATGGTAGTTGCATAATTAGGGTAGAATAGCGATCAAATACCTTAATTTTCCTCAACTTGTTTGTTATTTGAATAGGTTTTTTACCGCTATTTTCCATCTAGTTTATAGAGGTCAATTAGTCTTGTATTTATAGAGATCCATAGCTTTTGTGGATAATAAAATGTACTTAGGCCAACCTTAGTATGGGAACACATTTGAAAATATATTTTTTTAGGAGAGTAAGGACAAGGGACACTAACACCAAGTTGGGGACACTAGCACCTTATGGCTTTAGTATTCTTAATGTGGCACTGGTGTCCAATGGGTAGACTATTGGGTATACTAGATTGAGATATAGGAAAGCTATTTTGGGACTATGTTTAAGCTAATATAATATGTTTTTGGTCTGCACAATGGTTGTAAAAGTGTAATAAAGGCTCTATGATAGGTCTAGGGCTAATCTAGGAATACACTATCTTAAGCAACAGTCTTAGCATCCAAATACCACTTTAGGTAATTATAGTAAGAAACATAAGAATTTGAATATGATGTTGACTTAATATCTAAATGTTGTAATAATTATAATCATTTTAATACATAAGCACCATAAACACCCTAATAGTTTACAGAGGCATTATTATTCATTCCCAATGTCAAGCACTAGTTAGTTATCAAGTATGAAAACCATGAGGTAGAGAGAAAATAAAATTAGATTTTTTTGGTATAGAAAATAATATACTTAAGGGTGAATTGGGTAGTCCATCTCATAACCAAGTTTATTTATAATCCAATGAAATGGTAATAGTTTTTATTCTATTAGGGATTAGTATTTACATTTGGTAAACTAGTGATTGTTGATTTACCATTTAGTAAATTAGTGCTTACTAGTTTGTTAGTATGGTTATAAGTTTATTTTCAACATATTATATTTGGTTAGTTAGAATATATATGATTAATATTATTGTGTAACAACAATAGTGTCGTATATAGCTTGATATTGTTTGAGAGTATTATTTGGGAGTTTGGGAGATATTACGGGTATTAGAATCTCCTATATAATAGGATATGACTTATTATATATTCATATAGTGTCATATGTCAATGTAATAGGAAAAGTAAGAGTGTGTAATATATAAATACAATATTATTATTCTTATTAAAATATATCTTTGTTTGGCTTCAAATATCTTTCAATGTGTTAAATCTATATATAATATCTTCAAATACCTAACAATGGTATTAGAATAATTATGCAATCCTAAGCATTATGAGGAGAAAATTAATTGATTACCATGATTTACCCAATTGATGAAAGTTATTTATAATATTGTATGCTTTAGGTATTTCTAGATAATTAGGCTTTGATTTGGTCTTCCATTTCATTTCATGTGGAAACATTAAAATCTTGAACGTAGCCAAGCGAATCTATGTTCTTACACACCAAATAGAACATCTAAATTTTATTGACTGTCAAAAATTAATGCATGTTGTGCTTGTTGATAATATCATTGACAAGATGTGGTATTGAAATCATAAGTATTATCTTAATATAGTCTACCAATGTACATATTCATAGTTGTTAGCAAGATCTATTGAGAGTACAATCTATTTCACATTCCTATTTGACTATGTTGGGTAAATTAGTGATTATTGATTTACCATTTGGTCTATTAGTACTTACTAGTTTGTTAGTATGGTTACAAATTTGACATTAGTATTATGATCTTAATATAGTCTACCAATGTACTTGTTCACAATTATTGGCAAGATCTATTGAGAGTACAGTCTATTTCACATTCCTATCTTACTATGCTAGGTAAATTAGTGATTATTGATTTACCATTTTGTAAATTAGTACTTACTATCTTGTTAGTACTTCTTATGTAATTCTTTTCAAACTATGTCATGCAACAACCACAAGTTGATAATTTTGTAAATATCTCAAAACATTTTGTCAAATAGAGAATGCATTGGGAGGGGTTTATATCTACATTTTTTCAGTGTATGTCATTAATTTAACATGTTCATTTTACATTTATCCATTGAACCTGCCAAATTGCTTAAGGACATTAAAATTCTGAGACATTGTCATTGGTCTATGCTCCTTTCTTCTAAACACATCATATCTCCATGGAATATTATGAATGGTAGACATCAATGTTATAATCATTGAAATTTTGTTTCAATCATACATCATAGACACCCTACATAGGTCTGTCTGCATGAATCTTTGGTAATATCACATTGTGAAAACTTCTCAAGTTACCTCGATGAGTTTTCATTCCTTTTTGGCATAAATTTTCATTAAAGGATTTATCATCTTATTCTTATTTGAGTTTATCTTTTGATAGCTAACTCCTCAAGTTATCTCTATATGCATGAAAAAAATATACCATTTGTATCATTTTTCTATCCTTCTATCCATGAATTTATGGTTTGTAAGAGACATTCACAGTATGGAAATTATGCAATAGAAAAAAACATGTATGAAACCATGGATATTTATAGTCTTTGAAGGCTTATGAATTTTATTAATATGTTTCATCAGTATGTCATGAATCAGGTTTTATATAATTCATGGATTGAACTTCATGAAGGTGTGGTTTTTGCTTATCTAAAAGTAGTGTTTTTTTACTCTAGATAAACTATGGGATCTTATTGTAATTTGGGTTAGGTCAATTTTTTAATTATTTTTGGTCTTATATTCCATATAAAATACTTTATATAATGGAGGTGATACCTTTGGTATAAAGGTAAGGTGTCAAATAGAAGTGGATTGTGTTGGCCAAAAGTTTTATGAGTGTATATTATTTCTCTTAAGGTCACTCTCATCTAAATTAAATGTTGGTATTGTAATGAGTCACTTTAGTTTGTTTTTAATGTGTGTCATTAAAAATATAAAGTTTATTGAAATCAAAAATTTCATCCTATGTAATGGATACAATTTTAGGGGAACCCAATGTCCTGAAAATTAATTGTCAAAATTGTGGGGGGGAGTTTCTTATTTTGAGTCTCAAAGTAAAAGTTGTTGAGTAAGAAACAAGAAGAAGGAGTTCAGAGGCAATAGTGGAAGGATTCCATTCAATCCTCTCTTTAGGCACTATTGATGGGGCCACTTCTACTTTAGTGACATGTGATTTTAGTTATGTGGTGTGGATTTTAGTTTTTTAGATTTTCAGTGTAGTGTGAAAATAAGAATAGATGTGTATGCATGTTCACTTGTGATTATTCCCCATCTAACCCCTTTTTTGTAAACATTTTATAATGTTGATCAAAATTTATTGTAACAATCATGATGTAAAGGTTATTGGTAAACCTATGAAAAAACATTTATGCAAGGTTTTTGGAGAACCTAGAAAACCAATTATGTAAGGTTTTTGGTGAACCTAGAAAACCAATGTGTAAGGTTTTTGGTGAACTTGGAAAACCAATTATGAAATTTTGTTGGTATACCTACAAAACCAATTGGATTATATTGTTAATCATATATAATTAAGACCATCAGAGGACATGTTGAAATTATACCCTTGTGTGAGAGTTTCTCAAGCTCTCTCACTCCTATCTATGAGCATTGGGAAAACCTTAGACTGTGGGTATCCAATAGTGAGGTTGAACCTATAGGATTTTTAATGAGGCTAGTTCCTCAAATGATTCACTTCAGCTCTTATTTCCCACACTAAAATCTATTGTTGACTAAGGAAAGCAATATGAGGGATAACATAAAAAGGAAATCTAAGCTAAGGGAAGTGATGGACCAAAAGAGATTGATCCACATTTAGACTAGGAACCTTAGTGACTACTAATAGAATTAAATAAGATAAGTCTATCTGATCCTATTTCAGAGCTACAAGAAAAGTAGTGATGTGGAGGTTAAAGGGGAAGATGCACTTTGAAGGGCAAGAAGAAATAGGTCTGCAAGAGAGGCACTATGACTCATAACACTTCAGAAAGGCACCAAATGCTAACACATCACACAAACATCAAGAAACTAGGAAAATTAAAGTGAGGTGCATAGATAAATCATAGATGATGAGTAAAAATATGCATTATATAAGTTAATACTTAATAATGCACACTTGACTTCAGTAAAAATCAAAAATTTATCTTATATTGATTCAAGAGAGTGTTACAAGGAAATCTTCATAGATTGCCTCTATTAGCAATTAAGAGATTCCTTTTAAGGCCAAAAATCCTATATATATATATATATATATATATATATATATATATATATATATATATATATATATATATATATATATATGTATGTATGTATGTATGTAGAGTAGCAAGGGGATGAGAGAAAAGGGGGCCATAATGATTGAGATCTTTTTTATAGCTTCCTTAAATCCTTGAATGCATTAACTCTCCCTTGTCACTAGGATAAAGTCCCCATAATTGTGTAAATGGCAACATCATGATCAAACTTGTTTTGATAAACAACTTGTCAAGGGCATGGCTTGGGATGTTCTTCATTAAAGTCACTGACCTACTTTTTAAAATTAGGTGTGAATAATCCACTTGTGTCTCTAAGGAGTATTGCTTCTATAGAGCCTTACTAGTGATACTTGATCTTTTTATGCATCTGGCCCAACTTGGGTCTACTTGAGCTCCCTTTCGCATTAAAGGCATGCCATTTTCTTGATTATGTGATGAACCATCCAATAGCACCACCAATCTCCTTGAGCCCTTTATGCATTCAAGTCTCTCCTTAGGATTGACAAAGCCATATCAGAGGTGAGATCCATATCGAAGGACAAAGGCTTCTCCATTAATTTTCACCTACCAGCTCCTACCAGTCACTTGAGATTTCCTTTGTTTTTTACCTTAGTCAAAAATCCTCACCCTTTAACCTTGATCAAAAGTCCTAGGCCTGCTCTCACACCATCTATGTTGATTTGCATGATCAAGCATTGTTCATTGATCTTGAACCTAAGCTAACACAGTTTTGACCATTGGCACCCTTATGTTTACACTCATCTACTAACATGTTGACCCACCATGCTTGTGCCATGTGGTGACCTTACACTTAGTTTGATCCTTGTTGGCTTCTTGACCCTTCTAACTCCTACTCACCATCAATCTTGCTTTACATGACTAAATGCATTTTGTTGATCTACTTAGACCCAAAAATCTATCAGTCACTGCTCACCATTAGATCTTCTCTATGATTGAACGTGAGTCATCGATCCCATTTTTTTAAATGAATTAGATACTTTGATTAAACTCATCTTTGAATTCAATTCAAACATCTCAATCCTTTTGGGCACTTTGAAAATGCCCCCTTTCTAAAGGGAAAGTACCCTTCAAAACTTTTGTAAATGCCCTTTGGTTATTTGGAATGAACCGTTGGCCTTTTTGGAAAAGACCATTCAAAAAAATTTGCTTTGGCCACTTTCCTAAAAGAAAAGTCTTCAGGACTTTTAAAAAGGTCCACTTCCTTGAAATATACCCTTCAAAAATATTGCAAAAGACACTTTGGCTTGGAAATGACTCTTTGAAAAAGTGTTTTGGCCCTTTTTCTCCAAAAGTGCCCTTTAGAAGAATTGGAATTGCCCTTCAGAAGAATTAGAAATGCCCTTCAAAATAATTGGAAATGCCCTTTGCCTTTTAAAAAGAAACCTTCAGTGTTTTAACTTCAAGACAAAAGTCCTATAAGAGAATTTTCCTTCAAACAAATTATCGTGAATAATTTTCCTGAAGGAAAAGGGTCCTTTGGAAAATTCCTTATATAATTTTGAAAGGAGCATACCCTTTGAATTTTTGAAATGGACTCTTTTACCGAGAAAAGTGACCTTTGGCTTTCTAAAAAAGATCATTTATTGTGGATAATTATTTCGAAATAAGTCATTCAAATTATTTTCTCGAAAGAATTCACTCTTTAACTTTTGACTTGAATGGACCTTCAAATTTTTGAAAAGTTCCCTTGCTTACTTATATTTTCTAATGACTCACAACTTATAAAGTAAATTAAGTAAAGTAGCTCCACAAAATCATGGAATGTTAAATAGAGCAACTCGGGGTTGTGGAGTCACTTTACTTCAGAGTTGTGAATACTTGTAAATTACTAGCCAAATTAAGAGAAAAGTAATTTTAGAAACCTGAAGTCTCCCACCTTGTACTTTTATAAATGTTTTGGTGGAGTCCATAGATTTTTTGATGGAGTTCATAGCTTTTCTGATGGAGTTCATAGAATTCTTGATGGAGTCTATAGATGTTTTGATGGATTCCATAGAATTTCTAACACTATGTAGGTCTAATGCTACTGCATTTATGACCCATAACCTTCCTCTTAGGTTCATAGAAGCTCTTTTTTTCTCCTCATTCAAATAAAAATTATCCTTCTCAAACATATAGTTTGACATGCTTCCACCTTGTAAAGCTTGAATCCTTCTACATGACAAAACTTGAAATCTTCTTGTTCTAAAAACTTGAAGTCTGAAGACTTTCCACTTCTACTTGATCATGTCCATTTCCTTAAATCAACTAAAATTTGGTATGTGGGCTAAAAGAAATGGCCAAAATTTCTAGTGACTCACAAGGAAGCATGCTTGCTATGCTTGACAACTCGGCTCATTTGCTTCATTCGGTCCATTGGGCACAGTGTCACTAATTTATTCGACAAGGTTGACCCTATATAAAAACTCCCCTAAAGTAAAAAGGATAACCAAAACAAAACAAAGTGCCCAAGGTACTGGGAAAAGAAAAATAGAATAGAAAGGAAAAGTGCACAAGGGACTTGGAGGAAAGCATAAAATCTATCCTAATATATACAAGGTTACAATTTACAAGTATCTCCCTCTTAGATCAAATGGGAAACTATGAGTATTATTCACTTGTAACAATCCAATATGCAAAATACCTTACTTTGGAATACCAAAATTAGTGAACCAGACATCTTTATGGTCAATCCTTTTGATGTGCTCTCTAATGGATAGAATGGAACAAACATGTCTTCGATGTAGACATATTGGTTCATGTCCTCCAAACTTGGTTCATTTTGGACTAAGGGGATTTTTTGATATTCTCATTTGATGGCTCAATTTTGTTCTTTGAATCTAGCACAACATGTGATGGCTCCTTTGAACTGGTGCTTGGTTTATTGTCTAGACTTAAGCAGAAAAGCTCTAAGTCATCCCAAAAGGTAGCTTTCTCTTGATCCTCTGAGACAATGCCAACTTCAACTCCATTTTTGCTTTATTTTATTTAAAAGGAGCCATATGGTAGTTCATAAATCTACTAAGGCACAACATATCATATTTTTGTGGCTCTAGATCTGACCATTCCCCCTCATTCTTGAAGACATCAGTACTACCTTCAATAAATAATTCATCTTGAGATTGGTCAACTTTTTCTACCTAATTAGCAAGTTCATCCTCATATTTTGGAGGATTCATAGGTTGTTTTATAACTTCTAACTTATCCATGAAGTCATGGTACAGCTATTACCATACTTCATCTTGATATTCTTGCCCATTCATGACCTCTCTAACATGGGTAGCTAACTTATTGACTATGTCAATCTTTGCATGTTGTGTATATTCTTCCATAGCCACACCAAATGGAAGCTCTTGGGATCAAACAAAATCCTCTTCTCTCAAATTCATCTCAAATACACACCTCTTTAAGTATGAAGGCATCAGTACTACCTTTAAGCTCTAATTCATCAATGTCAAATCCATGCCATAATAGCTAGTCCAAACTTGATTTCTCCTCCCTTTTTTGGAGTGGATTGACTATCATGATCTCCTCATCATAGACACTTGTGTCATATTCTTGAGACTCAAATTTGACTCTAAGATCCTCCTCTATTCCTTGTAAAATAGGCTCTTTCTCCACTAAGGAGATGGTGGGAGGGTGAAAAAGTTCACCTTGCTTGCAGTTTAAGAGAGTGTCTTTCCAAATAGGTAATTTGAGTGGTATATTTATTAGTTATTAAGGGAGGGAGAAAGAGTCTTGAAACTCTTCTAGGGAAATCTCATTGAGCTGAACTAATACCTCTTTTTTATTCTCTTCAAACACTAACTCCTTCTCTTGAATTGGCTCTTGGATCACCATAATTGACACCTCTTCCTTCTTCTATGTGCCTTCTGAATTGATTTCGATGAGGGAAATGAGTATGGAATAGGAACCTTTTCTTCATTTTTAATGATTATAGTAGAGGGTGGTTTCACAAGAGAAGGTATGACATAGTCAGGGTCAAAAGTATTGGAGAAGATCCATGATCGAAGGGATTCATGCTCTTGAGTTGGAATGGGTATTGGGGTAGGAGAGGGTAGACTAATTAGCTCTTGGAAAGGAGAGGACACATAATATTGATCACATTAAGTCTAGTGATCTTCATAAGAAATGAATAGACATTTTGAATTTTGGACAATACTTCTCAACCACACCATATTCTTCCCCTCATAAAATGCCCATTATTCATTCTCATAAACTGACCATATATCCTTGACCAGTTGAAAATCATTCATTGCCTCTTATAGGAAATTAATAGGGATAACTAAATAAAGTTGTAAACCCCTACCAATCTCCCTTATCAACTCAGTATAATTTGATAATGCTTGCTTAAATCGTGACATAGATATAACAGGATAAGTGTAGTCTTGATTAGGGGAATTAGAGGATTGATTAGAATGCTTAGGAGGTTGGTCTTCATCATACATAGAAGTAGAAGGGGGAAAGCCATGATAGGGTTGATAGGTTGTCTTAGGGCCACTTGGGGGGAACACATAAACATTATTAGCCTGATAATTGTGATGTTGAGGAAGAGAATAAGCATATTGGTCAAAATATGGTTGCTTATACATACCAAATAATAGTGATTAGGCACTTCAACTATTCAAACCATCTGATAAATGTTCAGATTCACCATTGATATTTGTTGAATGCCACTAAAGGATAATATGTAGAAGAACAACACCAAAAATACCTCTATTTTTTTGACCTTAGTCCCATCGGGTCTACCAAAAACTATTGTAGGATAGAATTGCAATCTTTAGAGGATATTTTCTTAAGCTCTCTCACTCCTAGCTACAAGTGTTGGGACAACCTCAGGTTGTGGGTATCCTATAGTGAGGTTGAACCTCTAGGATTTTTAATGAGGTTAGTCCCTCATATGTTTCACTTCAACTCTTATTTCCCACACTAAAATCTATTGATGACTAAGGAAAGGGATAGGAGGATAACATAAAAAGGAAATATAAGCTAAGGGATGTGATACACCAAAAGAGAGTGATCCATATTCAAACTGGGAACCTTAGTGATTACTACTAGATTTAAAAAAGACAAGTCTAGTTGATCCTATTTTAGAGATACAAGTAGAGTAGCTATGTGGAGGTCAAAGGGGAAGATGCACTTTGAAGGGTAGGAAGAAATAGGTCTGTAGGAGAGACACTATGACTTGTAATGCTTCAAAAAGGCACCAAAGGCTAACACATCACATAAAATATAAGAAATCAAGAAAATTGAAGTGAGGTGCATAGAGAAATCATAGATGATGAGGAAAAATATACATTTTGCAAGTTAAACTTTAATAATGCACAATTAAATTTAATAAAAATTAGGAAGTTGTTTTGTATTGATTTAAGAGAGTGTTAGAAGGAAATTTTGTTAGAGTGCCTCTATCACCAGTCAAGGGATTTTTTTGTTAAGGCCCAAAATCCTGTATATATAGTAGAAAGTCGATGAGAGAAGAGGAGGCCATAATGACCAAGATCATTTTTGTAACTTCCTGAAATCCTTGAATGCATTAACTTTCCCTTATCACTAGGAAAAGGTTCCCATACCTATGTACTTGGTAGCATCATGATTGAACCTATTTTGAGTGGTAACTTGTTGAGGGCATGGCTTGGGATGCTCTTCATTGAAGTCACTGACCTACTTTACAAAAGTAGGTGTGAATAATTTTCTTGTGTCTCTGAGGGTTCTTACCTTTATGGAGCCTTACTAATGACACTTGATCTTTTTACACATCTAGCCTAACTCAAGTCTACTCAAGCTCCCTTTCACACTAAAGGCATACCACTATTTTGATTATGTGATGAACCATCCAAGATCACTACCAATCTCCTTGAGCCCTTCATGCATTCAAGTCTCTCTTTAAGACTGACAGATCCATGTCAGATGTGAGATCCATATAGAAGGACAAAGGATAATCCATTAATTCATACCTACCAACTCTTACCAGTCACTTAGGATTTCATTTATTTTTTACCTTAATTAAAAATATTCCCACTTCATCCTTCATCAAAATTCCTAGGCTTGCTCTCATACCATCGATCTTGATTTGCATGATCAAGCATGGTTCATTGATCTTGAACCAAAGCTAACATGGTTTTGACACTTGGTACCCTCACATTTACACTCAAGATCTACTGACTTATTGACCCATCGTGATTGTGCCACATGGTGGCCTCATGCTCAGTTTGAGCCTTATTGTCTTCTTGACCCTTTTGACCCCTTCTCACCATTGATCTTGATTTTCATGATTAAATATGTGTTAATTATCTACCTAGACCCATAGATCTATCAGTCACCACTCGCCATTGGATCTTTTGTATGATTGAACATGAGTCATCGATCTTATTTTCTGAAATCAAATCGCTACTTTGATGAAACTCATCTTTGACATCTATGCAAATATCTCAATCCTTTTGGGCACTTTGAAAATGCTCCCTTTCCAAGGGAAAGTACCATTCGAAACTTTTGTAAATGTCCTTTGGTTATTTGGAATGAACCATCAGCATTTTTGGAAATGACCATTTAAATAAATTTGCTTTGGCCACTTTCCTGAAAGAAAAGTCGTTGGGACTTTTGTAAAGGTCCACTTCCTCAAAAGATACCCTTCAGAAATATTACTTAAGACACTTTGACATGGAAATGACTATTCAAAAAAGTGTTTTGGTCCTTTTGCTCCAAAAGTGCCCTTCAAAATAATTGGAATTTCCCTTCAAAAGAATTGGAAATGCCCTTTGGAAGAATTGTAGATGCCCTTTAAATTTTAAAAATAAACCTTTGGCCTTTTGACTTCAAGACAAAAGTCTTGAAAGAAAATTTTACTTCAGAAAAATTGTCTCAGACAATTTTCTCAAAGGAAAAGGGTCCTTTAGAGAATTACTTCAGCCTTTTTGAAAGAAACCTTTTTGAAAGGAACCTACACTTCAAATTTTTGAAATAGACTCTTTTGTTGAGAAAAGTGCCCTTTAGCTTGATGAAAAATATCATTTATTATAGATAATTCTTCTGAAATAATTCATTTGGACAATTTTCCTAAAAGAATTGACTCTTTGAATTTTTCCTTAAATGGACCTTCAAATTTTTGAAAAGTACCCTTGCTTACTTCAATTTTCTCATGACTCACAAATTATAAATTAATTTAAGTAAAGTAGATCCACAAACCCATGGAACACTAGATAGATCAACTCAAGGTTGTGGAGTCACTTTACTTTGGAGTTGTGACTACTTGCAACTTAATAACCAAATTAAGCAAAAAATACTTTCAAAAACTTGAAGTCTTCTACCTTTTACTTTTGTAAATGTTCTTATGGAGTCTGTAGATTTTCTAATGGAGTCCATATATTTTTTTATGGATATTGTAGCTTTATTGATGGAGTCTGTAGGTTTTTTGATGGAGTTCATAGATTTTTTGATGGAGTCTGTAGATGTTCTGATGGATTCTGTATATTTTCTAACACTATGTAGGCCTAATGCTACTACATTTATGACCCCTAACCTTATTCTTAGGTGCATAAAATCTCCTTGTTTCTCCTCATGCAAATCAAAATTATCCTTCTCAAACATATAGCTTGACATGCTTCCACCTTGTAAATCCTAAAGCCTTATGCATGATAAAACCTAAAGTCTTCTTATTCTGGAAACTCGATGTCTAAAGACATGCCACTTCTACTTGATCATGTCCATTTCCTTAAATCATTTAGAATTTGGTATGTGGGCAAAAATAAATGGCCAAAAAGATAAGTGTGTGGGATAAATAGAATTATAGGTCTTTGTTCATGCTTGGGTGGTGGTTGTATCCATCCATGAAAGACACTTGTAAGAATGCAATGTGTTAGAGTTTTTTTCAACCCTGATGTTGCATAGTTGAAGAGAAGATCATGAGCACACAGAGGTGGCATGCTATAATTGGATAATGGGATATGTTTTACCATGTAAAAATTAAGGGGGGAATATTGGGGATTAGTATTTACATTGGGTAAGTTATTATTTGCTAGTTTGTTAGTATGGTTATAAGTTTATTTATAATGCCTTATATTTGGTTACTTAGAATATATACGAGTAATATTTTTGTGTAACAACAATATTTTTTTTATATAGCTTGATATTGTTTGAGAGTATTATTAGGGCATTTTGTAGATATTATGGGTTATATAATCTCCTAGATAATAGGATATGACTTCCTATATATTTTTATAGTGTTGTATGTGAATGTAATAGGAAAATTAAGAGTGTGCAATAGAGAAATAAAATGTTATTTTGTGTGATAAAGATATCTCTATGTTTGGATTCAAGTATATTTTCATGTGTTAAATTTGTGTATAAACTCTTCAAATACATAACATATTCAACATCCTCAATGTGGTGGAATTACCATTTTTCATTCACTAAGAATTGGAGGTTGTGATCTCTAATTGTATATTGAATGTTGACAACATTTATTGTCAATGTTTCTATATGACGGACTAGTAGGTAAAATTCATGTATAATTTTATACCAAGGTTTTTGTTTTGGGAACATATGTAATTTTATTATTTTGGTGTGTTGTAAATGACATATATTTTCAAGCAGAGGTCCCGAAAGCATAAATGTCTATTAGAGGCAAGAAACTTGTCTCTTGACTAAATAAAAATATCATTTTAGGAATTATTAATACATAATATTCCACATATTCATATCTTATTTTCAATCTAAGTTCTCCAAGGTGAGATTAGAGGACTTCGATATAGACATACAATTTTATTTTATTTTTATATGACTTATAGTTTTTGTTCTACGCATGTTTAAAGTTTACCTTAAAAGCTATATTTTTGGTATAGATAAAAATGTTCATTAGGCCAGAATGGGTAATTTATTTTGTAATTGGGCATATTCAAAGCCTAATAACATGGTCTTAATAAATATTTGACATTTTAAATATTGTGACATTTCTAGTTTTTAATCATGAAGTCTTGGAGGTTGAGAACTCCAACAATGCCTTAAATTTTGACATTTTTTTTCAATCTTTCCCCATGCTAGACCAATAGATAAAATGCATGTCCAGAAGTGGATTATAAGGATGAAGTAGTTAGATCGTATGTAATTTTATTATTTTTATATGTTTTAAGTGATGGAAAGTGTAGGTCCTAAAAGTGGAAATGTCTATTAGATGCAACAAACTTATCTATTGACTATATAAAAATAGCATTTTGGGACAAGTTAATAAACCATATACTATGGACTATTATATTAATTTTATCATCATGTTTTAGGGTGAATATATAGGAGTTATACATTTTTTTCTTAGTTCATCTAGATGACTTACGGTTTATGTTTTATGTGTATCTGAAGTTTGCCATGAAAATTACAATTTTTGTATAGAGAAAGATGTTCTTGAGAACAAAATGGGAATTATATCTCATGATAGCACATATCAAAATTTGAGAATGTGGTCCTAGGAATTATTGCTTACCTTTGAAATGGTGGCACTACCATTTTTTCATTCAAGAACCAAAAGTGGATCTATCTAATTGTGCCTTCAATGTTGACAAATTTGTTCTCAATGTTTTTGCTTGTTAGACCATTAGGGAAAACAAATATACAAGTGGATTACAAGGTTGTTTTCTTGATAAAATATTTAATTTTTCATATCTCAATGTGTTGAAAGTGATATTTTTTCAATTGGAGATCTCAAAAGCAAAAATCTATATTGAAGGCAGCAAATTTTTCTATTGACTATAATAAAACAACATTTTAGGATCGATTGTTAAATCATCTTACACAAATTTATTTCTTGTTTTTTATCAACATGTTTTAGGGTATAAAAAGAGGATTTATACATGCACCTAATGATTATTTTAGTACATTTAGATGGATTATGGTTCTATTTTACATGTCTAAAATTCACGTTAAAAATACATTTTTGTATAGAAGATATTCACAAGGTTGGAATGGGTAGCCTTTATCATAACCAAGCATCATCTAAGGCTGAAAACATGGTACTAGGAACTATTTGGCAATCCAAATGTAGTGTCACTACCAATTTTCATCCCTGAATAAATTGAGGTGAAGATCTCCAATAGCACCTTAAATGTTGAGGTTTTAGACACACAGAGAACTTAGCAACATTAATAAAACAAAAAATTAAGCTCTCTTGGTTTCAATAATATTAATCTTATCTACTCATAAGACCAACCTCATGAATGTGGAAACAACCATATACCCACTAATATTGACATTAAAAATATTAGTATATAATATTTAATCAAATTAACAAATAATTATTATTTACAAAAAATTGGCTTTGCAAATATAAGAATTTGTGAGCTTGAGTTACTAGTGAATTTCACCTTCTAGGTCATATTTAATCTTCAAATATTAAAATATTTATTCATGATAATTATTAAAAAGTGTCAAAAAATCTTTCATATTTATCCTGGAAACATGCATAACCAACTAAACACTTTGTAACAACTATATGTGAATATGTGAATAATAATTATGTCTTGTAGTCTTTAAATGTTAAAATTCCATTTTTTGCATTAATTATGTCATCAACCAAGTTAATATTAAAAGCATTGACCCTATTGGATAATTAAATCTATATCCATATACAGTACACATTTTAAGTTTTTATTTTCCTATTACATAATTTGTGAACCAATAGTGTATATTTCTCAACATTTCATTGAGGGGCAATGACAAAATAGACATGTCCAGGTTTGACAAGATCTAATATTTGATCATAGGTTGAAGATTTTTCCATTTTTTTATCATGGCATGCTTAAATCCTTTATCAATGGTTAGGGGATATTGATAAAAATAATCAACCCATTCTAAATTATCATAATGATCCCAATCTCATATCATACAAATACCAATTCACATGTTCAAATATTATACATAATTACATTTGACATCATGAATGAACACATTTTTAAGATTCATTAATTATGTTACATTATATTTTTTATCCCAATTTTTCTTCCTTAACCAACCAAAATAATCTCCAAACATATTGATTTTTTTTAGCTCCTCATTGTAGTGTGTGGTTACACCAACATACAATATAATTTGCATCTGTGAAATAAATGGCTCCATGAATCTTCCTATGTTCTGTCACCAAGGTTTTATTAACACATGTACTTACACCATTATTCTCCCATGCATTCCTCAAATAAAATCCATATATAAAGAAAATTTCACTCTACATTTATTCTTCTAATCTAATAAAACATTTAAAAATTGCTAAACTATCATGTACAATTATCAAAATAAATAAAATGCCAATACATTACAATGTCTTTGCTCTTCAAAAAATCATAAAACCTAGAAAAACATTATTAGATGAGATTTAAATAATGTGACCCAATTTTTCTCATGTAAAAATGATACTCTTTTGTAATATCCTTGTTCTCTTTCGTGTTGGTAGGAACATGCCTAAATATCATGTGCATGAAAATAGCAATATAAATAGAATTAAAATATTTTTATTAAAATTCATTTTGGGGATGAAATTTAAATTCAATGATGGACATTATTTTACCAATAGGAAATGTTTTGTTACATATCCTAAACTAATTTTAAGCCAATAATATCCATGTGTGTAATTTTCCTATTTTTACACTAGGTTTTTTTAAAATTTTAATGAAATCTCATATATTGACTTCATTTTTCACCAATCCAAAAAACTTTCCTTATCATCTACTCTTTAATGGGTACTTACTATTTAATACTATTTCCTTTCAATTAATTATCTCCTAAAATCATGAGAATCAAATTCATGGAAGCATGGCTTTAATGTCTCCAAGCTACCACATATACTATGTTTTCCATTCCATTCATCCTAATTGAAAAAATGATGGCCTTCAAACCTTTCACAAAAAATGTAATCAATAAAATTTCTAGATGACTTAGGAGGTTTTAATACCCCACACACCTTAAAATCCTATTAGTACACATAGTGTATATAACCAAAAAGTAATGATACATAAAATATTTAACATGATTTTTCTAAAATTATTTCATATGAAAATTAAGATGCACACAATACTAGGTCTACAAGACTCAAATGACCTTCGGAAAATATAAAAACATGCATGCACCTCACAAAAATTTTGATACAATTGTATTTGGATACATTATAAGAAGTGTTTTGCATGGGAAGTGTGATCTCGGCTTCCATGTCTAAATTTCAAAACATCCTTAATAGTTGGGGCACCCTAATTTTTTAATGTAAAATTTATTCTATTAAACGCTTGGTGGCAACAATTAGATATAAAAATTTGGAAGCATACTACTGATCATCAATCCTTCTTCTTATTAAATAAAATGTTGGAGAGTTTTTTCTTGTCTATGTTAAACATAATACTATTTTTATTCAAAATTTTGTTGAAAACTTACAATATAATTTTTCATTACACTATGTGCTATATTTTTATCTTTTATTCAACTAACTTTTCAAAAAGAATTAATTACATTTATAGTTTTTTTCAAAATAGTTTTATTTTTATTCACTTACATTACTTTTCATTATTATTAATTTTTTCATCCTATTTCTCATTTTATACATTATAAGCAATTGAATAAATAATTTACACTTAGTGAATTATCTAAATAGTTTGAAAGCCCATAGCCTTATGGTATGATCGTGTTTTTTACCCTTCATATTTTTTAAGATAATTTCATCAATTTAAAGTAACAAATTTGTCATTCATTTAAATAAATTGTTCACTATATTTGTTATTAAGTTGTTCATTTATAATATTAAATTTTTCATAATTAGATTCTTCATTTTTTTATTCAATTCCTTCATATGGTTTTGACACTTTTGGTGATCCATAACCATAATAGTTTTATTATTTAATTATTTTCTCTTTATATTCATTACTAGTTTCTAAACTCATAGTGATTGTGTTTTCATTGTTGGTTGGACCCAAATTTGGAGTGGAAGACATACCTTCACTATCTTTGGTAGCTTTCATCCTTTCCATCACCACCGATTTATTTTCTCCATATTTCTCTCAAAGAGCTTGATTTTCATATAGTGTTTGATTTCACTTTCATGTTTATTTATTTTGAGAATATCATCCCATGATGACACAGGTTTGTCCAACTTCTAATTCAAAAAATGTGATTAAAACTACAAACAAGGATGGAAATGGTCATTATATGTTACTAGTTATAATAATTGTGTATAATTGTGTAGATCATTATCAAAAAAATAATGATTTCTTTATTCACTACACACAATAATGTGGGGATGTTCGGTAGTGGGTAGCAAGGTTTTAATTTCAATATAAATTGATACCATTTCCTTCTAATAGTGACCCATATAGTCACTAAATACCCTAACCACTAAACCCTTAACCTTACAACATACACCCTAACCTTAACTATCCATTCCAAACAACATATCCACTTTTGATTGAGGCTAATCCAAATAATTTTGAGAAATTTGTGCATAATCAACCTAATTTAGTTGAATTTGGTCCAAATTCATGTGATTGGGGGAAAATAAGTCTTATCGGTGAGACACACACATAACCACCTCTTTATGTTAATTTTACGTGTAATTTTTTCCATTATAGCTAAAAAAGACACAATAACACCATAATCATCTATGATTAGGGTAAATGTAGATAATTTAAGTCACATTTTTTCATGATCAACCCAATTTAGTTTGAATCTAGGCCAAATTAGAATGAGTGTGGAAATGTAGTTCAAAATCATGACCCGCACACACCCAACTAGCCTTTTATGTTTATTTCATGTGTAATTACATCCTTTATGTCTTAAAAGTGGCATAAAAATAAAATAACCACTTACCATTAGGGAAAATGTATAAAATTTGGGGTAAAATTTGTTCATGATTAACCCAATTAGTTAAATTTGTGTGATTGGGGTAATGTAGGTCAAATCGGTGACCCATGCACATACAAATACCCCTTTATGTGACTTTTTACATGTATTTAGGTCCATTATAGATAAAAATTACATAACAACACCATAACCACTTGTGAATGAGGTAATTTGGGGCACATTTGTGTATGATCAACATAATTTAGTTTGAATTCAAGTCAAAACTATGTTTTGGGGGCAGCGTATGTCTAATTAGTGACTTGTGCACACCTAACCACATATATATATATCAATTTTACATTTAATTAGGTCCCTTATAGCCCAAAAAAATAAAACACAACCATAATTACTTGAAACTAGGGTAAATGCTAAAATTTTGGGAAACAATTAATTAAAATCAACCCAATCTAATTCAAATTCAAGCCAAAGTGGTGTGATTTATGAAATGTATTTAAAATTGGTTGCCATCACGCATTGAGCCACCCTTTTATGTTAATTTTATGTGAAATTATATCCCAAACATGACATAATAACAATATAACCATTTGTGATTGAGTAAAATGTATATAATTTGGGGCACATTTGTGCATGGTCGACTCAATTTAGATTGGATTAGATAAACATTGGTGTGTTGTATAAATTTATGTCCAATTGATGTACTATGCATAAAAAATGACCCATATATGTCAATTTTTCATGTAATTAAGTCCTTTATATCCTAAAAGTGACACAAGAATACCATAACCACTTGTGATCATGAAAAATGTGGATAATTTAGGGCACATTTATGTGTGAATAATCAAATTTAGTTTGAATTCAAGATGAAATGGTTTGAATGGGGTGACATAGGTATAATTGGTGACATACACATGCCTAACCACCCCTTCATATCCATTTTTCATGATATTAGGTCCCTTATCACCTAAAAGTGACATAAATACACCATAACCACTTCTAACTATGGTAGATACAAATAATTTAAGGAATATCAATGCATGATCAACCCAATCTAGTTTAAATGTGAGATAAAGTGGTGTAATTTGGGTAACTTAGGTGAAATTTTTAACTCATACAAACCACGTATGTAATCATAAATGCATCATGTCTATAAATCAACCCTAGTTTGGAGAAGATAGAGCATACCTATATTTTTTATTGGGAATACATTTGTTAAGTGCGGACATGACTAATATGGGAATATGATAGACCTAATTAGGGGATTAATTGTCATAATTCACCATGCTAGGAAGGGTTCCAAATCCTACAGTCTAACATAATCATGTAACAACCCTAAAAGAGTCCTAGGTTTAATGTTTACTCTATTCTAATAACAAGAAAGTAAATATAATCTAGTGCACACCAAAGCTTGTGGCACAATATGAGGGGTTAGTAAATTAATAAAAACATGTATAGGAGAATATAAATTAAAATAAGTATGAGTAAGACCCTAATACATGGAATATAAAGAGTAATATTATTCGATCCAATACTTATATTACTTATATCTACTAAAGAGAGGAGAAGAAAGTTAGAATATACTTACCTAAATGTGAACCCATCGAGACTCAATCTCTCCCTTGGAAAAAGGGGATTTCAAAGAGGTTTTTTTGGTTTTTAAGAATAACTAAGAAAGGCTAAATCATCCACGACTTATCCACAAGACTAGATTCTCCAAGTAGAAATCCTAAGCTAAGACTCTTCAAGTAGAATGGTAGAAGAGCAGATTATAAATAAGTGTGAGAAAATAATAAATTTTGATTGAATAAATTATTAAATTATATTGTATTTATAGGTGGATATCACCCTAAATCCTTTCAAATATGTCATTTGTACATGGTCAACCCAGTCGACCCTATATGTTTTTGAGAGATAAGTCACTAGGTCCTGAGCTAGGTCAGTCAAAGGGATAACAAATATCTCAAGTGAAAATACCCAAAAATAGTATAGGTTTGACCTAGTTTACCATGTACAATAATCAAAAGATGAAAACTATATAAGGTCGATCCAATCAACCTAGTATAGTCAACTAGTGAAAGGGGATCAAGGTGAGGAAAAGAGGAATGGAAAGAGGAAAAATATTGGAGGAGTGTGCAAGGGAGGAGTAATAACTTATGGAATGAATTTAATACATATTCATATTGGTATTAATGTGGTAATAAGGGACAATAATATTGTGAATCACCAAAGGTCTGCCTACCCCTTTCCCAATGCACCCTTAAGGCATGCACTTAGAGAGATTGAGTCTCAACAACTTCCTATAAGATGTAAAGCATCAATGTTTAATAAAAGGTTAAAAATATTATGTATATACATATTCCCCAATCAAATCTCATTAGGTGTCACTAAGGTATAATATGGGATGGTTCTTCAAGAAAGAATAAGACACATAATGTTGATGCTAAAAAAAAGTTTTAGTATTTTAAATAAAAATAATAACTGAAAGTAAATGACTAAAAATTAAGATCAAAACTAAACAAATGAAAAAAATCTAAGATATTTGGTGCTATGAGGATGGGACATACTTGGGAAATTTGGCAAGCTGGTGTGAAAAGTGTTATGTTAGACCAAATGACCAAGTCAAACAACAAGAGTAAATTGGGTAACCGAAAAGCCAAGGCTACTAAAGACCAAAAAACTTAAACAAGCTATTCTCAAGTAAGAAAGGAAAAATCACTAGGTCAAACCAAGGATATATGTCAAATAGGATGCTACTAAAACAAATCAATGTTAAAATAATAAACAAAATTGTCAAACAATATTGATGAGTGAGCAATAACAATCTTTATCTCATTTAACAATGGAAAAAGGGTATGAACATAGGTGTCTATAACAACAAGATAGTAAAATAATGACAAATGGTAAAAAGAAATTAAATAAAGTGTAGGAATGTAAATTTATGGTGAAAAAGAAGATAATAATCCATAGTTTCTCAAACATTTTATTTCACTCTAAGGTTGGATAAAACTAAAACAAAGTAGTGTTAGCATGTTTTTAAGAGATGAAGAAGAAAGAATTAAAGAAGAAGGTAAAATAGGTCTAGAATCATATTTTATCTATCAAGGGGGGAAATTAAATAGGTGGAGGGGATAATGAAGGAAAAACCAAGTTAGATGAACTCTTTATCAAAGTCAATAACTCAAATTAGGTCTTTCAAAAAATGAGGACTATCGACCTTAAGGACCTTGAATAACTTTTATTATCCACACAAGTCTTAGGTCAATAAATGAAGTATATTGATCATCTCATGAAGTCTATATGCATGAAAATTAAAATGGACCTACCTTCCCACAACATGTTCCCCATTCCTCAGGACCTCTTGCAAAGCCCTTGATTTACTGTGAAGATTGGTTACTTGCATGAGAAAGTAGGTATCACCTAGAGTTTGTTGAATTCCCCTATTCCAATCTACTGGCCAACTGCACCCCAAAGGACCTTGAATCTATGTGAGACCAACTGTGGAGTTTGAGCATTGATTGGAGATAAGAGATGTGCTTGTAATCACATTTTTTGGTGTGATTTGGCTTTTGAGATTTGTATGTTGCTTTTTAAATATCATCACCTTTTGCTTCAAATGATTTAACTTTTAAATTTCTTCATGAATTTTTCTATTCCTCATTCATATGGATTTGGAAGAGAAAACATGAGTATTAATTATGACTGTTATTTGAATACTTGAGATAAAGTTGTTAAGAGAGAAAAACTTCAAAAAGCATGGGGTCTAAGAGTCTCATAAATCTAGGTAAAATAAAAGTGTTATCTTGACTTGAACCTTTTTTATCTAATGAGGAGTGAAAGAAATGGGAAATAAAGAGGAATGACACATGAAATAATTTTAATTACTTCAAATCATAAAAAATGTGAAAAGGGGAAAAAAAGGGATACAATGATAGTAAAATGTGATTTCTTATCATAAGAATGAGGTAAATGGAGGAAAACATGCTAATATAGATTATATGAATAAATTCTATCTAAAAAAAGAGGTAAAAGCTAGAGTTTGAAAATAAGGATGTAAAAATATGAAAAAATGGTAAATTTATGAGTAGGGTCAAGTCCTGTCCACAATCTTACACTACAACTTCATAAAAGAGAAACCCAAGGGGTGAAAACAAGCAAATTCATAAGGGAGAAAAATAAGTAAAAGATGGTAATTTTGTGAGGAATGTTGGGTCCTATCCATGTTTGTATGAATAAAATCACAAAATAAATACCCAAGGGTTGTCAAAATAAAAGAAAATGCATGAAGACAAAGAATACTATGATACATCAAAAAACCACAAGACCAAAAAGGAGGACTAAAGGTTTGTGAAACAAATTAACTTGCTACAAAGGGAAAGACCTATGTAAGTAACCTGCAAAAAGTGTTGGGTAGATGTAGATAGAAAGTAGTGAAAGGAAATGTTTAGGTAAAGTAATTTTTGAGAAATTATGCAGTAATGGGATCTTTGAAAACATGGCCCTCATTGGTTTGAATGTGGTAGGTGCTTAGACCAAGAATATATTTGAATAAATATGTTCCCCACCATTTTTGGGCATATTTACCTTCTTTATCATAATTTTAATCTAATTTTTGGATAAGATCACCAACACTAAAAGTGCAGACTTTAACACGTTTATTATGTTGTCTGACAATGTGAGCCTTGTATTGGTGGTTATATTGTAAGGTGGAAAGATGATGTTCGTCAAGTAGATCAAGCACATGAAGATGAGTTTCACATAATTATTCAATAAGAATAATACCATGAAGAGATATAAAAAGAGAGGGAAGCTCAACTTCTTAAGCAATAAATGACTCAAAATAATAGACTATATAGAATGGAGTTGCCCCAATGGCAGTACATATGCTAGTCTAATAGGCCCAAAGTGCAGGATAAAGATGAAGATGCAAATCTTTGTAGGTTTCATGGATTGTATTTTGAAAAAATTTGTTGAGAATTTTATTAGTGGACTTAGCTTGCCCATTGCATTGTGGATGATAAAGAGTGGAAAATTTATGATTGATCTTAAATTAATTGCAAAGTTGTTTAACATGTTTATTTTTGAAATTACCACCATTATCTGAAATGATGGTATGGGGAACACCAAAATGGGAAATGATTTAATTAATAATAAATTTGGAAATGGTAGGATCAGTGATGTTAATAAGGGGTATGGCTTCTACCCACTTGGTAAAATATTTGGTATCAGTAATGATAAAGACATGCCCATATTGGGAGTGAGGTAGTTTTCCAATGAGATCCATGTGGAAAATGGCCAAGGAAATTTGATAGTTTGAAGTTTGGCTAGAGGTGAATGAATTAGATCATCATGAAGATGACAAGGATTACACTTTTTAGCATATTTAATTTTATATTTTTCAAGAGTAGGCTAAAAGTAACCCATATATAGGTATTTATAGGTTGTAGCATGTTCACTATAGTGGCCATCACAAATTCCCCCATGTGCTTATTCAAGAAGAAGAGGGACCTCATCTTTCATAACACAACAGAGCAAGGTACCTTTAGAGTTATGATAATAAAGGATGTTGTGTTGCATTGCATACTTGAAAGCTTGTTTATGAATGCATGTTTTTTCAAGAGAGTCTAAATGAGGAGGATAAGTTTAGTGTTCCAAAAATTTAATGATGTCTTTATACCATGGGTTCTGTCAAATGGTAATATCCTTGATATGGAAGATAAGTGAATCTAGTGGTTGAGTAGAGGATGGATATTTTCTTAGTTGTATAATAAAAGTAGGATCAGAAAGGACTTGATACAAATGAAAGAGAGATGTTGAAGAGGCAATAGAATCAACAATGGAATTTTGATCTCTTGGAATAGGCTCAATAGTGAAAGGGATGAAATCCTTAGCAAGAGTAACTATAATTTTATGATAGTCAGGTAGCAAATAAGCTGAGAGTCACCTAAAGTATGAAGGTATTGAATGTCTAAGTCAAGAACAACTCACCTGCCTAAGACAAGATCTTCATATTCATCTATATTATTGGTGACATCAAAGGTGAAGTGAAAATATAAAGGAAAGATCTTGCCAATTAATTCGACTCCTTAAAGATAAGATCCTCATGCAGTTCAACATTAATTTCAAGAAGTTCCTCGATAACTACTTTGGGTTTAGTAGTACTAGAGGGAATAGTGGATTCATCAATATTATTGGCTTTAAGATCAGTGGTAAATCTATGAAAATAATCTTTGAGAGAAATATCTTGATTAAGACCTTTGATGTAAAGGATATTATCATATGGATGATTATCTTGAAGAGAAGTGGCTAGAATAGGAAATGTGGCAAGTTGGTCAGCTATGATTTGTCCTTTGATAGATTTTTGAGTGATGATGCAAAGATTGAATTCTATAAAGAGGATCATTCATTTACCAATTCTATTCTCAAGAAGAACTGCTTTGGAGACCAAATGATGAAGGGGGTTAGAATGGACAATGACATAAGTAGTTTGGTAAAGCATGTAGTGGGGAAGCTTTTCAATTGTGAAATAGATTGTAAGGCAATCACGCTCAATTTTGGTATAATGTGTCTCATAATCAATTAGGCCTTAGCTAATGTAGTAGATAACATACTCTCTTCTCATATCATCTTGTTGGGAAAGCATTTCCCCAACTAAAATAGGTGTGGAAGAAGTATATGGAATCAAATTTTTATCATTAGAAGGAGGATGAAGTATAGGTGGATAAAGCAATGACTCTTTTATGTTATCAAAGGCTTTTTGACATGGATCTACAAATTCTAAAGTAGTACCTTTCTTGAAAATGGAATTGATGGAGTGAATTTGATATGCCATTTTGGGGACAAATCATCTAATTATCCCAAGTTCTTAAATAAGTATGAATATCGAGAATAAAACAAGGAATGGGCATGTTGATGATAGCATAAATTTTCACTGGGCAAACATCAATGTCATGGAGAGAGACTAAGAATCCTAACAATTTTCTAGATGTGACACCAAAGACACATTTGTAAGGATTAACTCTAACTTTATATTTAAGTATATGGTCAAAGATGATAGCAAGATTAGAAAAATGATTCTTACGATTCTTAGAATTAGCAATGAGATCATCCACATAGGTTTCAACAATTTTATGAATGATATCATGAAAGATGTGAGTCATCACTTGTTGGTAAGTGGATCCAATGTTTTTGAGGGTGAAGGTAATTTTGGCATAGCAATAGGTGGCCCATTCCATGGTAAAATTAGTATTATGTTGATCCTCAAGAGTAATATGAATCTGATTGTGTCCTGAAAAGCCATCCATAAGAGATAACATTTTGTAACCAGACATGGAATCAATAATGGCATCTATTGATTGTAAAAGGAAGTTGTCCTTGGGATAAGAAAGATTAAGATTGTGAAAATCAATACAAATGTTAATGACCATAGTGACCTTCCAAATGGGAACAATGTTTGAAACCCATTCAAAATAATCCACTAGTTTGATATATTTAGCATCGAGTAATTTGATGATTTCCTTAAGAAATAAGGTGGAAATTTTCTTTGATTTTGATACATAGGCTTGGCATTAAGATAAGTAATGATATTATGCACCACAATTCTATGGCCAATTCTAGGCATGTCTTCATAGGACCAAGCAAAAGTCTCATGATATTTGTCAAAGAATAAGTTAAAATTATCATGTTCAATAGGTGAGAGCTCATGAGAGATAGTAATTAGCTAAGTACAAGATGGAGTATCATATTCAATGTGAGTGGTTTCTTTGATAAGCATGGCATTTCCATCTTGAAATTTGTATGGTGCATTACGTAAGGTAGAAATTGGATTTGTTTTAGGATCAATGCTAGCAAAGAAGTTTTTGAAGCAAAGAAGTTTTTGAAGCAAAGAGTTTTATTTCTAAAATTTCCATGTTTATGATGCTACCAAGGAAGTTGAGTTTCTCAGGCATAAATTAATTCAAGAATATCTTTGTCACTCAAAAAAGTAGGAAGAGGACCATAATACTTGACATCTACTTCAATATCTATAATTTTATTACCATGGTGATCATACTCAGAATGTATCTGACAAACATTGGTGGCCTTAACATCTAGTGTAGTTTTAGGAGTAGAAGTAGATGGAGCAAAAGAGATTGGAATATTCATGGGTTTAATTATAGGAGAATAATTATATGCAATTATTGGATCAATAGGTGGTAAAGGAGATGTAGAAATTTTTGGAGGTTTAAAAGATATATTTTGCTCTACCACCCAAGGAGTATCGATAAGAGGAGGATTGACATGAGGCACATAACCCTCAGGATCTAAGGTATGATCCACATAAATGGTATGAACATCTTAATTACAATAATGAATTTGGGCTAAGGTTTTCTAATAATATTGGACATCCAAGTATTTGGATTGAGCTTGGGCCATTATATAGTTATCATCATATGTTGGAGAAATTGTATAGAATCTAGGGGAGTTTTAGAGGGTGAAATCTTAATATTACTAATTATATGAGGAGGCATGATGAGAAGATCTTGAAATAATTTATCCACTCCAAAATCATTTCAAATGATTGCATCTTCTAGTAAAATATGGCTCCTAATCATTACATGGGGGGGGGGGGGGGAATCAGTAATCTAATTAATAAGAGGAATAGTATGGTGCTTGGGTAATAGAGAAGGAGGAATCCATTATGAAATGTAGGGAGGTAACTTGGTAGTATTGTAAGTTTTTTGCAAATCATTGGTCTCATCATTATTGAAATTTGTAAGAGTAACTTGTAAATCAGGATTCATATTAATGAACTCAGTTAAAGGAGCACTATTGATCTTAGGAATGGTAGGAATATGATATTTTAATTTAGGATTAGGAATTTGGATGCTCCATGGGTTGGGATCAGCTTCATGCTTATACTATTTTCTATTATGTAAGAATCTAATGTATTGACTACCTGAAGAAGTAATGGCCTTCATTCGATAAGTCCATAGATGACCAAGGAGTATGTTATAAGATAAGGGAAGATCAAAGACCATAAGTTTGGTTAAAATAGTCTTAGGTCCAATAGTTAATGAAAGCAAAATGTAACCAAGTGTCTTTTGATTAGACTTATCAAAACCATGACAAGTAAGATGAGTTCACTTGAGATCATCCTTGTTATAACCAAGTTATTAGATGAGCCATAAAGATGTCACATTAATACCAGAACCTTCATCAACTAGAAATTTTTGGATAAGATTGGTATTAATGACTACTTTGATAAAGAGTGGTGGATCATCAACACAAAAAATAGTTTCATCATTGATCATGTCCTCTTCAAGGAATTCAATAGAGGGCTTGGAAGAAGGACATATAGTTTCAATGGTATTGACATTGGTAGGTTAGGATTCAATAAAAGGTGGTTCTTCATCTATGGAGGATGGATATTCAATTTCTTGAAGTTATTGCATAATGAATTTATGATGATAAGGTTAAGTGTAAACCAAATACATAAGTGTAATTTTACAAGGCATAGAGTTGAGTTACTCAAGAAAGTTCTAATGAGATCTAGAAGAACCAGCATGAGGTTTAGGAGGTAAATTACACTTTGGAAGAATAGATGTGGTTAGAGGGCCAAAAAGAGGAGATGGTTCCTCTTGGGATTCTAAGGCAACATTATTAGTGGTAGTATCTTTAAGAAGTTGTTCTTCTAAAGATGGATTTTTAGGCTTTGTAATGAGATCTTTGTGAGTCAATTTATGATGATAATTGACATTAGTAGTATTGAAATATTGAGAATTGTTAAAATATTAGTCATAATTGGCATCAATATCATAAACATCCTTGGTATATGATTGATTATTAGAATAATATTTTTGGTTACTTGAAGTAGAATCTTTAGAAACTTGTTATTTTTGAAAGCAGTAATGTATTCTTGATGACAAAGGTTGATCATAGCTTCATGATTAAATGAATCACAAAGCATATAGGATACAAAAAAATTAGTGAGCCATGTAAAAGATTTATGAGAATGCCCAATGTCAGCATGGAACCAAAAAAATATATCGGGATCATACCAATTAGGAGGAGCATTGGGATAGATGAAAGGTTTTGAGGGCAGTAAAAATTATTTCATTTGTTTAACCAAAAGAGGTGTATGAGAAGGTGAAGGAGCATCAGTTTTGGCAGCTCCTAGTTTGGTTTATGGATTATTAATAGTGATGGAATTATATGTTTGGAAATATCCTTTAATAATTTTAGGATTAGGTTCAAATTACTTCATAAGAAAGTCTTGATGTTTAGTTTGATCAAGAGCTTCATTAAGTGTTTGGGGAGCAAAGGTTCAAACCTTGTATTGAAGAGTAGGAGTCAAAGCCATGATAGAGTTTGAATAAGTTATCATCAGTCATATTATGGTTGGATTTATGGTCCAATGATTTCCATTTTTGATAAAGTCATGAGTTAATTTAGTGGTAGATTACTTAATATTAATGAAGTGGCTAAGACAATTTTTGGGAAGATCATTGTGTTGAAACTCTTTAACCAAAGGATTAGCCAAATATTCAAGTTACCAAATGGAATATTTAGGAAGTTGATTATACCATTCTAATACATCACCAGTGAAGGTTTTCACTAAGATTTTAGTAGTGGTGAAGATATTAGTTTGGATCCACTATTTTTAAAGGTTGCCAAAGGCTTTGAGAAATGAGCTAGGATCTTTAGTCCCGTCATATTTGATAGTTGGAGATATGTTATCAATATCAATGGATATAATGAATGGAGATAAAGGCTTATTTTGAATGGTTTGAAGCATCTTGTTATTCATTATGGGTTGAGGAATAACATTACCTAAGGCATCCCAAAGAGGTGGAGTAATGAAATTGGGATTAGCATAAGAATGCATAGTTGGAGATTAATTAGCCACATTGATTAAATGTTGTTGAAGCTGCATTATTTGGTTGGTATTAGAATTTTACATTATGTTCATTTGTTAGATAACATGGGCTAAAATTTGAGTTGTATCAAGAGGTGAATGGGTGTTGGTAGGAACACCCCCTAAATTAGTGTTAAGGGGAGGATTACTAGAAGAAGGATTATTGGTAGGATTGTTAAGTAAACTTGTATCAATTACTACCACATTAGTTTGAAGAGGAGAAGTTTATTTTTATGTATAGAAAGGATTAGATCCATCAACTTCATCTTGAGGTGTTATTTGCACCATATTGTAGGTCATGGATGAAGGAGGGGAAGAGGTACCCCAAGAGTGATGGTACTCTTGGGAACAAAAGAGAGGAAGAAATGAACATCTTATATAATATCTAAATAGATTCAAGCTATCCAATAAGATTCCAATAGGATACTTCATTATGACTGAAGCAAGATGAATAGAATACAAATATGGAAGGTAAAAAGCATTACAAGGTCAATTGGGTCAACCTAGCATAGAAAATAGGCCCTAAAAATAGTACAGGGTTGACTAGGTTGATCCAGTATAGTAAACAAAGATTGAAAAGATACAAGGTTGACTGGATCAACCCAATACAACAAAAATGGAAACTTAGAAACTAATGATATATTTATGGATTGAAATAAGAAAAATTTTAAAATAAATTTGAAAATAAATATCTAAAAAGAAACAAATAATTAATTGGATTAATGTTGGCTAATCCAAATGAAGCACAAAGCACAAAACCTTGCACCAATGCTGGTTAATGCAAGTTTTTACAATACAAAATATAATTTATCAAAGAGCAATAAATCAACTTAGATAGTAAATATCTAACTAATTGGTCAACCTAAATGTTAATTAGATTATTAAGATATGATTTTAAGTGTGATGGGAAGTTGGCTATAAGTAAAGAACTATAATGGCAATCTAATGATGGTTTCAAGTTGTTTAGGTTGAAAAGGAATGTAGTGGAAATGATATATGATCTAGAGCTTATTTTGGAAAAAGGTCCCATGTTGTGATGAAACCTCTTTCACATGAAATATCTCATCGCGAGCTTTTTGGTGCTTCTTTTGGATTGCAAAATGGAGTTCGGATGCCCAAGTTATAGGCTTTTGAAGTTATTTTGTGGCAAGAAAAATAAGGAGGTGTCATAATGCATGGCACAATTTGTATGAGACAAGTAGACCACTCACCCATTAACACATGGAAATCAATTTTTGTTAATTCATTCAAAAATTTGGTTTGGTGTTTTGGTTTGGTTTCAGCTTTTAGTCTTTGACAGCAGTCATATGGAGAACTGTGGGCCCTGTTATTGGCTCACTAGGGGCCCTCAGCGAGGGTTGACACACTTGGTTAAGGAGGGGTACCTTGGCCTCCATCTCATAATGCAATGCATTTGAATTTTCTTTTAAACCATTATATATTGCCCACTAGATGCATGTGGGACAATTGAATTATATATTTTAAATAGCGTGTAATATTTCCTTAGTAATACTTTGCAATTGACTATTACCATTCCCCATTAAGCCACATGAGAGAACCAACACTTTCCACACCACAACGGCCTTCCAACTACCTTATCAAGTCAAGATCAAGATTATATGTTAGTTTGGAGATCATAATGGATACCACATCTTATGCCATGAAAAATGGCATGTCTGAGTTAACCTAGCTCATGACTTTTCTTCTATCTTACCAAGTCATATGTTAAGTTGGAAACCATTCTAAGTTTGGCACCTTGAGCCCACCAAAAGGGGCATTGGCATTGTTTAAGTTGGCTACCAAACTATTTAAAGACATGAAAGCCATGTTATTTGACCAATGTGGGATAAAGGGATATAGTCTAAGCACCCAAAAAGAAGGCCAATCACTTGAACGTTGCACCTATCATGCAAAAGAGATAAGTCTTGATCGACCAAGCTATGGGTTGACAAACAATATAAAAGGAATGAACTTATATTTGAATTTAGTATTCACTGGACTGTGTATTTTTTTAAAAGAGGCTGAGAGCTAGATGAAAGCTTGGAGATAGCTTGAAAATGGATTTTGATCCATTATCTGACCTAGTACATAGTGAGTAAGCCTTTTTAATTATGTTTTGAAATTGAAAAGAGAAGTAGAAGTTATTTTATTATAAATTAGATAGACCAATAGTTTAAGTGAAAGGAATTAAGCACCTTCGAAAGAGGTTGAAGACTGAGGAAGGATTCTATGTTGCTGAGCTTGAGTATATCAATGAAGGTGGAGTTATTGTACAGAGATCAGACCTGAGGGAAGTTGTGCAGCATTTTAAAGAATTTTTAAGCCACTTATTACACAAATTTAATGGAAATTGTCCTCACTATTCGGTAGGCCTAGAGACATAGGTAAGAGATGTTGAACTCCAGTGTCAATGTTGGATGGTAATTTGTCATTTGATTGCATGTTTTATTTTAGTTTCTAATTTTTAATATATGTAAAGTTTAAAATTTGAAATTTTATGACATTTTTAAAAATCAAACTAGTTTAATTGGTGAATGTAAGTGAAAAGTCTTTCGATAGTTCCAATCCAATTCGATAACTGAGAACACTTAATTTCCAAACAATTTGCAAGTTATTTTGAGTATTTTAAGAATTTGACAAGTTTGAGAAATTCATTATCCATATTTTAAAACTTCACTTTGAGTTTATCAGTGTAGTTTATGGATCAATATAGGCTTGGTATTGGGGCCTACCCCCTCACTTCACACACTATATTGATAAGGGTGTTAGGTGTTTAGCTAGACTATACCATTAACCATGATTTATACTTGACAAGAGTATCAAGTCGACTTCCCCCTTAGTGATGAAATCCAAGTAGGTTGCCCTTGGGTAGACAAATGTTAAAATGCTTGTTTAGATTTTTTGATTTATCCATGTCTGCATAAAATAGAAAATAGTGAACTAAATGGTTAATTTAAAACCACCTAATTAAGCTATATGATCTATTCTAAGCATGCAAGCAATAAGAAAAGAAAGAGTGAACTTATTACTAGCATATAAGGTTAATTCTAATATTGAAACAAGGTACAATGTTGATGTAGTCAACAATGTATGCACCAAATATAGAATAGGTTTGATAGGTTTGAACCTATGCTATGGAATCAAGGATTAAAAATGAATAGGATTGACAAAGTTGACCCAATTATCTAGACAGCACATAGAACTGAGTCGATAAGATCGATTTAGTTGACTATGCAAGGGTAGTTTTGAAGACTACAAACTATGAAAGGAAAGATATTAAATAAAAATATATAGAGATAGAAAGGAAACTTGATGGATTAAATATGAAAATAATGGAGATTATTGTTCAAGAACCTTGATACATGCTTGCAAATTTTTCTAACTGGGTTGACTTGGTCAATCAAGCTTCATAAAAACTTGTTGTTGAGTGCTTAAAATGTACTAGGTTAACTAGGTCGACCTAGTATGCTGAGTAGGATGCCTAAAAATGTATAGGGTTGACTAGGTCAACCTAGTATTTTGGATTAGACATCGAGAAATCTAAAAAATTGTACTGGGTTGATAGGGTCAATCCAATAGCCTGTACCTAAAAATCTATGCACAAAAGTTAGATACTAGGTCAACATAGTCAATCGAGTATGGTAAATATATGATAAAGATAATGATAAAAGAATGAAAGAAAATTAAATAAGATGAACAAATATTGTAAGGTTTAGTTCATGTTAGGTTCACTAGAATATATGCAATCAAAAATATATCATGTCTGTAAATCAATCTTAGCTCAGAGAAGATAGAGCATACCTATACTTTCAATTAGGAATACATTTGTTAAGTGGGGGAATGACCAATATGGGGATCCAATAGACCCAATTATGGGATCACTTGTCATAATACACCATTCTAGGAATGGTTCCAAAGCCTACAGTCTAACACAATCATGCAACAACCCTAAAAACGTCTTAGGTTTAATGTTCACTCTATTCTAATAACAAGAAAGTAAATTTAATCTAGTGCACACCAAAGCTTGTGGCATAATATGAGGCATTAGTAAAGTAATCAAAACATTTATAAAATAATCTCAATTAAGATAAGTATGAGTAAGACACTAATACATGGAATATGAAGAGTAATATTATTTGAACCAATATGTATGCTACTTCTATCTACTAAAGAGAGGAGAAAAAAGTTAGAATATACTTACCTAAATGTGAACCTGTTGAAACTCAATGTCTCCCTTGGCTAAAGGGGATTTTCAAGAGGTTGTTGTGGTTTATAAGGATAATTGAGAAAGGCCAAAGCATCTAAGACTTATCTATGAGACTAGATTCTCCAAGTAGAAACCCTAAACTAAGACTCCTCAAGTAGAATGGTGGAAGATCAGATCACAAAGAAGTGTGAGAAAATAATAATTCTTGATTGCATATTGAAATAATGATGAAATTATCTTCTATTTATAGGTGGATCTCACCCTAAATCCTCCTGAATATGTCCACTATATGGGTTCAACCTAGTCGACCCTGTGTGTTTTTAAGAGATAAGTCACTAGGTCCTGAGCTAGGTTAGCCAAAGGGATAACAAATCTCACAAGTGAAAATACCCAAAAATAGTATAGGGTTAACCTAGTCAACCTTGTATAGTAATCAAAAGCTAAAAACTATATAGTATCGACCCAGTCAACCTAGTATAGTCAACTAGTAAAAGGGGATCAAGGTGAAGAAAAGAGGGATGGAAAGAGGAAAAAGATTGGAGTGTGAAAGTGAGGAGTAATAGATTACGGAATGGTTTTAAGATCTAGTTATATTGGTAATAATATGTCAATAAGGGACAAAAATCTTGTTAAGCACCAAAGGTCTTCCCACCCCTTTCCTCGTGCTCCCCTTAAGGCATGCACTTAGAGAGATTGAGTCTTGATGGGTTCCTGAAAGATGTAAAGCATAAATATTTGATGAAATGTTTAAAATATTATGTGTATATAAACCCAACCACCCCTTAATGTCAATTATATATGAAATTAGGCCCTGTATAGCCTAAAAGTGATATAACAACATCATTACCACTTATGATTGGGGTAGATGTGATGGGAAAATATAGGTCAAAATAGGCCCTTTATTAAAAAATCAATACAACAACAATATATCCACTTATAATTATGGAAAATTTTGATGATTTGGATCACATTTGTGTATGATTAACCCAATTTACTTTGAATTCAAGCCTAGAGTTTAGTTTGATTTGGGAAACATAGGTCAAATTATTGACCTATGCATACCTAACCACCTAATTATGTCAATTTTATATGTGATTAGGTCCCTTATAACACAAAATCAATAAAACATCACCTTCTTTTCTTGAGACTAAGAGAAATGTAGATGATATGGGGTACATGCATGCATGATCTACCCAATTTAGTTCAAATTTAAAACTAAATAGGTATGATTCTAGTACCTTAGGTGAATTTTGTTCCCCTACCATACCCAACCACCCATTTATGATGATATTTCATGTGATTGTATCCCTTGTAGGGAAATCAAATTAATGAAAGTAGTGTAAAGATAAGTGCAGTTGAGAGGGAGAGAACATAATTGAAGAAAATAAATGCCATTTAGAATGTCCCTGAAACCTTACCACTTAAATAAATAGAAAATTTTTAGATAATTAAGTTCATTTCATGCAAGTTTATTATTTTGAAGGAGAAGGATTAAGGAAAATTAGGCTTGCAACTTGCTTAAGAGAGAGATGATCAAGCCTAATATCTTATTGACTATAAATTTCCATAAAAAATATATATTTCCTAAAAAATAACCTCTTACACATTCATTATATGTTTTCTTAACTCATCATATTGACTTATACTTTTATCTCAACTTGAAAATGCAAGAAAATGTGAAAATAGAGTTTTTAGGCCTTATAATTAGGCCTACAGACTACAAAATTGGAATAACATTGCCTCGAGATGGAAAATCACTTTCAAACCACTTTTATCACTGAAAGAGTTAAAAAATATCTTCATCCATGTTCTCTCCAAGAGACCATTACTAAAGCCATGAAATCTTCAATATGACATAAAAAGAATAAATCAACTATATTCTATTATATATCAAATAATTTACAATAGATATGTAAAAATAACCAGAATATAGGAGAATCATAACCATCCCATGCATGTGGGACTAAAATCCTAAATATATGTGTAAGGCATAAACCCATCTTCCTCATGAATGTGCGATAAACATCTCTAATGAAATAACACCTAAGTAAGCTAAAGAGTAAGAAAGTAATATCCTACACCAACCCCCCCCCTTAATCATAAATTAGGTAGGTAAAATAAAGGATGTAGTGTGAATCCATGTGTCCCTATGGATTCCAATCCATCTTGTCAAAGTACATAGATGTCGAGTTATTGTAACTACCAAGTGAAAGTAGGAATTATTTTGAATATGAGGATCATTGAATATGATCACTACACTCAAAATACTAAGTATAATAATAAACCCAAAGAAGCATTACTTAAACATCATCCAACAAGATGGTGATAAGTGAGTATAAATATTGGTGGGGTTGCCACACTAGTGTCATTGGTGGGGATACCACACTGGTGTTACTATAAGAATCACCAAGAAGGCCATGTAAATTAGTAAGAAAATCCTCATATGGGTTTCAACAAGTAAATTTCTTAAATAAGATACCCATGTACAAAATAAGAATCCAAAAAACACTCAAAAAAGTGTAAAATATACATATAACTCTCATAAAGTGGAGAAAAAATGAGAAAAATCATAGGAACCCCCCCTCCTGCAAAAGAGATAAAAGAAGAGAGCTAGAAAGCCCTACAAAGATGATGCTAAAGTAATCCATACTCTAAGTACTCAAAAGTCACAAAGGAACTTAATCTACATGAGTGGCCTAAATCCACTACTCAATCATAAAAACCACTGACACTAGGCTTCATCATAATAGATTTAATCAACAAAACTGTTAATGGTGTCTAAATTAAAAAAGAGTACTACATGTGTAAAGAACACTCAACACCTACGAAGTAAGATATAAACTACACCCCCCCCCCCCATATTTTTGAATGGGTAGAGTGACGACAAAAAATATGTATGTACACCCCCCCCCCCCATAATGGGTGGAGTGGAAGAAAAAAATGTTTGTATGAGTGGTCTGAATCCACTACTAGAATACAAAATAAGTTTACACTATATGCAACATAATAAAATGGTTGTATGAGTGGTCTGAATCTACTACTCAAATACAAAATAAGTTGACACTATATAGACCATAATAGCTCCATATCACACTAAAAGAGACTATCAAATTATCCAAGAAGACAAGATGACACTGGGATTCACCAAAATAGATACATCAAAAGCTATGGTAGACTGCCAATTGTCAAAAATGGTGTTAAAAAAATAGATAAGGTCTCTCAAAGAGGATGGTTCTAGAGGTGATGGAAGAGACAAGTAACTGAAGAAGTGAAAAGGTGCTTAGAATTGATAACATAGACACATGAAGGTAGACAAGGTTGAATCAACAACCCCCCTATGGCACTTTATAAATTAGTATGAGTACAATATACCCATACATAAAAAATTATCAAATAGAAATAAGGAAGACACTGGGTTTCACCAAAATAGATCCAAACAAGGAGACTATTGACTTGTCAAAAAAACCATCACAAATCATGAGGAATGATCCAAAAACAAGGGAGCAAAAAAAGTGTATCCATAGAAGATGGCAAGGCACTAAAAAAGGGGCCTTGATGGAGACATGACACAAACTCCAAGTGTGTCAAAGTGCTAATATGTAAACTAAAATAGAGTTTGTCATAGGCTAATGAAAATGTGGCAAATGGTGAAAAAAACCATCATGTATGCAAAAACACACTTGAATTAATTAGCTACTAAAAAATGACAATATACAAATCACATGCAAAGGACATCAAACTTAGCTAAAAATACATCCAAGATAGTGCAAATTACAATAGTGGTGTAAGCAATACAATGTGGACCAAAAAAGAGAAATATGGGCCAAATCTCATGCAAATAGGACATCATTTGTAGCTAAAAATGCATCCAAAAATTGTAATGAGAGAGCAAAAGTAAAGGAGAAAAATAATTTCTTTGCTTATGAGGGGGTTTGGCCACCTACCAAACTAGGCCTCACCCTTTGATCTTAAACAAACAAGAATGGAATGGTAAAATAAAAATAATAAATGTACCCTTGCAATATTTAGCATCCCCTTTATAAGTATTTACACATAAAAATAAATCCATCACATTATAATATATTATTTTTGTAAAAAAAAACAATCAAAAAGTAATTCCTTTCAAAGGAAAGGGCCCCCATATGATTAAAATTATGTCTGCCACTTCAAAACTTAAATAGCCTCTATACAAAGAATGTGTTCCCCATTACAATAAAATGCACCACTAATAGAATTCCCCCCATTATGAATTAAAAAACACACTACCAAATGTATAAATCACCCAAAATGTTCACTAATAACAAACCCATCTAAAAATTAATCAAAAGTTGTTAACAATTATTTAATGTCAATGAAATCAAAAAAAACAAAAATCAAACTTATGAAAAGTTTCCAAGGAGATTATAATGGCAATATGACTAGTTGGCATGTAAAAGGTTATATACTAGCATGTAAATTGGTTTAGTTACCAATCTAGAGAGTCCAAGCAATGTTAGATGAATTAGATCTAATCTTCAGCAATAAACTAGCCATGAAGAGTAGAATGAAGATCATAGTCATGTCTCTATGTCATGGGAAGGTTAGGGACACTCAACATGATACTGGAGGTGGTAAAATTGACATGGATGGTAGGAAGGAGCATAACCATCTCCTTGATACATAGAAAAAACATCATAACTCCTTCTTAGACTAAGAAATTTATCAGATCTCATAAATTTGACATTTTCTCTAAACCACTTCACTAGCTAAAATCCTTTGCTTGATAGTTGCTAAGTAGAGGCTGACCTGAGTAGTAGAGAGGATGGTTGGGTGGACTCAAATAAAATGAAAAATATGAGATAAAATTGAATAGACATAGAGAACATATTTTCATAGTTTTCATGTGCATGGAGTCACTCAAAGAATCAAGGACAAGACAATACTTATTAATTTTGCACCCTGCAGTCATCACATTCTGCCTTCACATCTAGTACTAAATAACCCAAAAAATATGTATCGGTTGTTGCACATGCTTTTTCCCATGTTGTATGGATGGTACATGTAGTTGTGTACACACCAAGGGAACCTCAATGACTTGGATGAAAATTAATGTCAAATTTAGCCAAATCAAACCTTAAAATATAATAAAATAATCCATTGAGATGTAGTTGAAAAGCTACAAGATGTTGATGATCTTCATGGTGATCACCAGTAGTAAATTGGTTGAGTAATGGTTTTTTGGAGGTGCTTGATACCATGAAAGAGTTATCAAAACTCTTCATCCGAGATCTCTCCAAGAGATCATTACTACAACCATGAAAGCTTCAGCATTACACACAAAAAATAAATCAATTTTATTATATTCTATATAAAATAGTTTACAATAGATATTTACAAATAGGTAGAAGATATAATAATCCTAATAATTTCATTCATATGGAACTAACTTCCCCAATATATATGTAATTAAGGCATAAACCCATCACCCTCATGAATGTGGGATAAACATCTCTAATGAAATAACACCTAAGTAAGCTAAAGAGTAGGAAAGTAATATCTTACACCAATACTCACTTTTCATAAATCTTAATACACCTCTTGAAAAACATTTAAGGTTTTTTCTATTTCATTTGTGTTTTATAAGGTTTTTAGTGTTTCAAACCCCTAGTTTAGGGTATTCAGACTATGCACAAGTTGAGAGAATTAAAATAATAGAAATTTAAATTTTGAGATATGGTTATGAATATTTTTGATTAGGAAATACTATCCACACTTTTCTCCTACTCTACCACTCAATTTTTCAACAAGACAAAATATGACCTCATAAACCTATTTAAAACCAAAAAAAATTAGAACTAATTACTAAACTTAATGCTCTTGCATTAGGCTTCTTGAGTATAAAAGAATTCATGAGCTCCTACTCTTGAGATCTTCAATGGTGGTTCCATACTAAAGCATTTATTATAGATTCAACCAAGAAGCATCTTCAAGTGGATGATTCTTCCACTTGACTAGATATTATAACTACTCCTATCCTCTGGTTCTCTTGACATCCTTATTACCCAAAATATCTTTGAGTTCATCTTTATGTGCCTTAGGTGACTGTTGTTCCCAAAATGACCTATTCATTGTCATCTTTAGGTTGTTTACAATGTCTTATCATAATTTATAAGGATATAGGTCTACTACATTAGAAATGGGTGAAATACCAATATCAGATGGGAGTTCTAGTTCATAGGCATTAGTATAAAACTTTCTCAAGACCTAACAAGGTCCTATCTTATTCAATTTTAATTTATTTTAATCTCCTTTAGGAAACCTTTCCTTACTAAGGTGTGCTAACACCAAAATACTACTTGAAATTTCATTTATTTCTTTTATCAACATCTCATTTTTACTTATTAGCACTCAAGTCCAACTGCTTCTTAACTTGCTCATGTATAATTTGCATGGTTGTAGTAATGTCTTCACCTTCATCACTCGTATTCTCTTGATTACACAAATATATAAGCTCATAAACAAAAATTGTATTTATTTCATAGATAATCTAAAATGGGCTCAAACATGTACTCATATTAGGTAAATCATTGTATGCAAATTTAGCTTGGGCTAACACTTGATCCTATTATTTTGGATTGTCACTTACCAAACATCTAAATAGATTCCATAAGATTATATTAAAAAATTTAGTATGACCATTATTTTGGGGATGGTATACTAAACTAAAACTCAATGTGATTCCTAGCTTCTTCCAAAGTGTTCTCCAAAAATGTCTAATAAACTCTGTATCTTTGTTAGAAATAATGCTTCTAGGAATTCCATGTAACCTTACCACTTATTTTAAATAATAAATTAGCAATGTGGGTAGCATTATTTTTCTTCTTATATGATATGAAGTGTTACATTATTTAAAACATATCAACATAAAAATGGAATCATTATCTCATTGTGCTCTTGGTAAACCTAGAATAAAATCTATACAGATCATATCTCACGACTTGTTTGGAATAGGTAGTGGTTGTTATATACCTTGTTGAGGTATGTTCTTATTAGTGTGTTGAGACATTAATGTTGTAATTGATTTAAAAGGTAATTAATTATCATTTATGTCCCAAAGGTTCTCTTGTTAATTTTCATGGTGAGTGATCATGATGGCTTAAGCATGATCTAGTAGGTCCTTGAGTTTTACATAAGGTCTTGGAAAAATGTTGAGATGTAACAAGCTTATGAACAGTGATTAATTTATATTTCTATGATGTGATCATCAAAAAGAGAGTATTATTTGTGTTGGGGTGTTTTTTTTGATAATGTCATTGATTTACCAAGTTTATAAGAAGCAAGTCTTTATGGACAAGGTGTTCACAAAACCTAGTCTTGTCTTGGTGAAGGCATGTATAGTGAACCTTGGTCAAGTGACTGAGTTGAGGAATGTGAGAAGATTTGCATTTTTATTTGAGCATGGTGTAAGTTTTTTTTGCATAATAATGTGTTTTATAATGCATCTAGAGTGGTAGGAAGGTCTCAAAGTGGTATAGTGCCTAGTAAGTCTAATAGATGAACTAGTTTACAAGTATGGGTATGGCTTGTAAAGGTATGATGGTGGTGATATGGACATGTATGAGCTTGAAATTTTGTAATGTAATTTTATATCATGTGATAAATGTGTTTATTTAGTCACTTGGCTCTCAAAGTGAGATAAAATGGTATGCTCTTCTTTAGTGGTCTTCTCATGGACCTAGTCTTAAGACCTTATGTGGCAGAATGAGGCATCATGATCAGGTTTGGAGACTTATGAGATCATGTAAGCATGGATTGAGGTGTGAGTGTCTAATGTGGAGTCTATTTTAACACCCCTAAGGTAAAAATAAAATTACCAGGATAATTTTAACATGAAATATTTACCTTTTACAATGGTAGGATGAATTTTAATCACTTCTCCTGTTTGTGGCACATTTTTGGGAAGTGGATATGATTTAAAGGTTTTGAGAGAATCAAGGGATTATGTGGTTAAAACTTCCCTTATTTTTTGCCTTATTTTTTTGGGATATGGTTATCTTTATGGTTATGGTGCATTTTTCAAGGGATTTTGAAAATTATAAATAGGGGAGAGGGGTAACACATTATTCATTGCATTTTGCATTAAGTTTTGATCTTTGCAATCTTTTTTTGACCGGTATGATCAGGTTTGAGGTGTGGTTCAACATCTCAAGAGTTCTAGTGTGAATTCAGGTAGAAGAAAGCTATCTCTCTGTAATTAATTTCTATGCTACATATTATTGCATAATTAATTAATTTATATCACTTATTCCTAACAACTGGGATCAGAGCAAGCTTTAGTGGTTTTGTTAAAGTGGTGAATTATAGGGAAATATATTAACTTGATTGGGAGCTATGGTAGATAATAGTGGATCTAGAGTTGAAAAATTCAATTGGTATAATTTTGGATTATGGAAGATGTAGATAGAAGATTACTTATTTCAAAAGGATCTTCATTTCTCTTTAATGGGGAAAATAGGACAACCTTCAAGTATGAATGAATTAGATTAGAATTTGCTCGATAGGAAAGCACTAGGAGCCATATGATAGTGGCTTGCATCTTTGATTGCCTTCAATATTTTAGAGGAGATGACCACATTTGGTCTGATGAAGAAATTAGGGGAGTTATATGAAAAACCCTCTGCCTCTAATAAAATATTTTTTATGAAAAGGTTATTTAATATGAAAATGTCTAAAAATGGTTCTGTAGTTGATCATTTAAATGATTTTAATATGATTGTGAGTATGATAACTTCTATTGGTATTAAATTATAAGATGAAGTTAAGGCTTTATTGATTTTGTGTTCCTTACTAGATAGTTGGGATAGCCTAGTTATGGCTGTGAGTAATGTCATCCCTGCTAAGGGAAGTTTAAAGTTTGAGGATGTTATAGGTGTGATTCTTAGTGAGGAAATGTGAAGGAAAATCACTGGTGAATCATCTTTATGGAATTATTTGATGATAGAGACTAGAGGGAGACAAAAGGATAGAAGCAAAGGAAACCATGGAAAGTCAAAGGGTCAGAGAAGATCTAAATCTAGAACCAAGATGGTGTGTTGGCATTATGGGAAATGTGGACACATAAAGAGGGAATGTTGGGAACTTTGGGATAAGAAGAGAAAACATGAGATGACCAAGGAGGTAAATATGACAATAGGTAATATTAATCAAGATGCTTTAATTCTTTCCTTGGATAATGTTTTTGAATCTTGGGTATTAGATTCAGGGGTTTGTTTTCATGCCACCCCATAAAATGGAATTCATAAGCAAAGGATAGTTCCAGGGATGCCACAAGAGAATGGAGTGTTAGAGAGGATAAAAAGGATAAGCATAGAGCATGATAAGAGCATGAGGTTACATGCATGGTTTCCCCTAATGTTTTGGGCAGAAGCAGTTAGCACATTGGTATATCTGATTAACAAAGGACCTTTAGTGCCTTTGGATGGAGGCATACTTGAGGAAGCTTGGTTTGGTAAGAAAGTTAATTATTCTTTTCTTAAGGTATTTAGATTTGAGGCATTAGTTCATGTTCCCAAGAAGGATAAGACCAAGTTAGAGGCTAAGTCTAAGAAATGCACCTTTATTGGTTATGGTGAGGATGACTTTGGTTTCCAAGTTTTGAGACTTAAAGACAAAAAAATATTATTTTCTAGGGATGTTGTCTTTAAATAAAAATTAATGTATAAAGATCAATTGCAATAATAGGAACAAAAAGAGTACATAGTGTTGGATGATATTATGAATGGTAAAGTGTCCAAGGAGATAGTTCAGGAACCTCCTACATGAAAACCCCAAACTTTTATAGTAAGAAGGTCTCTTATGGTAGGAAAAGCTTCTAAACATTTTTTCCCATCTTTGAGTTATTTATTACTTACTGATAGTGGAGAGCCAGAATGTTGTAAGGAAGCAATGCAAGTGAATGCTAGGAAGAAGTGGGAGCAAGCCATGGAAGAATAACATAGTTCTCTCATGGAAAACTAGATGTGGGATTTGGTGAAGCTACCCAAGGGCAAGATAACATTAAAAAATAAGTGGGTATAAAAAATCAAAGAGGATGGAGGAAGGAAAAGGTATAAGGCCTAGTTAGTGGTAAAGGGGTTTGCACAGAAGAAAGGAATTAATTTTGATGATATTTTCTCTCTTGTTGTTAAAATGACTTCTATTAGAACTGTGCTTGGTATAGTTGCAGTAGAGGATTTGCATTTAGAATAATTAGATGTGAAGATTTCTTTATTTCATGGTGATTTGGAGGAGGAATTATATATGGAACAATCATAGGGTTATAAGGTTGAAGGAAAGGAGAAATTGGTGTGCAAACTAAAAAATAACTTGTATGGCCTTAAACAAGCTCCATGATAATGGTATAAAAAGTTTGATAGTTATATGTTGGAACATGGTTACTCTATCTGTCATTATGACCATTACGTGTATGTCAAGATATTTGAAGATGGTAATTATATTATCATATGCTTGTATGTAAATGACATGTTGATTGTAGGAAAGAACATACAACAAATTCAAGTACCCAAGAAGCAGCTTGGTGATTCCTTTTCTAGGAAGGATTTAGGTGTAGCAAAGTAAATCCTTGGTATGAGGATAACTCTAGATAAGAAGGAAAAGAATCTGATCTTATCCTAGGAAGAGTACATGAATAAATTTTTGGAGAGGTTTAGTATGTAGAATGTTAAGCCGGTTATGACTATTTTGGTAGGCCATTTCAGATTATCAAAGGAGCAGTATCCTAAGATAGAAGAAGAAAAGCTAAAGATGTCCAAGGTACCTTACTCATTATTAGTTGGTAGCCTAACATATGATATGGTTTTTAATAGGCTATAAATTTCTTGTTTAGTGGGAGTAGTAAGTAGGTACATGAGTAATCTAGGTTATGAACACTGGCAAGAAGTGAAATGGATTCTTCAATATTTGAGAGGAACCATGGGTAAAACATTATGTTTTAGTGGATCAGACACCACTTTATGTGGTTATGTGGACTCAAATATGGCCAAGGGTGTTGATAGTAGGAGGAGTATGATAGGTTATGTATTTACTATTGAGAATATAGTAGTTAGTGGGATTTTCCAAATACAGAAGGTTATGGCTTTATCAACCACAGAGGCTAAGTATGTTGCTACTACAAAGGCTAGCAAGGAGATGACTTGGTTACAATAGTTAATGATTTGGGGCATAAGTAGGAACTTAAGAGACTACATAGTGATATTCAGAGTACTATACATTTATCTAAGAACTCTGCTTTCCACTTGAGGATGAAGCATATACAGTTGCGGTATCATTTCATCAAGACAGCTTTGGAGGAAAACATGGTGAAGCTAGAGAAGATACATACAAGCCAGAATATAAATATTATGAATAAGGTAGTCACATTGGAGAAGTTAAGGTTATGTTCATCTTTGGTTGGTCTTCATGAAGATCATGGAGTGTTAAATTTTTTTCAAGGTGAAATGAACTCCAAGTGGGAGATTGTTAAATGTGGAGTCAGTTTTAACACCCTTAAGGTAAAAATAAAATTACCGGGACAATTTTAACATGAAATATTTACCTTTTACAATGGTGGGATGAATTTTAACCACTTCCCCTATTTGTGTCATGTTTTTCGAAAGTGGGTATGATTTAAAGGTGTTGAGAGAATCAGGGGATTATGTGGTTGAAACCTCCCTTATTTTTTGACTTATTTAGTGGGAATATGGTTATCCTTATGGTTATGGCACATTTTTCAAGAGATTTTGAAAATTATAAATAGGGGAGAGGGGTAACACATTATTCATTACATTTTGCATTGAGTTTTAAGATTTACATTCTTTCTTCAATCAGTGTGATCAGGTTTGAGGTTTGGTTCAGCATCGCAAGAGTTATGGTGTGAATTCAAGTTTGGAGAAAGCTATCTCTATAAGAGGTTCTTGTTGAAAGTTGTCTTATACTCTTTTTTATAATATTCATGATATTTTCTTGGTGGATGTATCCCACATTGGGTGAACCATGTTATATCGGTGTTATATGTGTATTTTTTATTAGATCTAAATTTTTCTTCCATACGTCTTTATTGTTATGATTCTAAGGAATGATTTTTGTGTTGCATATTATTAAATAATTAATTAATTTTAATCACTTATTCCTAACATTGATAGGTTACTTCAAGAGTGATCATGAAGTTTCAGGTCCTAAGTTGGAGGAAAAAGCATGAAAATGAGTTTGAAGGTCTCTTGTATGAGCAAAATGAAGAGATGAAGACCCAAGAAGGAAATTTTGATGCTTATTGGCACGTGTGACTATTTCATGGGAAGTTGAGTTCTTGGGGAGAGATGGAAAAAGATCCTAAATTTTTTTCTAGTATTAGGTGTTGGTTTCATAGATAGAGCTTTATGAACAAATGTTAAGAATGGAAACTGGTCTAAAACCCTATTAAAACCCTCATAGTGACCCAATTGTGAATTTTTTGTTTTTCAGTGCCCATAATGAAATGGTAAGGCTATTTTGATGATTGGATAAGGTATAAGACTTTCTTAGGTAACTCTAGGTGGCATTGGTCTATCATATGAATGAGTAGAAGCTATAAGAAAACTCTTATTTCTTATAAATTTAGTATAGTAGGTAGGGTTGACTATGTATGCAATCAAAAATGCATTATGTCTATAAATCAATTCTAGCTCAGAGAAGATAGAGCATACATACACTTTTGATTGGGGATACACTTGTTAAGTGGGTGCATGACCAATATGGGGATCTACTAGACCTGATTAGGGGATCACTTATCACAACACATCATGCCAAGAAGGGTTTCAAAGCTTACATTCTAACATAATCACACACCAACCCTAATGGAGTCCTAAGGTTTAAAAAATTTAACTTATTCTAATAATAAGAAATTAAATCTAATTTATTACACACCAAAGCTTGTGTCACAAAGTGGGGGTTAGAAACAATAAAACAAACTAAACTAAACATGTATTAAAAGACATATAGTCACATCAATGTATATAGAAACCTAATATATAAGAGAATAATATAGATGCATTATCTGTCTACTCTTACAAAGGAGAAATAAAGTTAGGAATACTTACCTTTGAAGATGAACCTACGAAGCCTCAATCTCTCCCTTGGTCAAGATAATTCATAAAAGATTATTGTGGTATGTAAGGATAACCAAGATAAATCAGCTCTAGGATACATAACCTATCTAAGCATCCAAAAGACTTCTCCATAAGACAAGATCTTTATCTTCAAATAAAGTATGGAACCCTAAGATTTATTCTTCAATTAGAATGGTCAATAAATAGATGTTTGCTCATACTTATTCACTAATAATTCTTCTCTTATGAAATGGTGGGAAATGAACTTGCATATATAGGTATATCTTACCCTAAATCCTCCTAGGAACATTGGCTATACAGGGTTGACCCAATTGACCCAATGTGTTTTTTAGGATAAATCACTAGGTCTGATTTAGGTCAGTCGAAAGGCTAACAAGCCAAAAAAGTGAAAAATATGCCTAAATTATACTGGATTGACCTAATCAATTGTCCAAAAGGGTGTTAAGGCAAGGAAAGGAGGATGTAAAGAGGAAATAGACTGAAGGAGGTAGGACTGAGAAGAATAAGTTTAGGGTAAATGGATTTAAGAGACAAGTGTGTAGATAGTAAGTTGTCAAAGGGACAACAATCTTATGAAACACTGATGGTCTACCCACCCCTTTCCTAGTGCACCCCTTAAGGTATGCACTCAGAGAGATTAAGACTCAATAGGTTCCTAAAAGATACAAAGTGTTAGTAATCAATAAAAAATTTAAAATATTATGTGTATACATATGCCCCACTCGAATCTCATCACATGTCATGTAAGTGCAACACGGGATGGTGCTTCAGGATAGAACAGGATAACACACAATGTTGATGCTAAGTAAAGTGTAGTAAGAAATAAATAAGATAAATGAAAGGTCTAAATTGAGAAACACATACCTTTAACTTACCTTAGTGTCATATATAAATAATTAGATTGTAAGAAATGTGAAAGTGTCTAATTTAGATAACACTTAGATGAACTTGTAGAAGTTAGTGCAAAAAAGAGAAATTTTTGGAATATAGGCATATGATAGTTAGGAATGGTAAAAAATATAATTATAAATTTAGGATTGGTAAAGTAAGGTTTTTAGAATATTGAAGGAAAATAAATGACAAATGATTGGAAAATGAATGACAAATGATGGCAAATGAATGACAAATGATAAGAAATAAATGACTAATGATATTAAATAAATTACAAATGATATTGGAAAGCATGTAAAACATAAATGGAAAAAAGTAATGTAAAACATACCAAATCACATTGGGAAGCATGCAAAATATGAATGACAAATGAAATATCCATGTAATAAAACTTGAACAAAGATATGTAAGAAAGTGAAAAGTAAGCTCATGTAAGATAGGCAAAAAGGAAAACATGAAAAAAACAAATTGAAATGTAATTGAAGATGGAAGACAAACATGAAGAAGGCATATATGTAATAATGTAAAAAGGGTGCAGACCCAGCTATCCAAAATAGAAGAATATTGCAATAATGACAAATGAAAGAAAAGAGTGATCCATAGTCACTCAAACATGTTTTTTTACTGTAAGGATAGATAAAAATGAAACAAAATAATGCTATCATGTTTTAAAGAGATGAAGAAGAAGGAATAATAGAAGAGGGAAAATAGAATTGGAATCATAATTTACCTGTACAGGGGGAAATGAAATGGGTGGAGGGGAGAATGGAGGAAAAACCAATGTAGAGGAACTCTTTATCGAAGTCAAGACACTCAAATTAGGTTTATCAAAACAAGAGGACTTTCAACCTTGAGGACTATAAATAACTTCTATTAGCTACACAAGTCTTAGGTTAACAAATAGAATATATAGATCATCCCATGAAGGCTATATGCATGAAAATTAAAATGGACCTACCTCCCCATAACATGTTCCCCATTATTCAGGACCCCTTATAGACCCATCAGTCTACTGCAAAGATTGGGTACTTACGTGAGAAAGTAGGTAGTACCATATATTTTTTTTAAATCCCCTATTCCAATCTATTGGCCTATCACACCAAAGGACCTCATCTCTATGTGAGACCAACTATGGATTTTGAGCTTTAATTAGAGATAGGAGATGTGCTTGTAATCACATATTTTGCTGTGATTTTGAATTTTGAGATTTGTATGTTGCCTTTTAGATATCATTTCATTTTATTTCAAGTGATTTGGATTTTAACTTTTTTGATGGCTTTTTCTATTCCTCCTCCATACAGATTTTGAAAAATAAATAGGGGTGCTAAAGTTGAATTTCATTTGAATAATTGGGACAAGGTTGCTAAGAGAGAGAACTTCAAAAAACATGAGGTCTAAGAGTCTCATAAATATAGGTAAAATAAAAGTGTTGTCTTGACATTGACCTTGTTTTATCCAATGTGGAGATAAAAGGAAGAGGAAATCAAGAGGAATGACACATGAAACAATTTGACTTACTTAAAATTCCAAAAAATGTGATAAATGGAAAAAATAAGGGATAAAATTATATTAAAGTGTGATTCCTTATCATAACAATGAGGGAAATAGAGGAAAACATACTAACATAGATTATTGTGTAGATTTCATCTAGCCAAAGAAGCAAAAGCTAAAGTTGAGAAAAAAGATCAAGAACATGAAAAGAAGGTGATTTGCTGAGGAGGGTTGGGTCCTATCCACATTTTTACACTAAAAATTCATAAAAGAGAAAACTATGGGGGTGATAAAAGGACAATTTAAAGATAAACAAAAGATGGTAGTTTTGTGAGGAACACTGGCTCTTATCCACAGTCTTACAAAGTAACTCACAAAAGAGAAACCCAAGGGGTGCAAAAAGAGAAATGTAAAACATAAGGTATACTATGGTAAATAAAGAGGTAAATTCTAAAGAAAGGGTCAAAATGATCATAAATCTACTATGGCAATGAGTGACATAAAAATACAAATGAAAGAGGTATGTAAAGACAAAAATGAAAACAAATGCCAAATGTAATGTGGAAGAAAACCAAAGAATGTAAAGGAAAATAATGATGCTAGTAAAATAAAAGTAAATAAAGGAAAGAAAAATAAAGAAACATGATACAAGAGAACAAGTAATACATATGCTAACGTCTGTATCAAAGATGAGCATGTTAAATACAAGTCTATATATCTTGAAAGGTTTCTTGAAGCTAGATTTGTTTGTTATTATGCATTGTAGAATAAGAGTGGGCATCGAAAGATGCCCAAAGGGTAAGTGGATGTAGGGTTAGGCATCATAAGATGCCCTAAATCCTTAAGGGACATGTGGATGGGCATTTCAAGATGCCCCAACATGTGAGTTCGAGTGAGGTAACATCGAACCATTAAAATGATTTGCAATGGGTTGACATGTGTTTTCGGACATAGGTAAATGTGTTGGTTTGGTAGATTTTAAGGATTTTGAATGTGACATATGATGTGTATGAGAAGTATGTGGAGATAAAGGAGGTAAAGGAGGACCATGGATGATATGCTTTGGAATAGGCATTTGAACTAGATACTCTTTTGGTTCATGTGACTTAAGAGGTTGAGGATCAACATATGCAACAATATGTTTAAAGTTGTTCATGTTAGATATCCTTTCCTTATTGGTTTAGGAAGAAGGATCAATTGTGGTTTGAACAAAATTAATAGATGAGATTTTTTCATTATGTATTTGATGTTGATGTGATTATGGTTCTTGAGATTGACTTTGAGAAGCTTGAAAGTATTCTTTATGACATTATTTTGTTAGAGTATCAAGATTGAAATATGGACCAAGAAAGGAAGAAATAAGAAAATGGTGAAGATCAAGTCAAGGCTCATGACAATGACCTATATTAGCATGCCACCAACAAAATTTATCAAGATTTTACCATTTTGGAAGAGGTTTGTAAGGATCAAAGCTCATGGGTTTAGAGGGTAGAAATTTATTATTAAGTTATTCTAGAGTCAAGGGTGGTTGTGTTGTGTTAAAATTGGTTGAATTGGGTACCCCACTTTGAAGTTGGAGAGGCTTGGATGAATCAATGTTAAGAGAAAATGATTGTAAATATGTTTTAGTATTTGTTTGAGGTGGTTCAAATTGATTCATAAGAATGTCTTGCCTTTTTGCTTGGTCTAAGGCTTCTTCTAAAGTTTTAGGTGAAAAGATTCAAACTTTATATTGAAGAAGAGGTTTAAGAACAGTGACAAATAGTTTTACAAGAGTATCATCATTCAAGTTATGGTCTACTTTATGAGTGAGAGACTTCCATAATTTGTCAAAATTATGATCAAATTCATTAGGAAGTAAGAAAATTCATTAGGAAGTTGATTGGAATTGATGAAATGGCTAAGGTAAGTTTCAAGAAGCTCATCATGTTGTAATTCCTTCACTAGATAATTGACTAAATCCTCTAGTTGTGAGATGGAATGTCTAGGAATTTTTTTTACCATTCAAGTACATCACCCACAAAGGTTTTGGCTAAGATCTTAGTTTTAGAAAAGGTGTTAGTTTGGACCCATTACTTATAGAGATTACCAAAATATTTAAGAAAGATAGTAGGGTCCTTATTCCCATTATATGTGACAGTTGGAGAAATGTTTCCAATATCTATGGATGCAATGAATGGGGATAAAGGTTCATTTTGGAGATGTTTAACCATTTTTTTATTCATTGGAAGTTAAGGTATGATATTCTCATTAGCATCTCTAAGAGGAGGAGGAATAAAATTTTGATTTAGTTGCAACATTATAACTTGAGGTGGTTGATTAGTCATGTGTAATAAATGTTGTTGCATGTTCATCATTTGAAACTGATTGGAAGTTTGCATGATGTTCATTTGTCATATGACTTGGGCAAGAATTTGAGTTGTATCAATATGTAGATTGGTATTTATATGAGGGATATTAGTATTGATAGGAGGGGGATTGATAGTGTTTGTGGGAGGAGGATTCCTTGTAGGTGGAGGATTCCCAATATTAGTGTTAGTTGCCTTAAGTGTGGTATAAGAAGAAGAAAGCTTGGTAAGGCCACCATTCTTAGGAGGAGTGTAAATATTAATATCATCAAGGTTTTGGAATAATTAGGAACCATCTAGCTTATTAATTTGAGTGGTTTCAACCATGTTACTTTGGGAATTGATAATGATTAGTGATCTTGTTATGGGTATAACAAGAGGATTATGAACATTGGTTGTAAGGGTATGAGTGTTGATAAAAGAGGGATTATTTTGTGGAATATTCCAAAAATTGGTATTAGCAAGAGTATTATGATGAATGACCTTAACTACATTACCTTATCTAGTGAGTGGTTTTGGTTTAGGAGAAGGTTAAGGAAGAAATTAGATAGTTTCATTTGAAGTAATGAAATGAGGTTATTATCCAAATCCTTGATTATATAATGTTCTAGACTAAGGCAAGGCTAAAAATATGTCATCATGATGAAATAATACTAGAAACCCACACAAAGGGAACAAAAAGTGATAAAAAAATTAGTACAGGGTCGATTGGGTTGATCCTGTATAGAAAATAGGGGTTGAAAAGGGTTTGTAAATAGTACAGGGTCGATTGGGTGAATCTTGTTTAGGAAACAAAGACTAAAAAAGGTCTTTAAATAGTATAAGGCCAACTAGGTTGATATTATGTATTATATAGAGGCTAAAAAAGGTTTGTATATAGTACAAGGTTGACTAGGTCGATCTTGTACAGTGAAGAGAGGCTAAAAATAGGTAGATTCCTTATTTTGCATGTATCTTTGTATTTACTCATCCATTTTGCAAACTATAAAATGTGTTGGATTAATGATGATGTAAAGAATATAAATAGGGAATATAATAAATTTGGTATCAAGTTGTGAATAATAAAATTTTGCAAGTAATTTGAATAAGTATTGAAAGAAAATAAATTATTAATTGGATCAACATTAGCCAATCCAATTGAGGCACACAAAGCAAAACCTTGTACTAACACTAGATAATGCAATTTTTTTCATACATAATTGAGAAAAAAGAAATAAATTAACTTGAAAATTGGATCTAACTAATTGCTCAACTTGATTGTTAATTAGATTATTAAGATATAATTTTTAATGTGATTAGAAGTTGGCTATAAGCAGGGTACTAGATAGCAATATAAGGATGGTTTCCAGTAGTTTGCGATGAAAGGGAATATATTGGTAATGATATAGGATTGGTATTTTTTCCTACCCCCTCAATTCACACACCATGGTGATAAAGGTGTTAGGTGCTTAGCTAGAAAATACCATTAACCATAATTTATACATGACTAGAGCATCAATTCGACTTCCCCCTTGGTAATGAAATCCAAGTAAGATAGCCTAGGGTAGAAAATTTGTTAAAGTTCTTATTTATGTTTTTGTGATTTGGTTGTGTGTGCATAAAATAGAAATAGTGAAACTAAGTGATTAATTTAAAATCCCCTAATTAGACTATTTGAACTATTTTAAGCATGTAAGCAACAAAGAAAGAAAGGTGTGAGCTAATTACTAATACATATGAGGATAATTATAATTTGAAACAAGGTATAGTGTTGAAAATATATGCATAAAATACAAAATAAGGTCAACAGGGTTGAACCTATATTGTGGAAGTAAGGTCTGAAAATGTAAAAGGTTGGTAGAGTTGACCTAGTTATTTTAGACAACACACAAAACACAAAACTAGGTTGGTAGTGTCAATCCAATTGACTATGCAAGGGCAGTTTCGAAGACTACAAACTATGAAAGGAAAGACAAAAAAATATAAATAAAGAGATAGAAAGGAACTTTGGTGGATCAAAGATGTAATTAAGATTATTGATGAAGAACCTTGAAGTTTATTTGAGAAACCTATAAATTGGGTTGATAGGATCGATCAAGTTGTATAGGAACCTACTACAGAGTGCTAAAAATATAAGCGATAAATTGGGTCAACCTAGTAGGCTAAACTAGGTGTTTGAAAGGATAAAAACCTATACAAGGTCAACTGGTTTGATCTAGTTGCCTATTCCTAGAAACTTACACACAGAGAAAAATAGTTGGGTCGACAAAATCAATCCAGTATGTCAAAAATATATGATAAAAATGATGATAAAAATAATGACTAAAAGAATGAAAAAGAGTGAAATAAATTCTTCAAAGGTTAGTTTCATGTCAAGTTCACTAGAATGTATTATGAAGGTGAAGCTAAAGGGAAAGCTAATACTAACAATAAAAGAAGCAAAAATGGAAACATGAAGACAATCCAACCAGTGGTGGGATAGGATCCACATCAGGTTCACCAAAATGTAATATGAAGGTGAAGCCAAAGTGAATGATAATACTAACAAAAAAAGAATCAAAAATGGAAACATGAAGACAATCCAACCAATGATGGGATAGGATTCACGTTAGGTTCACCAGAATGTATGCAATGGGAAATGCATCATGTCTATAAATCAATCCTAGCTCAGAGAAGATAGAGCATACCTACACTTTTGATTGGGGATACACTTGTTAAGTGGGAGTATGACCAATATGGAAATCCACTAGACCTGATTAGGGGATCACTTATCACAACACATCATACTAGGAAGGGTTATAAATCTTACAATATAACATAATCACACAATAACCCTATTAGAGTCCTAAGGTTTAAAACATTTCACATATTCTATTAACAAGAAATAAAATCTCATATAGTGAAAACCAGAGCTTGTGGCACAAAATGGGGGTTAGAATCAATAAAACAAACTAAACTAAATGTGTATTAGAATACATATACTCACGTCAATGTATATGGATTCCTAATACATGGGAGAAGAATAAAAATGCATTATCTATCTACTCTTATAAAGGATAAATAAAGTTTGAAATAATTACCTTTGAATACGAACCTACCAAGCCTCAATATCTCCTTTGGCCAAGGTGATTCATAAGATATTGTTGTGGTATGTAAGGATAAGCAAGATAAATCAGGTCTAGGACACACAACCTATCTAAGCATCCAAAAGACTTCTCCATAAGACAAGATCTGTATCTCCAAAGAAAGTATGGAACCCTAAGCTTTATTTCTCAAGTATAATGGTCAATAATAAGATGTTCACTCATAATTATTTGCTAATAATTATTTTCCCATGAAACAATGGGAAATGAACTTGTATATATAGGTAGATATTTCCCTAAATCCTCCCAAGAATGTAAACTGTACAGAGTCAACCCAGTTGACCCAATGTGTTTTCAAGGATAAATTACTAGGTTTGAGCTAAGTTAATTGAAAGGATAAAAAGCCAAGAAATTTAAAAATACTCCTAAACTATATTGGGTTGACCCAGTCAACCTAGTACAGCCGATTGTCTAAAAGGGTGTTAAGGCAAGAAAAGGAGGATGGAAAAAGGAAAAATACTGAAGGAGGTAGGACTGAGAAGAATAAGATTAGGGTAATTGGTTTTATGAGACAACAGTGTAAATGGAAAGTGGAAAAAGGGAAAAAACTATTATGAAGCATTTATGGCTTATCCACCCCTTTCTTGATGTACCCCTTAAGGCATGCACTTAGAGAGATTGAGACTCGATAGGTTCCTACAAGATATAAAGTGTTAATAATCAATAAAAGTTTGAAAATATTATGTGTAGACAGACTGAGTCAAATTTGAAAAATGGATGGAGGTTAAATATTTTAAATTTTAATTCATTTTCATGGTAGTTTATGATCAAGTTAAAAACTTAAAAAATTTAAACCAATCATGAAAGATGACCTATCACTAAAATCCCTAATAGTGAAGATAGTGAGAAAAACTAAGTAGGAGTGAGAATGAGAGTAGGGATGTGTTTCCATGGATTATAAATGAATCCAATTACATGGGGTCATTTTTCAATACCTATATCACTTTTACCTCTTGAATATAATATTTGGTGATGCTTATATACAAGTAGAATGTCATTCACAAGATGACTTGTCTAGTGAAGATGAGACAGTGAAGGTGTAAGGTTTAGAGATTAGTCTATATATTCCATATTTGCCATTATACCTATGTCTATTTGTGTTTTTATATGTTATAAATAAGTCTAAGTATCATAATCATTCATTATAACTTTTTTTTTATACACAAGTGTTGGAATTCATGTTCACAATGATCGGTTCACAAGACAGAATGACAGTTTCAGGTATGCAAGATGGAGTGAAGAGTTTGAAACTGTATGATATGATTAAATATATATAGTGATAATTTTTATGTTTTTTGGACATATTTCACCTATACATTCTTTATATAATATTTAAATATAGTTCAAGAAGTCAAAATATGGAAGCCAAAATGGGTTGTTTTGCTATGTAAGAACTATGAAGGAGAAGCTTAACAAATTAGTTTGTAAGACCAATGGTTGAGACTAGATATAATGATATATCTATTATATTATGTTATATAGGTCACATATTAACTATTAATATTCATAATTAGTCTTATAAGTTTCCTTACAAGATTTGAAAACAACATTCTTCATGACTATGTTTTTGGGGTCTTTGGCAATTTTCTATATGTGAGTGAGTTGTATGTTCTTGTGTCATCATGAACAATTTTGAAGTGTAAATATCATTTTTTTATATCTTATATATTCCATATTATCATATACATTCATTTTTATTTTTTTTAATTTTATGTAAAGATTTTCATGGTCAAAGGTTCTTGACTGTATTTTGGAGCTTTCTAAAAGAATAGAGTGAGCCTTTTATAGAGGTGTTTATGATCCTTTGGAGCCCAATTTATGGAGTATAATGAGTCTTATGATGAAATTTAGGTCATTAAATTTCCATAAATATGTTTATTATTCCTTGAAAGTTTTTCTACAGGGTGTTTGAGCTTCATATTTATAGACAATGTTTTTGAGGTAATCAAGCCTAATAGGTCTTCAAGGCCTAATGGAGATTTCATGAGTTAAGAAAATTATGTGTGACTCATTGACAATGGAGGAGGTAATTTTAAATTTAAAATTAATTTTTTTAAATTTTTAATGAATTTAGTGAGGGATATTTGGTCCATATTAGTTCAAGTTGTTCCATGGAGAGGATAGACTTAATGCATTAAGTCTCTAAGTAGGCCTAAAAGAAGAAAGAGGTCTAAGTAAGTGTGTTTGAACTAATAATGTTGTAATTTTGATTTATTATTATGTGTAACGTGTATTAATACATTTTTTGAGTCTGACCCTAATGTATTAATGTCTTGTCCAACCAAGAGTATGAGTGATCTAGCTATTGGTATAAGTACAAGGCATAACAGGGCTATTTGTGCAAAGGAAGTTGAATGAGAGTGAAAGTGAATAAAATATCACATAGAGGAGTATAAGGAGGTCATGTAGACATTTATATGGTACTAAATTATTATTCATGAATATCCATCATAATCTTGAGTATGATGAGCAAGGTCATATGACCTAATCAAGTTATATGAGGATTATTTGAGTAAAGTAGAAGGGCAGATATGCTTATTTGAAGAGGTAGTTTGATAGTGTTTAAGGAGTGATATTGTGTGTATATATGTGTTAATTATGTATTATAGTGTATAAATAAGATATATATCTAAATAAGATGTCACCATTTGTTGATTTACCAACAAGGTGTTGTGAAGGTGATCAAGTTTGTCTTGGCTAAGTTGGTGCTTTGTCAAGAGGGAATGGGAGCTGCCTTATAGTTTGGTACTTTTATAAGTGTCCTTGAATTTGTTGAGTTGGTTCTGATTCACTTATGGGGTTTTTACCTCCTTGAAATTTGTATCTTTATAAAGGCCTAGTTGAGTCAGTGTTTGACTAATGAGGGGTTGGTGTTCCTTATGGGGTTGGTGACTTACTAAATATTAATTCATAGCTGTATAAGAATATATTCAAACCTATGTTTTAGTGTTTTTTATCCCCTATGAGTTTTTCCCACATATATCTTGTGTTCATGTGTTGATATCTTGCTTCATATTTATGTTATTACTTTTATATGCATTGTTTGATCACTATATTGGTTTGAAAGGTTAATCATGTTAAGTGGAAAGAAAGGATAGTTTTAGGACACTGATTGACCACCCCGCTCTCAATGGTTGTTATTCAAATAATTATTATTATATTAGGTCCTTTGTATAGGTCTAAAAACCTAAAGGTGATCCTAAGAAGCAAAATTATGAAGTGTGATGATGACAATGTTTATCATGGTTATAATGATGGTCTACCAAGGTGAGTTATGTGTTACTATAATACATAAGTCAAATTTGAAAGGATGTCATAGGTGTTATTTTCTAGCTTAGAAGGACTATGTAGAATCAAAGTTAAATAACAAACCTAAGTTGACAGTCAAAAGGACATTGAAGACATGTTGAGAGAAAGTTACAAGTCAGGGCATCAAGGTGTATTGTAGAACCTTGTTTTAGGCCTTGTATGAAGGTATGTGTAGGTATCTTGGTGAAGTAAGTAATTATAGGCTCATTATAGTTTTTTATATGTATATAATACCAATGCCATTCTTGGTAGAGGTATTTTCCATAAGATTCAAAAACTAGAGATGATATAAAGAGTATGTTTGACCTTATGTTTCCATGAAGATGATATGAAGTGGTCTAAGACATGACATATGATCATGTGATTTGTATCAATGATGAAACATCATAAAAATATCTACAATTAAGTCATAAATATATATAAATTCAAAGGTATACAAGTGCATAATGAGTTGATCATCAAGCTAAAGCAGCTGAGTTGAGTCAATGAAGTTGTCATAGATGAGCAAAGGTATGCTAGAGGCATAAGTATGTTTATGAGGTTGCGATCAAATGATACATAGCTGAGGAAGTGAAAAGACTAGAGATGATAATATGAATAAATACTTTAGGTCTATACTAGGCCTAAGAAGAGAAGGTGGTTGACTGTACAAGACTGTGAAGTTTCTTGTATGCATAGAGAGTTTAGGTTGAATTTTTTGAGTGATCTTATAAGGGTATCAAGTATAAGAACAAAGGGGGATCTTGTTGTATATTCACTTAATTTAATTCAATATTTATAATTTTTGAAGATTAATTTAAGTGTATGAATACTTAATAATATGTCTATACCTTATGGGAATGATCAATGGTGGACAAGGTTAGTTTGGATGATGATGCAACTTTTTGAAGCAAATGACATTATTGACATATAATGAGGGTTTCATGACTCCATAACCTATAATATATTTCATGAAGTGAATAAACTTGTAAACACTATTGAATTTAAATAAACATCATATGGAATGTCTTAAAATGAACCATGTGTATTTGAGTAGTCTTCGTGAATGTAAAAGTGACATTAGGATCATGTAATGCATGTGGACAATGTATGAGTACCTTGACAAAGTGTGTGAAGTACAAGACAAATCAAGAGTACTCTTTCTCAAAGGTTTGATATGCCATAATAGTCTTGATAGAGTTTAATGATTTTTTGATAGAGGTATGCCACAAATATTGAGGTCTAATATACCTAAATAGCAATTTGCTATGTGGAAGTTATTAGTTGGTCTGAGCCATGATGGCTTGTGAAACATGAATAATATTTTGATATGAATTATGGATAATGAATATGTTTGTGTATAGATAAATAATATTTTTATTTGGAATAATTTTATTGCTTTTAGATAGTCCTTATATGTGTAGGTCTCTATAAGATGAAAATTAAGATGGTTCCAAGAAGATGCATAGCCAAAAAGGGAGTTCTTTCTTCAAGTGTTACTAAATATCAAGAAAGAATATTGATGTTAATGTGTATGAAGGCCTATTATGGTATGGACACACTTGAAAGGAGATCATGGTCTTAGGGGGATATTTATAGCTCTGTGATTAATAAGTTTTTTACTTTAGTGGATATTGACCTAAGGTGCATTAAACTTGTATTTGTATTGATCTAAGGAAGAATAATCTTATTTGGAGAAAAGGTGCATTTTTAGTTACTCCAAGTCTAAGGATTAGTATTATTTTTAAAGATGACCATTTGTCATTAATGTCAAAGGGGGAGAAATAATTCATTGGGAAAAAGACCAATTTATGGGAGATCTAAATTGAGGAGATGAGAATGATATGCTATGTTAGAGTTTTTTCCATCAATGACAAAGGGGGGAATTATTTAGGTATGTTCCTATTGGTGTGTTGAGACATTGATGTTATCATTGATGTCAAAGGTATTAAGTTTCATTGATTTCTTATAGTTTTTCTTGTTAATTTACATGGTAATTGATCATGATGGCTTAAGCATGATCTAGTAGGTCCTTGAGTTCTGCATAAGGTCTTGGAAAAATGTTGAGATGTAATAAGCTTATGAATAGTGATTATTTTATATTCCTATGAGAAGATAATTAGAAATAGATTAATGGTTGTGTTGGAGTTCTTGTTGTGATAAGGTCAATGATTGACCAAGTTCATAATAAGTAAGTCTTTGTGGTTAAGGTGTTCACAAAGCCTAGTCTTGTCTTGGTAAAGGCATGTAAAGTGAAGCCTAGTCAAGTGAGTAAGCTAAGGCTTATGAGAAGATGTGTGGAAGTAGTTGTGCATGGAATAAGGTTGTTTGGAATAATAATGTGTTTCATAAATCATCTATAGTGGCAAGAAGGTCTTAAAGTGGTATAGTGCCTAGTAGGTCTGATTGATGAACTAGTTCATAAGCATGGGTATGGATTGTAGACGTATGATGGTGGTGATATGGATGTGTGTGAGATTTAAATTGTGTAATTTAGTGTTATATCATGTGATAAAGGTGTTTATTCAAACACATGGCTCTTATAATGAGCTAAAAAGGTATGTTCTTATTTAGTGATCTTCTCATGGACATAGTCTTAAGACCCTAGGTGGTAGAATAAGGCATCATGATCAGGTTTGGAGACTTGTGAGATAATTTAATAATGGATTGATGTTTTATAGGTTTTCTCAATAGTTATCATTGATTTTCAAGTCTTGAGGTGAAGGAAAAAGCAGGAAAATGAGTTTGAAGATCTCTTGTATGTGTAGAATGAAGAGATGAAGACCCTAGAGGGAAATTTTGATGCTTATTGGCATGTGTGACTATTTCATTGGAAGTTTAGCTCATGGGGAGAGATGGAAAATGATACTAAAACTATTTTCCAAGCATTAGGAGTTATTTTTAGGGACATATCTTTATGAACAAATGTTAAGAATGGAAACCAGTCTAAGACACTACCAAAACCCTCATAGTGACCTAATGGTGAAGTTTTTATTTTATGTGCCCATAATGGATTATTAAGGTTTTTTTATGATTGGATAAGGTATAGGACTCTCCTATATACCTCTAGGTGGAATTTTTTTGTCATATGAGTGAGTGGAAGCTATAAGAAAACCCTTATTTCTCAAAAATTTAGTATAGCCAGCAGCGTTGACTGAGTCAAAGTTGAAAAATGGGTGGAGGTTAAATATTGTGACTTGTAATTAATTTTCATGGTATTTTATGATCAATTTACATACCTTAAAAATAATAAATCGGTCATGAAATATCACCTATCACTAAAAGGCCTAATAGTGAAGATAATGACAAAAACCAGGCAGGAGTGAGAATGAGAGTAGGGATGTGTTTCCATGGATTAGGAATGAATCCAATTGCATGCGGTAATTTTTAAATACCTATATCACTTTTCCCCCTTGAATATAATACTTTTTGATGCTAATATAACAGCATAATGTTGTTCACAAGATGACCTATCTAGTGAAGATGAGATAGTGAAGGTGTAAGGTTCAAAGATTGGTATATATATTATATATTTTATACTAGACCTCTATATATTTGTGTTTATATATGTTATAAATATGTGTAATTATAATCACCATTCATCAGGACCTTTTTTTGTGTATACACAAGTGTTGGAATGCATGTTCACCATGACTAGTTCAAAAGATAGAATGGCAGTTTTGGGTATGCAAGATGGAGTGAAGAGTTTGAGACTCTATGATAGGATTAAATGTATCTAGTGATATTTTTAATGTTTTTTTGGAAATATATCACCTATAAATTCTTTATATAATATTTAAATATAGTTCAATAAGTTTAAATATGGTATCCAAAATGGGTTTTTTGGGTGTGTAAGAACTGTGAAAGAGAATATTAATAAATTGGTCTGCAAGACCACTGGTTGACACCAGATTCAATGATATATCTATTGTATGATTTTATAATTTTCATATAGGAATCATTAATATGCATAATTAGTCTTTTAAGTGTCCTTACAGTAGTTGAAAACAACATTCTTAAGGATTGTGTATTTAGGGTCTTTGGCAGTTTTCCATATGTGAGTGAGTTACATGTTCTTGTGTCATTATAACCAATTTGGAAGTGTCAAAATAATGTTTTTGTCTTATATATTCAATAGGATCTTATAAATTCATTTTTAATGTTGGAATTTTCTTGTATAGATGTTGATGATTAAAGGTTCTTGACTATGTTTTGGAGCTTTTTGGTAGAATAGAGTGAGCCTTTTATAGAGATGTTTTTGAGTCTTTGGAGCCTAAGTGATGGATTATAATGAGTTTTATGATGACATTTAAGTCATGAAGTTTTCGTACATATGTGTATTATGTTTTTAAATTTTTTTCCTAAAGGGTGTTTGAGCTTCATCTTTGTAGATAGTGTTTTTCAGGTAATTAGTCCCAATAGGTCTTCAAGGCATAATGGAGATTTCATGAGGTAAGCAAAGGGTGTGTAACTTATTGAGCATGGAGGAGGTAATTTGAGGGTTCCAATGAAGTTTTTTTTTTAAATTAATAATTTGGTGAGGTATATCAAGGCCATAATAGTTTAAATTTTTCTGTGGAGAGAATAGACCTAATGCATTGAGTATGATGAGCAAGGTCATATGACCTAATAAGCCATATGAGGAATATTTTAGCAAATTAGAAGAAGGGAATATTTACTTGTTTGAATAGGTAGTTTGAGAGTGTTAAAGGAGTGATATTGTGTTAATTTAGATATCATCAAAATTTTTTCTTGATTTATGATAGTGTATAGAGAATATATAGATTTGAAGAAGAGGTCACCATCTGTTGATTGAGCAACAAGGTGTTGTGAAGGTGATCAAGATTATTTTGGCTAAGTTTTTTCTTTATCAAGAGGTAATGGGAGCTTCCTTGTAGTTTGTTGCTTTTATAAGTGTCCTTGAAGTGGCTAATTTGGTGTTGAGTCACTTAAGAGTTGGGTTCCTCCTTACAAGTTAGATCTTGCTAAAGGCCTAGTTGAGTTGGTGCTTGAATATTGAGGGGTTGGTTCTCTTTATTGGGTTGGTACCTCACTAAATCTTGATTCATGATTTTATAGGATTATATTCCAAGCTATGTTTTAGTGGTTTTATCCCCCATGAAGGTTTCCCACATATCTCTTATGCTCACGTGTTGATATCTTGCTTCATATTTATGTGATTGCTTTTATATGCATTTCTTGATCATTATATTGGTTTGAGAGGTTAAATGTTAAGTGGAAATAAAGGATTATTTTAGGACACTAATTCACACCCCCCCCCCTCTCTTAGTGGTTGTGCTTCCAACATACCTACATTTTGAATCTTTCCTTTAGAATGTTGAAAACTTTTTAAAGATGACATCATCTTACATTCTTGGCCAATAATATCATGCATTCATTTGAGTAAAGGTCTTTGTTTTTATAAAATTTCATGTTAATCTACCACTATGTTTTTCTTTCATCAAGTTGTCTCTTATAGGCCCCCTAGGTATGCATAGTTTTTTACCTTTGAATAACAATCCTTATTGAATCATATATTCCATCCATGGACTCCTACCCATGATTTTTGATTTCCTAAAATCCTCATATGCTTCCTTGAAATTTGGATATTCTTCATACAACTCCTTTAATAACTCAAATTCCAAACTACTCACCTTAGATTCATGTATGATCATACTTATCCTAATCAATGCATCAACTAATTTATTATACTTCCCACTCTTGTGTTTGAGAACAAAAGATATATTTTTTAATAAATCTATCCATTTCACATATCTTTGACTCAACTTATTTTGACTATTGATGAATTTCAAAGCATAATTATCTATATATATCACAAACTCCTTAGGCAATAAGTAGTATCTCCACTTCTTCAATTATTAGATGATGGCATAGAATTATTTATCATAGGTTGAATACTTATTCTTATCTTATTTTATATTTTCACTAATTAATTAAATAGGACTTCATTATTGGCTCAAAATATATCCAATGTCTAACCCATTAGTATCCTATTTACCTTGAAATTTTTTCTTAAAATTCGGGTAAGCCTAAGATAGGATGCTAAGTTATCTTTTTATTTAATATATAAAAGTTTTTTTCTAGTTGATTTATTTCAATGGAATTTATTCTTTTCATATTTTATAGTTTTAATAATAGGTGCACAAATACCACTAAGTTTACAATGAACTTTCTAAAAAACTAGCTAATCCATGAAAACTTCTTACCTCAAAAACACTTCTTGGAGTAAGACACTCCACTATTATTCTTACTGATTATTGTTCCATCCCCAAACCATTATTTAAAATGACAAATCCTAAATAAACCAACTCATTTTGCATGAATGTATACTTTTTAAGGTTAATCAAAATTTTCTCTTCATATATCTTATTCAACATAATCCTAAGATGCTTGATGTTTCCCTCCTTTGATTGGATAAAGATCAAAATGTCATCCAAGTAAACAATAATAAATTTACCTGTAAATGGTCTTAACACCTCATTCATAAGTCTCATGAAGGTAGTAGGAGTGTTGGTTAATTCAAATGGCATAACAAGCCATTAATATTATCCATCAATAGTATTAAAGGCTATTTTCCACTTAGCACCCTCTCTAATTTTTATTTGATGGTAACCACTCTTCAAATATATCTTTGAAAAATATTATGCTCCACTCAAACAATCTATGATATCATCTATTCTTGGAAAGAGAAACCTATACTTGATAGTTATATTATTGATGGCACTAGAACATGTACACATTCTCCATTTTCCATGTTTTTTAAGAGTTAGGACTATTGGTATAGCACATGAACTAAGACTCTCTTTAATAAAACATTTATCTAATATCTCTTTTACTTGCCTTTTGATCTCTTCATTTTTACTTTGGTTTCATTCTATAAGATACTTTGTTTGGCAAACTAGCTCTTGGAATTAGATCCATATGATGACTTATGCTCCTCATTGGTCGCAACTCATTAGGCAACTCTTCAACCACCATATCCACATACTCATCCAATAAATTATAAATTTCCAATGGAAAATTAATCAACTTAGTAGCTTTAATGACTATTTTGGTCTTGGAAACCAATGCACAACCAACCTCTTCTCATTTTATCAACTATAACAATTCTTTTCCACCTACTATAAACATCCTAGTATTATTTTTATTTACTTCATTTCCATCTTTAAATGGTGTCAAGGTATGTTTCTTTTCACCCTTATCAAATGTATATGTGTTACTCCTTCCATCATGTATAATCCTCTTATCAAACTACCAAGGTCTACCAAAAAACACATGGCAAACATCCATAGGCATAACATCAAAAAGTATTTCATCTTTATATATACCAATATAAAAATCAACTTCACATTTCTCATTAACTAGATCTTGATGTCCATTTTAAATCCAAGATACATTATATGGTGTATGATGTATCAATATTTTCAATCCTAATTTTTCAACCATTTCTAAAGAAACCAAGTTATCTGTATCACCACTATCAATGATACTATTAAAATACTTACCTTTGATTTGCACGTAGTTATGAATAAGGTATCCCTTTTGGATGCTTCCTTTACCTTATTATTTGACTTTAGTAGTACTCTCTTCATCAATAAGGATTCTCCCAATTTAGGTTCTTCCACATGTGATGGTTATCCTACACTTTCGTCTCCAACTTTAGTTCTCATATGGCTTGTTTGTGGATTTTTTAGGGCATTCATATGACCTATGGACAACATACTTTTTATATTTTAAAAAATTTACCCAAAATATTCTTCTTTTATTGGTGTATACTTTTATCCCATTAGGTTTTGTTTGCACGGTTAATAATAAGTCATTAGAAGAAATGTACTTTAAGTCATTTTCTAATTGTGAGTTGAGTTAATTACCTTTTTAGGTAACCTAATTGCTCACTATATAATGTATCTTCCTATGCACATTTTAGCTAATTCTTCTTAATATAATCTTTTTATTGTGAAGACTAGCTTCTTCCTTTGAATTGTTCTTCAGGTTTCACTATTCCATACAAATTCATATCTATGCATTCAACCCTCTTTAGTTGATCCTCATAGTGGCTCACTCCAACATGGTATTATAACTCTTATTGAATATTATTTCCATCGATTCTATTGTGAATCTTGAAATCTAGCTTGTTCAATTTTTTTCATTGATTTTGGTTTTCTAGAGTTTGGTAGGGTTTCTAAAAAATATGTGCAAATTTGCATATTTGGGTTCTCAAAGTAAAAAATGGAAAGTGTCATTAAATTCAAAAGGTGCCAAAACCTTAGAATTTACTACCCACATGACATTTTTATATGACAACCAATTAATAACCATTTTTTTAGGGTTTGGAGGTGTTTTCTTGGAATTTGCAAAAAGTTGTACATTTAGTGACTTTCAAAAAAATCATTTCTATGTTTTTATGGGTTTATCAAGAAACTAAGTGGGTCTTGTGATTATTGACCATTTTTAACCATAAGTCAAAAATTGGTCAACCCCACTATATTAAAAACTTATATAGTCATCAAATGTAGTGTCATAGGGTGCTTTGTTGTTTAATAGATGTAATTTTATGCAATTTGTGCCTTGATCATGGTTTAATTAAGTCTTATGTCAAGTTATGTCATTTAAGGGTCATATAGGGGTCTTGCATGAACGTGGCATACTTTTCAATGTGTAAAAGTGTCCTAATTTTATTCTCAACATCTAGTATGTTAGATTCCCTATCAGAAATGTCAGTCCATCTAAAACTTGTAGGTTCTCTAACTGATCATCAAGAAAACAACTAAAAAAGAAAGAGTTTGGCACTTGTACGACCCATGAGAGAGGGTGACACATGGAATAAGGTCATATAAAGTATCTTCATCTTATTTATACTAATTTATATGATTGAGATACTCTATAAGTGCCAAATTCAAGCTAAAACCATTCTAATCCTTCTTTTTTGCTAGACATGCAAAACCAATTAGTAGGTTTATGCTTGGTATAGCCAGTTGGAGAAGTTTCAGACCAAACACATTTGGGAAGAGATATTAAACTTATATATATTAATGTTTATAAAAATATTTTAAGGATTGGTCAACTATGCTTTACAAATCATCTCTAATAAATTGATTGTGTTTTTTTGCTCATTATTTTCTATACCCGATAGGTTTTTCTCTGAATTGGATAAGTTTATACAATTCATTTGGTGATATTGATTAAAAATTATGTTAAATATCTCCTCTCATGATTTACATTCTTAGTTTCATGTTTGGTAAAGATCTCATGGCCTACTTAGTTTAGTTTGTAAGTTGATGTTCTAGGTGAAGTTATAGTCAATTTCACCACTTATAGAAGGTTACATTCCATACAAGGGCTTCATGTGATTTATATGTGATGTTTTCCATGTTTAAATTCCATAATTATCACCTCCATTCCACTTTTGGTCTTAAAATATCATCCCTTGATCAAATATTCAATCATATCATACTTAATCAGCTCTTTACCCACTTTTACTTGTAGCCATGTTGAATCACATGTATGGAGCCTATTTAAAATGTTTATAGAGGTGTATTTAAAGTATTAATATGTTGAAATTTTCTTTATAATCTGGAAAAATCCTTTAAAATCCTTTCACTTGATAAAATAGGGACTGTGATAGTCAACTCAGTCACTTACATAGTCTTCTGCCATTAGCATGCCACTACAGTGATGCCTACAGGAAGGTAAAATGTTGAAATAGAGTGTGGAAGATTTATTCAAGATATATGATATCATAATATTTCATTTTATCCCTTTATAATAGTATGGATTTGTTCATAGGGTCAGATTCATGATATTATTATCCATACTTATATCTACTGCTTGCACATTAACATGCCCGCCTACAGGTAAGACTAGCAGAGAATCAAAATGTTGATTAAAAGAGATGTGACATGATTAAATAATTAATCAGGTTTAAGATATTTTTAGGAATCTTGAAAACCATGTTGAGATTCATAGACTAGTAAATAGGGTTGAAGACCACCTTTCAAAGGTGATGACTATGTTCAGGGACCATTTCCTTGAAAGATAAAAGCAAAGCACCTAACCATTTTGTGGATATCACATGACAAGTTTATCAATAGTTTTGATGAATAATAATGATAAAAAAAATTATCCTCCACATAGGATAATAGATATTTAAATGATGAGAGGAGTATGATCAGTGAAAGGTAGTTGTTGAAAGGCCCAAATATGCCCTTTTGGCCATTAAATTCAGATAGTATCATCTATAGGATTTAAACTCCAAAGAGAAATATTCACCTAAGGTTTCAACCATGTTTCCATGATTTAATGATTTTAAATATTTAAAATGATAATTTATGATATAAATGGTCATTTAAATAAGATGATATACTATGTTTTGGGTCCCATCCACACTTGCAGGTGTCTCTCGCTTGTGATGTTAATATACAGCAGACTGGGAAGTCCTAAAAATGCATGGTATGAACTTGGAAATGGAAACCTATGAACATAGAGACATATATAAGACCATAAATTTCTTCCTAAAACCTTAGATGGTTCCCATAGGATATATGACACAAATGTCAAGGGTAAAGTCACCTATAGGACCCTACACAGCAAACTATAGCTGATTATGATGGCAGAGAGAAAAAGAATTAGGGTTCTTAGTGTTTTATCCCAAACATGAATAAATACATATAAATCATTTCTATATGATCTTATAATGCTTAAATAATTATTATGTAATTTTTTCAAATTCTAATCCATGCAAAGTCATCTACATGTACCTCTCTTAAATAAGAAACACAATCAAGTGAAGAGCATAACTTGAGGGGTATTAGAAAAGTTTGTAATGAAGGAGTAATTTTAATAATATGAAAAATTTAATTTAAATATCATGATACAATTATATCAAGTAAGATGATCATACAAACTTTTTTCAAGAGCATCACACAGTCCTCATGAGAAAACCCTGCACACAGTCCCTTTCCTAGGGGTATGTCTTAGATTCTAGAGGAGTTAAAAGGTCTAATAACTTGATAAAGGGAAAAAAATTTGTGAATATATTCTCCATAAATTATATAATCCCCTCCAATATTTATTTTTTCTAATAAAATAGGGTAAGTACCCTATATTTTGTCTCAGATAGAAGGTACCTCCCTAGAAGCACAAATCCTACAGTCTTGAAGGATGGAGGTAATTAAATGAACTAAGAGATAATTAAACATTTAAAATATGTGTGTATAGTTGAATGACACATATTAAAACTTTATAAACCTTTAATATAATGATGAATCTCAAAAAATTGGTCTACACCTTCAGGGTTACAATCAGGGCTATTAGGCAGGGTTATGGCCTAAAGTCCAAATGGAAGGCCAATGTCACTTCCAACCTTAGGTAAGATATAAAATGGATTATAAAATGTTTATTAGTGTATAATATATGTTTATAATCTTCCACCCTATTTATAAGTCTCTAATAAATCCACTATTGGCTCAAGGATAACTTAGACCTATGCAAAATGAGGAATCAAGCTCAATAAGGTGACTTTGAATGCTCACATCTTCTTAGAGGGTGTGCATGGAAGTAAAAAGAATTTGAGGAAGTTGGAAGGGGTCCTTATAATTTATATTTTTTAAATTTTTTTCAAATCCAACATCCCATCTCTATAAAAAAATATTAAGATCAAAAAGGACCTAAAACCCTATAAAACACTGAATAAGGAGCCGATGAAGGAAATGAAGGAGAAGAGCTATCCTAATGGACTATAATGGGAATGAAAGTGTTTGAACCTTGTAGGGGACTCTCAAAATACAATTTACATCCACTTAAGGCATTCCTTAATTTTACTGATAGGGTATAGAATTGATTTATTTGATTATTTTGGGTGTTTTGCAGGTTTTAAAGACTTTCAAGAGATGCATCCAACTTTGGGAGAAAGATAAAGACTTATTATGCATAACTATAGACATTTTATGTTTCATCAATACTTATAAGTGTCTCTACCACCACCTTTATTTCAGCTATTTAAAATTGGTAAAGTGAGCAAGATAGTGAGAAGTGTGAAAACTTCAAATGGGAACCTATTTAAGGTGTACCTAAGCAATGTAAGTCCATAGAGGGTCTTACCAAGTGTTATTCAGTCCATTTTATGGATTTCCATGGAAAATTAAATCCAATTGTGAGGCCAAGTGTGAGAGGTGGGTGGAAGATGAGTTTCTTTGATTGCATGCAATGATGGCTCACTTCCAAAAGAATCTATTTGATTAAGGATGCAGTCAATACATGGGAGAGTATGTCTACAACCCCTCCCCCTTAGTGAAATCATGATATCTATCCCTTGTTAGTTATGGGATGTTGTAAAATATCTAAATGATGAAGGTAGTTTCTTATGCAAAATGAGAACTCCTACACCACTTTTCATGAGTTACATGACTTAGAGAGCCATTTGTCTTATTAGACCTTCTAGGGCCTATCTCCTAATTCATTCTAATACACATGTAACTCCTCTTAGTATGACAAGTGTTTAATTTACCTTTAGACTTCTCTTTTCCCACTTTTATCTCAAGTTCTATAAGTATCGACCATTTTAGCCATTGTAATCTAATTCCACTCCATGTATGGTGAATCCCTGTTATAAGTGTGCAAGTGATGTATGGTGATGTAAAGTGATAATTATCTATTCTTTCGTACCTTATCCTTTTATGTTTATACAAGATTTCCTATTATACTAAGTCATATTAAGTGTTTTCAAGTGTATAAGCCTATATTTTAAGTGTCAAATGAGCCTTAGTGTCTTAAACTATCCTATGGTTCACTTACCTTGGATAGATTTCATTCATCTCACCTCCATATTGAAATACTCACTTTAGAATCCATAGGACTTGGAAGTTAGGTTGTATGCCTTTTTTTTAGTGTAGGAAAGTATGATGGTTATCTGGAAAACATCTTGGTGTATCACCCCCTTAGATTAGGTTCATTTTATGCAAATTCTAACTTATTTTCCCATAATCAAATAGTTAAGTATGTGTGATAATTTCAAGATACATTCAAGGAGGTAGCCCTTAAATCTAGAGGCTCACTTCCACTATAGGTACACCCACATACCTAGAAGTGTTCTCATGTTTCCCAAATCTAGAAGAGGCTTTAACACCCTCTTCTAGGGTTCAATATTTAGTGATAATAGTTTTGGCATGTTCGATGGGACCAAGGTCCAAGAGAGTGGAAATATTATTGGTGTGTCTTTCCTCTATCAGTGTTTAGAAGTAAACAATCTAACATCAATGTAAACTCTGAATGTAACTTCTAGTTGTAAGTATCCCAAATATATCTCACTAAATATTTTGATCAATTTTTATATTGTATTTAATGTATGAGGTTAATATGAATAACTATGGTGAACATTCCTTTCATGAACCTCCTTATTAGCCTTACTTTGAACCACATTTTAATCCTCAATAGTCTTATCAAAATGGCTATCAATCCTATGATCCATGGCATCCATATAGTCCTCCATTTCCCTCTCCATATGGACACCATATTTTTAGACAGCCCTATGGGGAAGGCTACCAAGAAACCTATCAAGAAATGCCTCCCTATTAGTCCCAATATGAGCCCTGTCATTCATACAATGATCCCTATCAACCCTAAGAGGATCCTTATGAGTCTTTTCATGAGGAATCAGATGATTCCATGGATTGTACACAAATATATTATAAGTCAAACTATGGATTATTGTAGGCTAGAATGCAATAAGATAAGGTTGGTCTTCATCCCCATTATTACTCTCCTCCTCCTCCATTAGCCCTACCTCATGTCCAATTCTTCTTGGCATCCATACTAGAGTTGATAGATAGTGAAGACAATATGGGAACATGGGATGATGAGTTTGACGTGCTTTCTAATCATCTCATGGAATGGTTAATAAGTTTTGTCCAAATATGATCGAGTGCATGAGAGGTGGTTGAAGATGAAATACAATGGGATACCAAAGAAGAAATGGACTTGGAAAAGAAGTGCCTTCAATGCTCAATAGATAGGCTGAGTATGTGAGAGGATAAAGAGCTCAAAAATGAACATGTTGCTATTTAATAATTTTAATAAAGTTATTGGTAAGATGCAACTCCTACATATGTAAGTGTTTTTCCTTCTAATAATCCAAAAAAATAACTTTCTTATGAGCTTAATAGTGTATTATTCTTTCCTAAATCCACTCACAACCCCTCTCCTACCCATCACACTCCATCTCCAATTCATAAACCTTCCACTACACCTCATATTCCATGTCCTTCACATGAGCCTATCCATTAACCTTCCACCTCACCCTTTCTTGAAGAAGAGCCCATCTTGAGGGAAGAAAGTGAAGAGGATAAAATCCAAGCAATGGTTGACCAAGAAGATGTCGTGTGTGACTATGAGAAATAAATCACCATAGAGACTCCCCTTGGTGAACAAAAAGTCAATCCTACCTACTTGAGTGAAAAGAAACATATTAAAGACTCTTTTATAGATATCTATGAAGAATGTGTCAAAGACTTAAAGAGAGAGGTATTTTAAGAAGATTCCATGTCTAATTATGAGGTTGAAGATGACCATCTCAAGCATGAATTGGAGTGTACTATCAAGGATGAAGGTCAAGTCACTCTTCAAGAAGTTACAGTCTTAAAGGAGTCTCATGAGACCAAGGTAGAAGACATAGCTCTTGGAGATGACTCAAAATATATATATAATTTTGAATCACCCTTAGATATATTATATCATGAAAAACACTAGTTTGATGAGCTCATACATCAAGATGGGAAGATTGAAGAGGTAATGGCTATAAATGACAAGGAGAGTAAGAACGAGTGACAACTGCAAATGAAAATTTTTCATGAGATTGAATATCTTTTCCAAGTTGAGGGTCAAGTAATTAATAATGTATAGAAATATTTTTCCATGGAGGATAATAACCAGGAAAAGGTAGACTATGCAAAACTCCTTGATGAGCTTGAAGAACTTGCAGCTGAAAAGAAACCCAGAGCACCATGGAAACCAAAAAGGTATGTCTTATTAAACCACCATTGGAGGTCATATTTGAGGATCCATATGGGAAATTTGAGGCTATTTGGATGAAATAAGAGTTCATTTCTATAGTTAATCTATTTGGAGCTATTTGGTTCTCATTGAACACCATGCCAACAACATTGGCAAACACCATGAAGAAGATGGAGACATCAATGCCAAGGATAAAAAGGCTACATGCCTCATTTATTAATCTATTTCATGAAGCAAGAGAGGTTTAAAAATTCCCCTTTGATCCAAGATGAAGTGTTCATCTTAGGTTAGTTAGTGTTTGAGTTAGTTAGATTGGTTGTTTTGTTTATGTGTTCCATAAGTGCTCATGAAGCACAAGTGTGATTTTGCTTAGTTTGTCTTGTTGTGTCTATATTTCCTTGTGTTTTATGTTTTTTGAAAGGTGATTTGTGAGTCAAATCTATGTACAAGTGATTACATATCTCAATGGAAAGGATTATACAGCTAGTCTTAGCATAGCAAGCATACCACCCTTGGGAAATCACCAAAGATGACCATTTTCTACCACAAGTCAAAAATGGGTCAACCCCCCTATAGTAAAAACTTATATATGGGTAAAATATAGTGTCATAGGGTGTTTTTTTGTTCATTATATGTAAATTTATGCCATTTTTACCTTGATCATGGTTTAATTAAGTCTTATGTCAAGTTGAGTCATTTAAGGGTCATATAGGGGTCTTATATGAAAGTGGCATGGTTTTCAAGGTGTTATAGTGTCCTAGATTTCTTCCCAATGTCAAAGATGTCAAATTACCTACCAATAATGTTAGTCCATATGAAACTTGTAGGTTCTCTAACTGTTCATCAAGAAAACAACTGAAAAAGAGAAAGTTTGGCACTTGTACGGCCATGAGAGAGGGTGACACATGGGATAAGTTCATGGAAAGTATATTCAACCTATTTAGACTCATTTAAATCCTTGAGATACATTTAAAGTTCCAAATTCAAGATAAAACCATTCTACTCTTTCATTTCCTTGCTAGACATGCAAAACCAATAAACAAGTTTATGCTTGGTAAGACCAGTTGGATAAGTTTCAAACAAAATACATTTTGGGAGATATATTAACTTATAAAAATTCATATTCATAACAATATTTTTATTATTGGTTAACTGTGATTTATGAATCATATCTAATAAGCTGACTATGTTTTTCTACTCAATATTTCCCATACCCTATAGGTTTTTATCTTGTTTGGATAAGTTCATATAATATTGTTGGTGAGATTAATTCCAAATTATTTTTAATATCTGATATTATTATTTACATTCTTATTTTCATGTTTTTAAAATATCTCATGTGCTAATTAGCTCAATTTTCAAGTTTATGTTCCAAGTGAAGTTGCAGTCAAGTTCACTACTTACAGAAGGTTGGATTCTCTACAAGGAATTCATGTGAATGGGATGTGATGTTTTCCATGTTTCAATGAAATAATTATCACCTCCATTCAATGTTTTTTCTTACAATATCATCCCTTGATCAAATATTCAGCCATTCATACTCAGTCAGCTCTTTACCCACTTTCACTTACATCCATGTTGAATCATATATGTATGGAACCTATTTAACATGTTTATATAGGTGTAATGAAAGTATAAATATGTTGAAAATGCATTTATAATTATTAACAATCCATTAAAATCCTTTCACTTGATAAAAGAGGGACTGTGATAGTCAACTCAGTCTTCTGCCATTGGCATGCCACTACAGTGATACCTATAGGAAGGTAAAAGTTTGAAATAGAGTTTGGAAGATGGTTTCAAGATCTATGATATCATAATATTTAATTTGAGCCCTTTTTAATATAATTTAGTTGGTCATAGGATCATATTATTTATATTATTGTTGATACTTATATCCATTACTTGCACATTGGCATGCCAACCTACAGGTGACACTAGTAGAGAATTAAAATGTTGATTAAAAGAGATGTGACATGTTGAAATACTTCATCAAGTTGAATATGATTGGAGACAGCTTAGAAACCATGTGGAGAGTTTTATAATAGTAAATAGGGTTGAATACCACCTTTCAAAGGTGACGACTATGTTTAGGGACCATTTCCATAAAAGATGAAAATAGAACACCTAACCATTTTATGGATATCACGTGACAAGGTTATCAGTAGTTTTGATACATATTAATGATCAAAACTTATATCCTCCACATAGGAGAATAGCTATGAAAAATATGATAGGAATATGATCAATGTAAGGTAGTTTTTGAAATGCCCAAAGATGCCCCTTTGGCCACTAAATTTAGATAGTATCATTTATAAGATTTAAGCTCCAAAGACACCTCTTCACCCAAGGTTGAGATAACTAAACCATATTTCCATGATTTAATGATTATAAATAGTTTAAATAATCATTTATGATATAAATTTTCATTTAAAGAGGATGATATACTATGTTTTGGGTCACATCCACACCTACAGGTATCTCTCGCCTGTGATGTTAATATACAGTAGATTATGAGGTCCTAAAAATGCATGGTATGAACTTGGACATGGAAACCTATCAACATAAATAAATATCAGCCCATAAATTTATTCCTAAAACCTCATATGGTTTCCATAGTATATATGACATAAATTTCAAGGGTAAAGTCACCTACAAGACCCTACATAGCCAATTATAGCTAACTATGATGGCAGAGAGCAAAAAAATTATGGTTATTAGTGTTGGTGTAGCCCAAGCATGAATTAATAGGTCAAAATCATTGATATATGATATTATAAGGCTTAAATAAGTCATATTAAATGTTTTTAAAGTCTAATCCATGCAAAGTCATCTACAAGTACCTCTCCTAAATAAGAAACTAGTCAAATACCTTCACCATTCAACTGAAGAGCATAATTTGAGGGGTTTTAGCAAAGTTTGTAATGAAGAAGTGATTGGAATAAGTTTCAAAATGTAATTGAAATATCATGAGACACTCAAATCAAGGAATATAAGCATATAATTTTTTTTCAAGAGCATCACACAGTTCACATGGGAGAACCTTGCACATAGTCCCTTTCCCAAGGGTTTGTCTTGGATTTTGGAGGAGTTAGAAGGTATAATGACTTGATAAAGGGCCAAAATTTGGTGTAGAGAGTCTCCATATATTTTATAATCCCATCCAATATCTATTTAATTTGTTAAAATAGAATAAATACCCTCTATTTTATCTTAGATAGAGGGTACTTCACTAGAAGCACAAACTGTATAGTCTTGAAGGATGGAGGTAAGGGAATGAACCAGGGGTTAATTAAACCTTGAAAAGATGTGTGGAAATTTTAATGAAACCTAATAAAATGTGAGAAACCTTTCATAGAAGGAGTAATCTCAACAAGGTGGTCTAGATCTTCAAGGTTACAGTCAGGCCTATTAGGTAGGATTTTGGCCTAAAGTCCAAAAGGAAGGCCAATGTCACTTCTAACCTCAGGTAATCTCTCAAATGGATTAGAAATTTTTTATCAGGGTATAAAAAATGTGTACAATCTTCCACCCTATAGATAATTCTCTAATAAATCCACTTTTGGCTGAAAGATAACTCAAACCTATGCAAAATGAGGAATCAAGCTCGATAGGGTGACTTTGAATGCTCACATCTTCTTAGAGGGTGTGCATGGAAATCCAAGGAACTTGGATAAGTTGACAGGGTTATTGAGCATTTATCTTTTGTAATTTTTTTAGCTCCAATTTCCCATCTCTATGAACAAAAATTAAGAGCAAAAAAGACCTAAAACCCTACAAAACCCTGAATAAGGACCCAATGAAGGAAATGAAGGAGAAAATCTATCTTAATAGACTAGAATGGGAATGAAAGTGTTTAACACTTTTATGGGACTCTCTAGAGACTCTTTACATCCACTTTAGGCATTCCCTATTTGTAGAGACAAGGTATAGAATTGATTTCTTTGACTATTTTAGGTGTTTTGCAGGTTCTAAGGACTTTAAAGAGATGCATCTAAATTTTAGAGAAAGATAAAGACTTATTATAACTCACTATGTCAATTTAATGTTTTATCAAGACTTCTAATTGTGTCTACCACCACCTTCATCTAAGCCAGTAAAAATTGGCAAAGTGAGCAAGATAGCGAGAAGTGTGAAAACTTTAAATGGGAGCCTATTTACGGTGTACCTAAGAAATATAAGGCCATGGAGGGTTTTTCCATGTGTCATTAACTCCCTTGTATGTATTTTCATGGAATATTGAATCTAATTTTGAGGCCAAGTGTGAGGGGTGAGTGGAAGAGGATTTTCTTTGACTATAGGTAGTGACAGCTCACTTCTAAGGGAATATAAATGATTAGAAATGTAGCAAATGCATGGGAGAGAATTTATAAAACCCCTCCCCCTTAGTGAAATCATGATATATATCACTAGTTAGTTGTGGGACATTCTAAAAGATCTAATTGATGAAGGCAATTTTCTTGTGCAGAATGAGATCTCCTAAGCCACTTTTCATGAGTTTTATGACTTGGAGGGCCATTTGTCCTATCAAACCTTGTAGAGTCTATCTCCTACTTTACTCTAATTCACATGTAACTCCTCCTCTCAATATGAAAAGTGTTCCTTTGGACTTATCTTTTCCTACTTCTCTCTCAAGTTCTATAAGTAACTACCAGTTTCACCTTTAAAATATGATTCCACTCCATGTATGGAAAAGCCCTACTAGAATGATGTCATATTTTTCCTTTTAACATTAATTAAAAACTATATTTGTGTTCTTGAATAATTGTCTAAATGTGAAAGTGATGTATGGTGATGCAAGTGATAATTCTCTATCCTTTCTTCCTCTATCCTTTCATGTTTGTGCAAAAATTTCCTATTCCAACATGTCATATGAAGTGTTGTCAAGTGTATGAGCCTATATTTTAAGTGTAAAATGATCCTTAGTGTTTTTAACTAGCCTTATTTCTTAGTGTAGGAAAGTATGATGGTCATTTACAAAACATCTTGGTGTATCACCCCCTTAAATTAGGTTCATTTCATGCAAATTATAACTCTTTTCCCCAAAATCAAATAGTTAAGTAGGTCTGATCATTTCAAGATACATTCAGGGAGCTAGCCCATAAATCTAAAGGCTCACTTTCATTATAAGTACACCCACATACCTGAAAGTGTTTCCATGTTGCCCAAATATGGAAGAGGCTTGAAAACCCTCTTTTAGGGTGAAATATTTGGTGACAATAGTGATTAATAGGAATCCAAGAGGGAATATTAATATCATGTTAGTATGATCAAAATCAAATAAAAACACACTAATAAGACTTACACCTCTAGTCTAGACACTCAAGGAGATAGAGAACAATACAAGTAACTACCAAAAGAAGATAAAAAATAATAATATTTACCTTCCTTGAGATCAAGAGTTTCATAATGGTCTTGAATTAATGTGCTTGGTTTTGTGATAAAAGATACTTTACAAGTGGTGCTCCTTACATCATCTCTCCTTGTCACCTTGGTAATGTTGGGCTTGGATTTGGCTTTGGCTTGGCTTGCCTAAAAAAATGGGCATGATAAAACTATACCAAAGGATCTTCTTGAAGGTATTTTAGCATAATAACTTTACAAAAATGAAACTTTTTAAGGTAATTCTTACATAATAACATTAATTTAAAAAACTTGTTGAACAATGGGTGAAGCCTTATATTTATAGCCTTTTAGACAAAGTCTAACCCAAGTATAGTTAGGTTAGAGTTAATCATGATTGCATTTGGGAGTGGACAAGACATTAATATTTTCAATTAATAGGCATGGCTCACAAATCCATATATTTGTTTGATATTTTATGAGTGCCTAAAAACTCATAAAAGATGGTGTCAAGATGGTAACATCATTTCAAATATTTGTGTGATGTCATCAATATAGATTTATGAATTTATAAAAATATAAATTCAATAATTAATTAGCAATGGGATTTTCACCTATGTATTTAATTAGGTTAACCAATTAAGTAATCATGATCAAGTCAATTGTCATTTCTAATTTTTTGACAAGTTATCCCTCACACATGGTCAAAAAGGTCAATTTAATAGGTCACTACTTGACTAGATATGAATTAGAGGAAGATGATGATTGTGTATAGTGCATTTCCCTAATTAGGGATGCAAATTAGAAGATGAATATGATGTGTGCTAATGAATCAAAGCATTCCAATGGTTTATAGGCTTAACTTGTATTATTTACAATCAGTCACTTCAATGTCCATTTAGACATGGAAGTGGCCAAAAAGAAGTGTCTATATTTTGCCCTTGTTTGAGAACTTATTGTGAGACACAAGAATAGTAACATCTTTTCAAAGAATGAAAAAGTCGTTAAGAAGAAAAAGAAGATAATGCTTGAGGAATAATGCTCTAAAAGAGTTTGGGAAGCCTATGATGCCCCTTAGAAGGGGTGGTTGACTCATATAATTGATTTATGGTCCCTTGAAGATAAAAAAGAATAACAATGAAATTAACCCATTGGTTAGATTAATCTAATCAAGATAATGCTTGCATTCATTGATTAAAAATATTGATTTGCATGTTGACCATTTTTTACCACAAGTTAAAATGATTCAACCCCCTATAGTCCAAAACTTGATATAGGTGTCTAGTATAATGTCATAGGGTGTGTCATGTTTCATTTGCTATTATTTAATGTGTTTCTAGTCTTAGTCTTGGTCCATATTAGTCTTTTATCATTTTATGTCATTTAGGGGTCATAAATTCATCATAAATTAAGGTGGTACAATTTATAATATATCCAAGTGTTCTAATATCTCTTCTAATGTCCAATATTTCATATTCCTTGTCAATAATGTCAATACTAACTAAAACTTGTAGGTTCCTAAGTGAAAAGAGGGATTTTTAAAGGTTATACAGCCTATGGGAATGAGTGGCACATGGGAGAAGATTATTTAGAGACCCTTTAGCTTCCTTTACTCCATTTCTATTCTTGATATACTTTGTGAGTGCCAAAAATGGGATAAAACCATTCTATCTCTCCATCACTCTACTAAGTAAGCAAAACTAGTCAACAGGTCTTTGGATGGTACGTCTAGTAGGAGTACTTTAAGTTTAAATTATATTGGTGCTGGATTTTAAATAAATTATACTTAATTTTCATGATTACAATTGGAATAATGGTTGCCTATACTTTATAAACCATTCTTAACAAGTTGACTATCTTGTTTTGTATGCTAATCCCCACACCCTGTAGGTTTTGGTTTTGTTTGAGCATGTACATATAATCTAGTTGGTAAAATGGTTTCCATAGTATATATACTTCCTTCTCTCATGTTTTCCATATTTGGTTACATGTTTGGAAGTCATTTTATGAGTTCAAACTTCTTAGGTTGCAAGTGGAGTATGTTAGTGAGGTTGCAGTCAGCTTTCATCAATTATAAAAGGTATTTTCCTCTAAAATGGCTTCAAAACAATGTGATATGATATTCCATGAACCTTATATGTCATTAAAATCTCCTTATTTCTAATTTTAGTCTCACACTTATATCATTCATAGGATTACAGTCAAAATGTGAGACACAGTCAACTCTCTATTCACTTTCACTTATAGTCATGGTGTCGTGAAATAAGATAACATTAGTGGAATTTATATCAATGGTCCCAATTTTCTTAAAATTTTCTTATAAGTATTAAAAATCAAACAAAGGCCTTTCAAATATCATATATGGACTATGATAATCAATCCTTATATATGCACAAGCATACACCATTAGTGTGCATCTAAAATAGACTGAGGATGTTGAAATGAAAGCATGGAAACATGTTTCAATCCCTTAAAGGTTAAGAAAATAAATTTTATGTCTTTTTATAAGGTTTGAAACTAGTTACATACCCTACACCATGTAAATTGACTATCTCAACCCCACTGCCCTGTACATTGAAATGTCCACCTACAGGTGGTAATGACAAAGACTTGGGATTGCCTAATAGGGATGTTATAACATGTTTTGAGGATTAATCAGGTTTTAATAATATGTATATACCCTAATAACATTGTATAAGGGTAACATCTCTCATGATTTTTTTGAATCCGCTGAGCGCGTGCGCATGGAGAATTTGAACCCTGTAACTTTAAATGTTGAGCGCGTACTTCCTGGTGCGCGTACTCTAAATCCGAACCTGGCTGTCGTTGATCCAGATGGTGTGGCAGTGGATGGTGTGGCAGTGGATCATGCTTCGAAAGGGACTCCACCTGGGAATGGGGTTAGCATCTTGAGCGCCCATTCTTCTGCGGGAAGAGGTTCATGTCCAGAAACGAAAATAGCAAAAGCCCCTATTTTTGGTTCTATCCTGGGATCAAAGGGAAGGACTTATGTGGATGTGGATGCTTATGAAGCTGAAATACATGATGCAAAAGATCAAGCTTCTGCTGGGAGATCATGCGTTTCACCAGTAAGTGTTTTAAATCCTGTCAGGGTTAATCTTGATCCTGATACTATTGAAGCAATTTTTGATCAGGTAGATTATTTTTCAAATTGTGGGGCCATCTGTAGATTTTGTGGCTGTTTTCCTTCCCTTGTAGATCTACATAGCTGGATATCCAATACCTGGCTGCCACTGATCGATGGAAATGTTGAAATATACCCTTGTGTTAAAGGTTTTTTCATAGCATTATTCCAAATCTCTAATGACAGGCAGACTATTATGTCCAATAGCAACCTCTTATTGCAGGGTAAATTCCCTCTTATGGCTAAACGGTGGCATAAGGACTTCAATCCTCTCACGGAAACCTTCAATAAGATCTCGGTCTGGGTTCGGCTCCCAAATTTACCAATACATTTATGGCAAGAAGCGGTGTTTAAAACCATCGGAAATGTTATTGGGGAGTTTTTATTTGAGGATGATGAAACTAAGAGGATTTATCGCTCGACCTATGCTCGCATCATGGTTGAGGTGGATGTTTGAAAGGGCCTTCCTGAGGCAATTTGTCTGGACTCCCCTAGGGGTTCTTGGACGCAAAGGTTAGATTTTGAAGGTTTACCCTTTCGATGTAGAAAGTGTCACCAGACGGGGCACGTTACAGTGCGGTGTACTGCAGGGAAATCCATACCCAGAAGTTTACCTTCTTGGTGGTCTAATGCTGATCATGAACACTATTTTGCTAAACAACCTGGTGAAGAGTCGATTGATTCAGAGTATGAGAGTAGCCATTCTGAATCGACGGATAGGGAGTCTCCGCTGGAGACGGATCTTGTTGAAGGTACTACGGAGATTGGATTTTGTGATCTCTCTAAATTGATTATAGAGGAGGTGGTGGTTCCTCCACCTATTTTTAAGGTTTCTCCTAGGAGCCAGAAGCTGGCTTGTTCTCATAAGGTTTTTGCTGAGGCTTCGACACCCCCTAGACTTCATGGATCCAGGCCTTCTGAGGATTGGGTTGCTGAGGTAGCTAAGGTAGAGGATGGTTGGACTACAGTTAAGAGGAAGAAGTCTAATCCCTTGGTCCCCCCTCTAGATATGAAGCTTTGGTCTTGTAAAAAATAATTTTTATTGTTTGTTCAGCACTTTGTTTGCTGTTTTCAGTTTCCTGGTTTACTGGTTTTGCTTAAGTAGTTTCCTGGCTTTTGTGTATTCTGGAATGCTTAAGGTTTATCTATCTTCTGATGTATAGGGTTTTGGGGCCCCTTCAAAACCTATTTTTACCTTAATCTAAAACATTGTATAAGGTCATACAACATACACATTTCTCAAGTCTTGCATTCACTACCTTGTCTACAACATCAAGGCATACTTGCAGGTGCCTCACAAGTGCTATTACATTGAAAGGGAATATTTGAATTTAATGAGGATATCCATGGTTAAAAGATTAAATTTTAAGGTTTATATAGGGTCTAAAATTCATTTAATGCTCATATTCTATGCACACTACCCATATTACCACCTATAGGTGGCTTAAACAGACGTCTGAAGGTGTCATATGGAGATATTTGACATGATTTAGAACCCACATGAATTTTTTGTATGTTTAAGGTACCTTTTTAATTATGATTAAAGTCATTGGAAGGTAGGTAGACTTGAGAAAACATGCTAAAATTGAAAGAACTGAGTTTAGGGACAAGTTCCCTAAAAGATCCAAAATAGAGCACTAGCCATTTTTGGTGTCAACAAATGATGATGTGATACAAGTATATATGAGTCCAAATACATCATATCTTGTATCCTTATCCTATGGATAGAACATTTAAAACATAATGGATGTGTTACCATAGGAGCATGATGTTTAGAGGCCTCCAATTTTGATATTTATTCACTGTAATTTTTAAGTGTCTTCTATAGGATTTGAATTCCAAGTGACCTCATTGTCCAAAGGTATAAGGTGAGAACACATATTCATGTTATGTGTTCCTTTTTAAACTATAGAGACATTTTTAGCTCATAGGTCATCAAAATGGTTTGAATTATAATGCATAGACTCACACCATCATGTACAAGTGTGCCTTTCCTTCAGACTAACTGCCTACAGCATGACTGTAGATACTCATAAGCCATGATATACACCTTGGAGTACTAATAAGAATAAAAACACAAGTTTTCCATTATAATTTTATATAATACCTCCATGGAGAGATTAAACCTTGTGACATAGGTTTCAAGGAGAAAAGGCAACCTACAAGATCCATTTTTGCCTCAACAGGTCAAATTGAATTGATTATGTATGTAGTGACCTATAAGTATGTCTATTTCAAGTTGGAATAGCATGAACATGAATTGAATAGATCCAAATTATTTTCAAATATACTTTAGAACTCCAATAAGGTATTTTATACTCATATCCAAGTCCCAACCATGCAATTATATACCTACAAGTGTCACTCCCTAAGTAAGACAACACAGTCACAATTGACTATAACTGAGCATATCAAGAAAAGGTGGAAGCACCTTGAGTTGGAAATGAAACATAAGTATTAGGCATGGTTATATCTTCTTCATAAGTAATTTTCACTTCTCATTATTCTCATGACATGGAAACAAATCATATAAGGGTTCTTAGAAACAACTTACATCCTATATTTGCAAAACATACACACAGTTAGCATCTTAGAATTTTTTTTTTGGTTTTATGAGATTTTAATAGGAAATTGATATGATTAATCCATGAAAAATTGTATATAACACACTCATAACTTTTATAAACCTCATAGGTCCACTTTTTCTGATCTAATAGGGAAGATGCCCTTTGTTTTATCTCAAATAGAGGGCACTCCCCATGCGTGTAAATCTATAGGTTTTTAGAGAAAATGATGAGAGGGTGAGATATAGGTTGGCATAACATTACAATAATATTTTGAAATATGAGTTAGACATTAACCAACATGTATAATTCTCTATAGGGATTAGAAACGTGTCAGGGTGGTTTAAACCCATAAGTATGCAGGCTGAGCCTACTAGGCCTTGTCTAGGCCTAGAGCCCTAGAGGGATATGACTTCATTTCTATAGATATAAAAACATTAAACAACATTGTAAAACCTACATGGGGAGTCATAATTTGTGTTCAAGATTTTTAGATGCATAGAAAACCATAAGAAATCCATTTCTTAGCTCAAACCGACTTGGGTTTATGTAGAATGAAGAGAAGAAGCTCGAGAGGCTAAATTAAGATGCTCACACCTACATGGAAACTTAGCATGGGGTTATAAGGATTTATAAGATGATTAAATAGGTTTGGAATAAATACCTTGTGGAATTTGTTTACAAATTGAATTTCATATATTTATGAATAAACTTTAAGGGTCAGAAGTACTCAAAACCCTCTAAAACACTTGGTAAGGACCTAATTGGGAAAATAAAAAAGGAGAGGCATATATATGAGATATAATGACCAAGGATATGATTTTATCTTGTATAGTACTAACCAAGTCTAGTCCCCATCCATTTGGATTTCACACTTGTATGAATAGGGTGGAAAATGGATTTTCTTAACTATTTTGGTATTTTACAAGTTTAAGGGAGAGTCAAAGGATAAAATTCACTTTGTGAGATAGGTTATGACCTAATATAACCCCTAATTTCCATTTAATGTATTATAAAATCTCACAAGTTATTTTACTATTACCTTCATCTCAGCTAATCCAAATTGGCATAGTGAACAAGGAAGTGAGAAGGTGAAAACTATAAGTGGGAGGCATTTTAAGGTCTACCAAAGGAATATAAGGCCATGAGGGGTCCTAAAAAGTGTCATATACTCCTCTTTATTAATCATAATGGAAAATTTAAGACCAACTTTGGTGCCAAGTGTGAAGGGTGAGTGAAAGAGGAGTTATTTAGACTGCATGCAGTGATAACTCATCTCTAGAAGAATATTTATGATTAGGGGCACTAAAAATGCATGTTGGGGATTGTTTATAACCCCTAATTCTCAGTTAAATCATCTCATATATCCCAATACTATTGTGGGACCTTCCAAGAAGGCTAAACAATGAAGGTAATTTTTTGAACAAGCAATTAAAAAATCCTACGCCACATTTTAGGAGTTTCATGATTTGAGGGAAATTTATCCAAGTATACCTTTCATGTTATATTACAGATTAATATCTCCTACATTTGTAAATCAATTTACCATCTTGATGCATGGTCTAGTGACTCTTGAACTTCTTTCTTCTCACTTCTCTCTCAAATTCTATTAGTAGCCATTTTGGCTCTTGTAGACAAATACCACATCTGGTATGGCAAAACCCTACTAGTTTCATATCTTATTTTGCATTTAAATAATTAAAAAAAATGGTTTTAAGTTAATTAACATCTTGTTTGAGTGTGCAAAGTGATGAATGGTTGAGTCTTGTGATTCTGTCCTTGTTTTTCCTTATCCTTTCATGCCTTATACTAGAATTTCTCATTATAACAGGGCATATAGAGTGTAGTTAGTGAATTAGGATAAATTTTTGTGTGAAATTGTTCTTATATATCAATATAACCACTTATCTTTAGTTTTCTCATGCATATCACCTCTATATTGAAACACTTAAGTTAGAACATCTTGGGACTTTAAGACTAGTTTGTAGATGTTGTTTTTGGTGAGAGAAAGCATGATAGCATAGTGGATATCTTCATGGTGTATCACCCCACTAGATTATATTTATTTTATGCATAATTATATCCCTTTTCCCTCAATAAATCATTAGTATAGGTGGCAAGGACTTCAAGATAAATTTAAGGAGTTAACCCTTAAACCTAGAGGTCTACTTCTCCTATAGGTAAACCCACATACCTAGAAGTATTCCAATGTTTCCAAAATATTAGATTAGGATTGAAAAACTTCCTCTAGGGTGAAATATTTTGTGATAATAGTTATGTCATGCCGAGTGGGACCCATTGTCCTCAAGACAACTTATCAAGATGAATGTTGGTCTTGACAACATCAACTATAAATTGGTGTGCTACTCAGCATTTGGTGACTCCATTAAAGGTAAAACATGGTTCAATGCCATTTTTTTGTCATTAATTTAATCTCATACTTCATGTTCCTTACTATATCATCATCTAGTAGAGTTCTTAATCCTATCATTTCACCTATTGATCTTGAACTTCCTCTTGAAGTTTAATACCCTCATCCTAATCTACCTTTTGAAGATCAAGAATATTTTTCTAGCCAAAAAAGTGAAGAGATTGAATAAATTGAATATCTTGAAAAAAAATGTCTAGGCAACATGCCTTTCCTACCTTTAATACTAAAAATTTAATTCACCTTTAGGCCTATGATGACATTCCTCTTAATGATACAAAGAGTGTGCCTACATTAAATGGTGAAGGTCATGTCACACCAACTGAACACATTAGGGATACCTCCAATTTTTGTAGTTTCCATAATGTTATTAAGGAGAAAATTTTCATTAGACTCCTTTCCATATCACTTAGAGGAAGAGCACTTGATTTGTATAGGACTTTGTTTGGTGGGTGCATCACATCATGGGATGACTTTGGAGTGTTTTTAACTTCAAGGTTTGAAGATTAAAGTGACCATACTTCTCTCATACATCAGCTTAATTTGACTAAAATAGCTCCCAAAGAAATAATGAATGACTTCAATGAGAGATTTCAAAAGACTTGGTATATATTTCCTCCTCCCATGAGACCACCTATTAGTTTTGTCTTCTCTACATACTTTAGAGCCATTGGTACTGATATTGCTATTATGTTTTAATCTATGGGTGGTTTCACTCTTCTCAAATAATATGAACTTGCCATTAGAACTGATAATGGCCTCATTCAAGATAGAAACCTAGCTCCTAAATTATTTATGCCTATACTACTTAATGTTCCTGCTAGTTACCTAAACATTATTCAAATTCCTAATACTAATGTTAAGCCAAATATTTCACCTAGGAAGGTAGAAGATGATGTTGATTAGAGAGCAAGATTTATAGCCTTAGAGGCCCAAATTGGGCAAGCTAATATGCACCAAGGTGCCTATAAAAATACTTATCCTTAATAATAACATTATGATTATTAATATGAGCAAGGGATACGTCAAGGGTAGCCTAATTTTGATAGGCTTACTAATGCATATAATCCTACTTCAACCTCCAATACAAGAGCAATGGTACCGGTGTATAGAAACTTGGTGTAAGGATAAGATTGGAAATAAATCCAATTCATGGGTGTCAATTAGGGTGGAGAGCAATCTCTATTTTCTCAAGGAGGATTCACTCTTCTTCTATCAGCTAAAGATGAATTCATGATGCAAACAGGTGAAGGTGGATAACCTCAAGGCAAGATCTTCACCAACTTCCTAGTTGAGGACACTTTTGTGCTCAATCAAGGAACTTATATTGTAGACAACACTAGGTCAAATATAAAGGCTTTAGGAGGTAATAATAATGTGCCTACAAGTTCATCCAATCCTCCTACAAGGTAATAAGGCATGGTTGAAATCACGGTAGTCCTGAACAATCCTACACATCCTCCAAATAATAATGCTAGAAGGACTATTCAAAGCACTTCGATTCATTAAGTTACAATAACTTTCTTTCCTCTGATTTACCAATAAAAATTAAGTATGTTTGTTCAAAATATTTTTTACTCTTTAAATAATAATAATAAATCCATTTCCCTTTGGGATGTCCTTCATATACCTATTCAAAAAGAGCTCCTACAAAAATAGCTATCCACTATATCTACTAGTTCTTAACCTCTAAGAAATATTTATGGTCATTCATCTCTTAAAAATTCCCCTAACACCATTTTTGAACCATATACCAAATCTAAAAATCCTCCAACTTTATACCTCACTCTCATGGTGGGTGATAAACTAGTCCACAATTATTTAGTTGATAGTGGTGCTTTTACATCAATCATGCCCAAGGTTGTAGTTGATAAGTTGGGCCTAAAATATGAACCCCATATCAAATGAGTGATTAAATTAGATGGTAAACATACCAATATAATAGGTTTTATCAAAAACTTGAAGGCTTTCCTCCATGATTGTCCTAGTTTTCCTATCCTTCAAGATATTATTATTGTAGACCTCCTCGCTCATTTTACAATATGCCTTTCAAGACATTTTACAGCTAAGATAGGGGATTATCTCTTAGTTTATTAGTCCTACTTAGCCTTTAGTACAAGATATGGAGTAAATTTAATAATAATAACTCATCCTCTTTTAAGGTTTCACATTAAGCTCTATGTTGACACAGGTTCTAATTTGAATTGTGTAATCAGTGAGGAAAATGATTATTTTATGGATGATGGTACTTATTACAAGCTTGAAGGCATTTATGATTTTTTCCTTGACGAGTATGGTACTAACACCTATGAGAATCATCCTCATTATTTCATGGATGAAACTGATTTAGGAGTGTATTTTATGCATGAAGAAGGAATGCCAACACCTCTACTTACCAAAGAAGAAGGTGAGGATGATGAGATTTGGAAAATGTTTTTTTATGGTTCAAGAAGTAAAATTGGTGTAGGAGCTGGTGTTATGTTAGTTTAACCATATAAACAACATTATTATTCTTCATATAGGTTCCATTTTAGTTTCACTTACAATGTGGTTGAGTATGAAGGTTTGATTCATGGCCTTCAATGGACAAGGAAAAAGGAGTCAAGAATTTACAAGTATATGAAGATAGTGAATTAGCTGTGCATCAAGTTAGGAATGTGATTCATGCCAAGAATCCTTTTCTCAAGTAATATAAACATAGGTTATGGTATTTTATTTAAGACTTCAATGCTTTCAACATACAATCAGTCCCAAGGGAGTAAAATAATCATGCTAATAGACTAGCTACTATTGGAACACACATTGATATACCAACTGCCATAAAAGAGGAGGGGAAACAATATCACATCAAGATAATTTCCAAACCTTACATACCTAATAATGAGGTGTATTTTCAAGTTTTTTATAGTGATAAACACATTGCAAAATCTTGTAAAATGGAGTGAAGTTTTCCTTAATAAATCAAAAGAGACTCTAGGAACAGTTTGATGATCATAGTGTGTAGCTAAAAAGAAACAAGATACCTAAAGGCTTGGTGACCTTAAAAATTATATTTAATGAATATGATAAAAGGAATAAATAAAAGGTGAGTATGACTAAAAAATATTAAAATTATGAAAGGGTATTAATCTTCAAGGACAAACTCCTCAAACTAGGCAAGGAATGTTCTACATTGGAGAAGCAAGCATTCATTGATTTTTGTAGAGAGTTTCATGACATATTTGCTTGGGAGAAATAAGGACATAAAATTATTTGATCCTATTTATTTGGAACTTGGATTTAAACTATTTAGGTAAAAATAAATGCCCATCAACCCCAAGGTTGAACAACTCATGAGGTTAGAGCTTAACGAACTACTTGAATCTAAAATAATTTTTCCTATCAAGCATTCAACATGGGTAGTTAACCTTGTTCCTATTAGAAATAGGAATTCAGAGATAAGACTTTGTGTGGACTTTAGAGATATTAATAGAGTGTCACTCAAATATCACTATCCTTTACAATCAATGGAGTAAATTTTGCAAATTGTTTCAGGTTCTCAACATTTTTCTCTCCTAAAAGGATATTTTGGTTATGATTAGATTATAGTGAATAAGGATGATCAATTTAAGATATAATTCATGAAAAAATGGGGGATTTTTTATTATATGAAGATGCTCTTTGGTTTGTCAAATGTTGGTACCAAATTTCAAAGAGAAATGGACATGTCCTTTAAAGGTTTAATCAATAAAATGTTATTGGTTTATCAAGATGATATAGCAGTGTTCTCTAAGGATGTTAATGAATATATGAAACACCTAAGGAAAGTGTTTTAAAGATATAGGTAGTATGGAGTATCTCTCAACCCCAAAAAATGCATATTTGTTATCTATAAAGCCAAGCTCTTAGAACATATTATTTCCAAAGATGGTTTGACTATTGATCCTAAAAGGATAGAGGCTATATTAGGCCTATTATTTCCCTTCCATAATAAATGTCTCCAAAGCTTCTTAGGAAATATAAATTTTGTAAGGAGGTTTGTACCTAGTTTTGCATCTTTGTTGAAACCTATCATATCCATGCTCAATAATAACCAAGTCTTTTGTTGGAATAAGGAAGGTAAGAACAATTTTGAGGTCATTAAGAAAGAAATTACACAAGTTCCTACCCTTGTGAACCCTAATTTTTCTAAATACTTCATGTTGTATTCATTTTCTAACCTTGATACTATCTTAGCTATGCTAATGCAAAATAATGTTTAAGGTGTGGAGCAACCAATTGCATTATTTAATCAAGGTTTAGAAGACTATCAAGTCAAGTACACTTTCATGGAGAAGCAAGTCCTTATTGTAAGAGGACTAAAGAAGTTCAGGCATATGATTTCAATTAATAGGATTCATGTTATGGTTTCCCATCCTATTACCAAAGAGTTTCTTTTGAGTAAGGATCTTAGTGAGAAGAGGGTAGGGTGGATCACTAAGGTAATGGGATATGATGTTGATATCAAAGTAATAAATTTGATAAGGGGTAAAGGCCTTTGTTAACATCTAGCTTTAGATCTCCATGAGTTAAAATAATAGGCTTTAATCAATCATAATTGTTCCCAACCAATTAGTTCCTTACCTCTAAAAATTTAGACACAAGATGTTATCAGATTTATTCAAATTGGTGAGTATCTTAATGGTATGATTAGATCCCAAAAGAGGTAATTTAGATTGAAATTTATTCCTTATTGTATTATAGATGGTGTACTTTTTAGAAGAGACACTAAGGGTTTGTTATTAAGATGCATTGACAATGATCAGTTTAGAGTGTTACTAGAAAAGTTCCATGATGGAATAGCAAGAGGTCATTTATCCCCAAGAACCATAGCTACCAATATAATGAGGGTGGGATATTATTTCCCTAGCCTCTTCAAGGACTATTATGCTTAGGTGAGAAGGTGTGTACAATGTGCTTTCTCTATAGGAAAATAAAATCTTACATCTCTCCCTTTGAGGCCTATAAAACTAGATCAGACTTTCATGCAATGGGGTCTTGATTTCATTGGCATGATAAACCCCCCATCAAGTGTTGGTAAAAAATGGATAGTCATAGTAACTAACTACTTCACAAGGTGGTTTGAGGTAGTGATATTGAAGGAAGCTAATGATAATGTTATCTTAGAGTTCTATGAAATTATCATATCAAGGTTTGGCACTCCTTATACTATCATTTCGAATAATGCACTTGCTTTCATGGGTGTTAGAATAACTAATTGGGAAAATGGTAATGGCATATACTTAAGAACTTCATACAACTATTACCCTCAAGGTAATGGATTGGCTAAATCCACTAACAAGAATCTGATTAGACTCATCAAGAAAACTTTGGAGGATAATCAAAGGGCTTGGCACACTAAATTGAAGACAACCCTATAGGTTGATAAAATAACCTCCAAGAGGTCAATAAATATTTCTCATTTTATTATTATTTATAGAAGGGAGGCTAGGTTGTTTATATCCCAAGACATGTTTGCCTTGGAGTTGTCATATCAACTAGAATTGCTTGAGAACACTCCAATAGAGATGAGATTCATAGAATTAATGGAGTTGCAAAAGACTAGAGATAAGGCTCATAAAGCTATGGAACATCACTAAATATTAATTAATAGGTCTTTTAAAAATAATGAAACTCCAATAAAATTTCAATAATGTGACATTATGTTGAAATGGGATGAAGATAGAGCAAAACCTGGGAGACATACCAAATTTGACACCTTATGGAGTGGACCATATGTCACCATCAAGTGCAAACAAAGTAAATCTTCCCAATTAGTAAGTATGAATGGATAAGAGATGCCTATCCCTATGGATAGGATACATTTAAATCCTTACTATTAAGGAAATGAAGGTTAGTCTTGTAAATATTAGGTTAGGTGTTTGTTTTATTCTAGTTATGTGTGTTGTGTTCCATAAGTATTCTAGTTGAACACATGTGTGCTTATTTTGGGTGTGTTTTTTTTTGTGTGTCTTTAATTTATGTTTTGTGTGGTATTAAAGGTAAATTTTGTGTCAAACTAGTGTATAGTTGACTCTATCACCCAATGGATAGGATTAGACTACTAGTCTTGGCATAACTAGCATACCACCCTTGGGAAATCACCAAGAATATTGACCATTTTTTACCACAAGTCAAAATTAGTCAACCCCCTATAGTCCAAAACTTGATATAGTGGTCTAGTATAATGTCATAGGGTGTGTCATGGTTCAATTGATGTCATTTAATGTGTTTCTATCCTTGGTCATGGTCCATATCATTCCTTTGTCCTTTTATGTCATTTAGGGGTCATAAATGAAGGTGGTACAGTTTATAAGATGTTCAAGTGTTATAATATCTCTTCTAATGTCCAATATGTCATATTCCTTGTCATTAATGTTAGGACTAACTAAAACTTATAGGTTCCTAACCAAAAATTAAGAAAATAAGTGAAAAGGTGTTTTAAAGTTTGTACAACCTATGGGAAATAGTGGCACATGAAATAAGCTTAATTAAATGACCCTTCAGCTTCCTTAACTCTATTTCCATTCTTGATATACTTTTTAAGTGGAAAAAATGGGTTAAAACAATTTTATCTCTCCATCACTCCACTAGGCAAGCAAAATTGGTCAATAGGTCTTTGGACAGTATGACTAGTAGGAGTACTTCTAGGTCAAATTATCTAGGTGGTGGATAGTACACTTGGTATACTTCATTCTCATGTTTTCATTTGGAATAATGGTTTCCTATACTTTATGAACCATTCTTAACAAGTTGACTATCTTATTTTGAATGTTAATCCCCACACCCTATAGGTTTTCTTTTTATTTGAGCATGTTTGTATAGTCCAATTGGTGAAATGGTTTCCACAGTATGTGGACTTCTTTCTCTCATGTTTTTAATATTTGTTTTCCTATTTTTAAATAATTTGATGAGTTCAAACCTCTTAGGTTACAGGTGGAATATGTTAGTGAGGTTCCTGTCAGATTTCATTAATTGAAAAACATCTCTTTCTATGAAATGGGTTAAAACCAACATGATATGATATTCCATGCACTTAATAATTCATTACAATCTCCTTTCAAAGTTCAATCTCACACCTATATCATTCATGGGATTGCAGTCAAAATGTGAGACATAATCAGCTCCCTATTTACTTTCACTTACAGTCATGGTGTCTTGAAGTGATATAACTATATGGAAGGTATATGAAGAGTCATAATTTTTTTAAAATATTCTTCTAATCATGAAAAATAAAGTAAAGGCCATTTAAATAGCATATTATGTACTGTGATAGTCAATCCCTATATATACACAGTGATACACCATTGGTATGCATCTATAGTAGACTAATGACATTGGAATGGAAGTATGGAAACATGTTTCAAGTACTTCAAGTGAAGATAATAAATTTGAGATATTTTTATAAGGTTTGAAACTAGTTACAAGCCCATACACCATGTAAATTGATTATCTCAACCCCACTACCATGTACATTGAAATGTCCACCTACAAGTGGTACTGGCAGAGACTTAGGATTATCTCATAGGGATGTTCTAACATGTTTTTAAGACTTCATAAGATTTTAATAATATGGATATACCTTGAGAACCACATATAATTTCATAAAACATACATATTACTCAAGTTTTGCATTCACTGCCTTGTCTATAAAATCAAGGCATACCTATAGTTGCCTCAAAAGTACTATCACATTTAAAGGGAGAGTTTGAATTTAAGGAGGATATCCATGGTGAAAAGAGTACATTTTAAGTTCAAAATAGGGTCTAAAATTCATTTAATACTTATATTATATGCACACTACCCATATTCATAGATACTACTTTTACATTACAATGTCCACCTACAGGTGGCTTACATAGAGGTTTGAAGGTGTCATATGGAGAGATTTGACATGATTTGGAACCACCATAAGTATTTTAGATGTTTAAGGTACCTTGGTAACTATGATTAAAGTCATTGGTAGCTAGGTAGACTTCAGAAACCATCATCAAATTGAAATAACTAAGTTTAGGGACAAGTTTCCTAAAAGCTCCAAAATAAAGCACTAGCCACTTTTGGTGTCAACAAATGATGATGTGACACAAGTATAGATGAGTCCAAATGCATCATATATTGTATCAATATCCTAGGGTTATAACATTGTAAAATATTATGGATGTGTAACTAGAGGAACATGATGTTTAGAGGCCTCCAATTTTGATATTTGTTCACTGTAATTTTTTAGTGTCTTCTACAAGATTTGAATTCCAAGTGACTTATTGTCCAAAGGTATAAGGTGAGAACATATATTCATGTTAGGTGTTTCTCTTGAAATGAGAGAGACATTTTTGTCTCATATATCATCAAAATGGGTTGAATTTCAAGGAATTAACTCACACCATTACCTATAGGTGTGTCTTACCTTTAGACTGACTACCTATAGCATAACTGTAGATACTCATAAGACATGATATACACCTTGGAGAACTACTAAGCTTAAAAACACAAATTTGTCATGATAATTTGATATAAGACCTCAAATGAGACTTTAAACATTGTGACATAGGTTTCAAAGAGAAAAGGCAACCTATAAGATCCATTTTTGCCTCAATAAGGTCAACTACAATTGACTTTGTATGTAGTGACCTTAAATTATGACTATTTCAAGTTGACATAGCATGAACATGAATTGAATATATCCAAATGATTGTCAAATAGACTTGATAACTCCAATTATGTCTTTTAACATCATATCCAAGGCCCAACCATGTAATTATATATCTACAAGTGTCACTCCCTAAATAAAACAACACAGTCATAGTTGACTTTATCTGAGCATGATAAGAAAAGGTGGATGAGTTGGAAATGAAACATAAGTATTAGGCAAGGTTATATATTCCTCTAAAGTAATTTTAACTTCTCATTATGCTCATGACATGGAAACAAAGCATAGAAGGGCTCTCAAAAACAACCTACAACCTATACTTGTAAAACTTGCACACAGTCAATGTCTTAGAATTTTGTTTTGGTTTTTATGAGATTTTAAAGGGAAATTGATATGATCAAGCCATGAAAATTTTTAAATAACTTCCTCATAAATTTTATAAACCCCTCATAGGTCCAATTTTGATGAGCCTATAGTAGAGATGTTCTTTGTTCTATCTCAGGTAGAGGGCACTCCCCAAGGGTGCAAATCAATAGGTTTTTAGAGAAAATGATGAGTGTGAGCTATAGGTTGGTATAAACTCACAATAATATGTTGAAATATGATTTTTACTTGAACTAACATGTATAAATATCCATAGGGGTTAAAAAAATGTTAGGGTGGTCTAAACCCATAAGTATGTATGTTAAGCCTACTAGGCCTTGTCTAGGCCTAGAGCCCTAGAGGGGTATGACTTCATTTATAGTGATATAAAAACATTAGAAAATATTGGAACACCTTCATGGGGAGTCATAATTTGTGTTCAATCTTTTGGGATGCATATAAAACCATAAGAAAGCCATTTCTTAGCTCAGACCAACTCAAGCTTATGCAGAATGAAGAGAAAAAGCTTGAGATGCTAACTTAAGATGCTCACACCTACATGGAGACTTAACATGTGGTTTTGAGGACTTAGGAGATGATGAAGGTGTCTTTAAAAAATACCCTATGGAATTTTTTTCCTAATTGAACATTGGATCTTTATGAACAAACCTTAAGGATCAGAAGTACTTAAAACCCTCTAAAACCCTTACTAAGGACTCGATTGGAAAAATAAAGGAGAGGAATATAGATGAGATATAATGACATAGGATATGATTATATATTGTATATGAATCACCAAATATCCTCCCCATCTATTTGTATATTACCCTACTTAAATGAACATGGTGGAAAATGGCTTTTCTTGACTATTTTTCATATTTTATAGGTTCAAGGGAGATTCAAAGGATAAAAGTAACTTTAATAGATAGGTTGGGACATAATATAAGCCCTCATGTATATTTAATTCATAATAAAACCTCACAAGTTCTTCTACTAGTACCTTTAACTCAACCAGTCCAAACTGGCATAGTGAACAAGTGAGAAGGTGAAAACTCTAAATGGGAGGCCTTTTAAGGTATACCTAAGGAATATAAGGCCATTGGGGGTCATTATAGGTGTCATAAACTCCTACTTATGTATAATATTGGAAAAATTAAGACCAAATTTGGTGCCAAATGTGAAGGGTGAGTGAAAGAGGAGTTATTTGGACTGTAGGTAGTGATAACTCATCTCTAGAAGAATCTTGATGATTAGGGATACTTATAATGAATTTTAGGCCTTGTTTATAACCCCTTCCTCTTATTTAAATCATCTCATATATCCCTATTCTACTATGGGACGTTTTAGGAAGGCCAAATGATGAAGGTAATTTTTTGAACAAGCAATTGAAGAGTCCTATGTCACATTTTAGGAATTTCATGATTTGAGGGACATTTGTCCAAGTTGACCTTGCATGGTTTATTCTGCATTCCTCTCTCTTGAATGTGTAACTTCTTTTATCAAATTAACACATGGTCTAGTGACTCTTGAACTTATTTCTTCTCATGTTTCTCTCAAATTCCATAAGTAGTAGCCATTTTGGCTCTTTTAGATGAATACGACATCTAGTATGGTGAAGCCCTACTAGTTTGATGTCATATTTTGTCTTTGAATAATACAATAAATCTATTTTTTATTTAATATATATCTTTTTTTAGTGTGAAAAATGATGAATGGTTGAGTCTTGTGATTTTGTCTTTGTTTTTCCTTATCTTTTCATGCCTTATACAAGAAGTTCTCATTCTAAAAGGTCGTATAGAGTGTAGTTAGTGTATTAGTCTCCTTCAAGTGTGAAAGTGTCCTTGGATTTAGTAATCTAATCTCTGGTCTACTTATCTTGAGTGTTCACATGCATATCACCTCTATATTGAAACACTTTTATTAGAATATATTGGGACTTTGAGACTAGTTTGTAAATCTTGTTCTTAGTGAGAGAAATTATGGTAGCATAGTGGATATCTTCATGGTGTATCACCCCACTAGATTAGCTTTATTTTATGCATGCTTCTATCCCTTTTCCCTCAATAAATTAGTAGTATATGTGACAATAATTTTAAGATAAATTCATGGAACTAGCCCTTAAAACTAGAGGTTTACTTCTCCTATAAGTAAGCCCACATACATAGAAGTATTCTAATGTTACCAAAATATTAGAGTAGGCTTGAAAAAATTCCTCTAGGGTGTAGGATTTGATGATAACATTTCCCAAAGGTAGTTACAACCAATAATGGATATTGGTAAACTAATTTTCTCAAAGGTGTTTATAATCAATGGCATAGCTATGTGCCCCAATAGGGTGGATGAGTCAAAATAATGATTTGCCCAAATGTAGTTATAATCATTAAGATGCTCTGGATTAAATATTGATTTTTCCCTAATAGGGAAGATTTGATCATGATAAATTGGTTTTACCCTAGTAGGGTAGATTTACAAGCATAAATCAAGGATATAACCTATCACATATATTAAATATGAGTGGTCAAAAATGTAAATGCAATGGAATAATGACTGAATAAGCCACAAATAAATAGGTGCATAAGGATGCACAATGTGATGAAAGAGATGATTGGAATAAAAAAGGTGGTTGAGTTGACCCAAGATACATCATGTATCTAGGCACTACCTACATAATCCAAATAGACCTCAGGCCAATGTAGTTCACCCAGAAGTAGGAGAAAATGGAATGAGGAATAGAATAGAAGAATAATAATTGATCAATGTCAATAATCTAGTAGTACCTACCAATATAGAGATGTTCATCATTATTAGCATTGATACAACCAAAATGGTCAATGGGTTGATTTAATCAAGGAGTATGGGAGGATTTTCAAAGGTGAACAAGGAGAAGTTTTTGTGGCACCATTAATTGTAAACTCCACTGAACTAATTTTTTTTGTAACACTTGATGGTATACATCACAATATAAAATGCCATGATGACCTAGTTGTAATATGCATTAAGACTGATTCCCAATCTAAAAAATATTTAAAAATAATGCACTAATGATAAAAAAACATGATGATAATGTTGATGTATGAATATGGATGGACTCAATAATAATTCATAAGGAATCACCCAATGAATGCATATACATTGAGTCAAGGCATAATAATGAAAGAAATTAAATAGGAAAACAAATAAACAACTAAATAAACACACACACAGGAGCTTAAAATTAAAATCAATAGAAAGTAGCATGTCATTAACCAATTCAATATCTATGCATGAAGGCTCAATGGAATCATAAATAGGTAGTGCCCCCAAGTAAGTTTATTTTCAAGGGAATAACATTTGGGGATGAGATATCCTAATATAATCTACATGATTTGGGTTTAACCCATGAGGGTAAAAACTATTATCTTGGCCTAAAAAGTATGAATTAATCACCCACCACAAATTTATCCCTATAGAGTGGATTGAGGATCGGTGACTAGATTTAGATAGGATAAATGTTTTTAGATTTTGGGGCTTTATATCTCTCTAGGAGATTGTAATCTGATTTTATAATTTTTAGGATTTTGAAATGTTTTGAATATTTTTTGAAATACTTTGGGGTATCTTAACTCATTATATATTGGTAAGATGCCACTTAAAAAATGATGAGAGTGTGAGAAAAGGGGTTATCATAAAACAACAAGAGTTGGTTTAGGTTACTTATAAAATGGTGAGAGTGTTTACTAAAATTACTCCTAAAATAGTGAGAGTATTAGAAAAGGGTGATTGAGTTGACATAAATGTAAATTGAGCACTGTCTACATAGTCCAAATGGACCTCAAGGAACTATAGTTTAAATGTATGGAAAGTTATAAAAGGATGGTAAGGTGAATGACAAATAGAAAAGGTAAGGTAAATGGTAAGAAAAGTTAAATACTTTTATTGTTTTTATTGATGTGGAGATGTGTATCTTGATCAGCATCTGATACAACCAGAATAGTCAATTATGTAAATTACTAGCCCACACCTCTTCGGAGTAGCTACTCTATCAAGAACTTGTTGTTTGTTTGGACTTCAATGATGTTCTTGTGATTTTCATTGGTTGTTGACTATGTTTCCTCCAAAATTTGAGACAAGATGTCTTCATAGCCTATGTAAATGAAAGTGTGGCTAGGGATGGTAAATAAAGATAAATATAGGTTTAAAGGTTTGATATGGCAATGGAGATATGGATCAAAATAGAATGTATAACGGTTGGGTAATAAATGAAGATCAAGATTTTTAGGCACATATAATGTTATTGATTTTGTATTTGACATAATTTTGGTTTTAGTAGGTCTAAAGATTTCTAAATATGCTCTCGATAGGAGCATCATATTTTGTTGTTGTTTAAGTTTGAGAAATGTTTCCATCTAATTATGTTATAGAATAGAAGTTTTACTAATGTTATATTTGATAATCTCTTCATACAGCATTGAAGAATTGTTATGCTTAGCTATTGGTATCTCACTAAGGTTTCCACCAATAAATTTGTCTTGATTATCCCATAGCACCTCCGAGAAGGTTTCATTAAGTAATGTTGACTTTTGAATTTAATTGTCTTGTAGCACCTCAAATAAGGCTTCACTATAATATGTTAAGTTTGGACTTTGATTTCCCCCTAGTGCCTCCAAAAATGTTTCACTAGGAGATGAATGGCATAAAGATACCAATTATAGACCAAAGGCATACATGCTTTTGAATTTAGTTTGACACAAGGCAAAGGTTTTGAAACAATACGAGTAGTATAATGATACTATAACACTCAAAATATATGACAATAGTTTTTGTTTCAAAAACTCTAAGGCAAAAACTTGAGATGAAATGGATAGCATAATGATGCACCATTTAAACAAGTGACATACACATAAATGTTTTAAAAATATCTAAGTCAAAAGTGTGGTATCAAGTGGACATAATAACACCTCTTAAGCTAAAGTAGTGTATAAAACAAGTGATTAGTTTTGGACTTATTTTGACGTGATAATACAAATAATTTTATTATAAAAACATTCATGTAAATCAAAAAAATAGAAGTAGCACAAATGGCTCATCCTATTCCTATAACTGGCATAGTTGTGCATAGCTTCAGCCAAAGTTTCCATTGATATACAATTGCTCATGAGGAATTAAGTGTTAATACAAAAAAGAAAGTACATGTGTAGGTAGATTTTTTATGCCCCCCTTTATCTCTCAAGCATTAATATGTGGCACAAGATTAGAGTGAGGAGCACCTAGTATTTTTCATGAAATTACATAGTAAGTGGGGCTTTATCTAAAATATATAAGTTTCATACATTTTATATGGTTCTAAGTGTGATTAACACAAGAGTGATATCACATCAATTGGGTTCATACCAGATAACTTACTATGCAAGGGTATATTCCTTTGCATAGTGACTCCATTTGTGTATTGCTTAGTGGAGTCTGATGTTTTACCAGACCTTACCCAAGTTTTTATTAGGATTAGAGAGGATATCCACTCATCCCCTTGGAAATTCTAGTATTACATGTCTTAATTTATATACCCCACCATGGAGTGGGGTTGGTATAATGTTGGGAGATGAAACCCTAGGTCAATGCAACCCTAAGAAACTCATGCGGAGGCGAAGAACTCTCGCACACAAGCCAAGTACATAAAAATAAATTAATTAAAATAGAAAGACTTTATAGGTTAATTTTGAATCACCCAAGTCACTTGAAGCTTGGAGAAAACATACATGACATTCTTTCCAACACACTTTTTTAAAACAAGGGTAATAAGCTAAGTGATTTTGGTCACCCAAGTTTCATAAATGGGTTGGGGGAGAGCATACATGCTAGAGTTTTTATTTTTTCAAAACAAAGAGAAGTTTAATCTAAGTGTTTAAAAAGAGTAAAAATCAAAAAATCTCTTAAAATATCTAACTAAAGATGTAGATTTATTTTACTTAACACCAAATTGAAATATTTGAGAAATTATTGACCCCTTGGCCGTGTTTGCACTTTTAAAAGTTTGTAAAATGCTAAATACAAATTGTTTAATTGAATTTTAAAACACATTAACAAATTTTGAATGTACTTTCAACCTTTGTAAAACTTGGATTGTGTAAAAAAATGAAAAGTTGTTTAGAAACATTCAACTTTCCTCTTCTTAGTTTAATTTCCTACAAACAATTTAGGGATTGATTTGTGTTTTGAGACAACATTATATTCCTGCAAGTTAGCTCAACAAAAACACAAGTTTCAACTCTTTGGAATGATTTTGTAGTTATGCAATAAACTATAAACTATGAAATTATTCAAGCATAAAAACACAAGAAATGTGAATGCAACAAAAACTTACAATGGGTGATTTTATGGTTCCAAAACAATTTTTCAACTTGTTTTAACAATTTCACTACTCTGGCAGATAATTTCATAGTTCAAGTGAATGATTTAACAATTTTGGAAAACCTACAAGAAAACACATAAATAGAGAGTAATGATTTCATAGTTTTCTAGAAATTTCTTAGTAAATGATTTTACAGTTTAGTATCACAAATTCGTAACTCAAAAATGCAATTTTACTACCCAAAAATGTGATTTCATTACTTTAAATAATAATTTCACTACTAAAATAGATGAATTCACAAAAGTTAAATAATTTCATAGTTATCTCAAAAGGCAAAGGAAAATACTCATTTTCTTGTAGGATGCATTCATGATTTACTCAACAATTTTGTTGTTTTGGGCCTAATTTCATAGTTATACAGAGTTGAGTCCAAACCAAAATGATTTTGTCATTTTTCAAGATGAATTTACAGATTTGGTTGATGATTTTGTGGTTTACCTCACTAAATTCATAATTACATAATCATGAATTTGCAAAATACATAGTCACAAGCCAAACATGTAAAAGTTAGCAAAAATCAAGAAATTAATATTTATAATGAAATCTTATTGGCTCCAAAAAGCTCCCAAGATACTTCATTCATCCTTGTGGGCTGCATTATCCCATTGGGGATGCCATTATGTAATCAACAGGAATCTAAGATGGGATATTAGTATTGTGTTAGTATGATCAAAAATCAAATAAAAACACACTAATAACACTTAAACCTCTAGCCTAGACACTAAAGGAGATAGAGAATAATAAAAGTAACTACTAAAAGAAGACAAAACAAACAATATTTACCTTCTTTAAGAGTAAGATTTATTTATTGGCCATGAATTGATGTGCTTAGTTGTGTGATGAAAGATTCTTTCACAATGGTACTCCTTGCATCATCTCTCCTTGTCACCTTGGTAATGTTGGGCTTGGTTTTGGCTTTGGTTTGGCTTGGCTTGGCTAAACAAATGGTCATGATAACAATATGCCAAAGGAACTTCTTGAAGGTGTTTTAGCATAATAACTTTACACAAAAGAATATTTTTGGGGGAATTCCTGCATAATAACATTAAATAGAAAATATTGTTGAAAAATAGATGAAGCCTTGTATTTATATCCTTCCAAACTAACTCTAACCCAAGTGCAATTAGGTTAGAGTTAATAACAGTTGAGTTTGGAAGGGGATAAGCTATTAATGTTTTTAATTAATAGGCATTATTCACAAATACATATATTTATTTGATATTTTATGAGTGCTTGACAACTCATAAAAGATGATGTCATGATGGTGACATCATTTCAAGTGTTTGTGTGATATCATGATGATGTCATGAATCTAGATTTATAAATTTATAAAAAATATATTCAAAAATTAATTATCCATGGGATTTTCACCTATAAATTTAAATGGGTTTAACCAATTAATCAATCATGATCAAGTCAATTTCCATTTCTAAATTTTGAAAGGTTATCCCTCACACATGGTCGAAAAGGTCAATTTACTAGTTTTTAACTTGATAAGAGATGAATTAGAGGAAGATGATGATTGCATATAGTGCATTTCTCTAGTTAGAGATACATTTATGTGGATTAGAAGATACATGTGATGTGTGTTAATGAATCAAAACATTTTAGTGGTTTCTAGATTAACATGAATTATTTGCAAAAAGTCACTCCAGTGTCTTTTTAGACATGAAAGTGGCCAAAAAGGAGTGTCTCCATGTCTATCTTAGTTTTTGAAGAAATTACTCCAAATATGCATATTCGATCTTTCTTTAAACTTGGAAAAAAAATTACCTACAATACCTACAGATCTCAAGACCCTACGAGTATGCCCATCAGGTGCACATACTATAGAATCCATGACCCTACAATCACACCCATTTGATACTGAGACCCGTATGAACACCTTTGATAGAACCTAACACATGTGCCAACACCTCCAACAAACATTGACTAGCATCTTAGCACCTTTTATGGACCCCATCTAATGTATAAGCACCTTTGAAGGACCTTGACCATTATGCTATCATGATTGATAAACCCTGATAAGCATGCCAACATAACCCATAGAACTAGATGGTGGTGCAAGCACACCTTGAAAAACCCAATGATGATGCTAATAACCCCTACAGAACCTACTAATAGTGACAATAACCCCTATGGACTTTACTACTAGCTCAAGAACCCCTATAGTTCTTCCATGCTATTCCACCTATCTATGATAATATAGAGGACATCAAATTTAATCTAATAGTTTTTTGCAGTATTCATTCACAAAAAGGTGTCATTTTAGGAGTGATATCACTCCCCAAGTCACATCATAAGGTAAAATGACATCATCAAGGGGAAAATACCTCAGCCTACCCCTTATATCTTGGTCATATGATGTGGTCACATGAAGGGGGATTAAATTTTGATTCCTACTAGTGGGGGATTAAGTTTAGCACATAATTCTAAGTTTTGAACACTCAATATTTTTTCAAATTTGGCAAAGTGGATAATTACCTTGCCATATTGAACTTTAATCAAGCATAACTTTCATCCCATTGCTCCTTTCGAATTTCCATTTTTTAAAAATGTGTGTTTTTTTTTAAATCTTTGCATTGGTGTTATTCCCATGCCTTATTAATTATAATCTCTATAGAATCATAGGGGTTTTATATTACCATCTATATCATACACAATTCATCACATGCTTCCTTTCTACATCATGGATCTCAATTTTGTTCTGCTTCTTACACCATTCAACTATCACAAGTGGAAAGCTATATTGTAAATACTCTTGAAGAGTAAAGGCTTACACTAAATCATGATGGGTACGTAAATAGAACTGACACCTAATACAAAGAATGTGAAGTGGTACAACTAAAGTGACAAAGCCTATGGTCTATTGTGCCTGTCTATGTCTCTCAACTTTCTTTCATATCAAATCTATAATAACTCCAAATCAAGTGTGGACCTTATTAGATAAACTCTTTAAAAATTAAGATGAAATGAGGGGTCATGAGTTGGAGAATGAGCTCATTATTTTGAGCCTAGGTGAATTTGATATGATTCAATACTTCTTCACCAAGTATAAATCACTCATGTTACATTTAAAACTATGCAGCATTGACAAAAAGGATAATCATTTAACTCTTTCATCCTTGCCAAATTGGGATCTGACTATTCTATATTTGTTTCTACCTCCTATGTCATCAAGTATTCCCTTGGACCTACATGGACAATGCCATCATTGGATGACTTTTCTAGTAACTTGACTTGGGAGTAAGAAAATCTCATTAAAATGGGTACATTAAAGTCCTCCAAATCTAATGTCTTATTTGTGAGTCATGACAAATAGAAGGCCTCTAGTAGTAAGGAGAAGAAACAAAACAAGAAGGACCCAAAGCAAATAAAGGTCAAAAATCTAATGCTAAGACAAAAGCATCAAAAGAGTCATCATCTTTAGATAAGAAACCCAAGAAAGAGTGACTCACATGTGGCTATTATAATAAATATTGTCATGATGAGTCCAAATCCATAAAGAAATAGATTGATCAACTAATAAAAATACTCAAAAAGCATAATATCAATGTCTCTTATTCTTCCACTTAGATTTCATTAGCACAGATGTCTTATAAGGCCAAAAATAGTAAGAAGGGCAAAGATAAGGGCAAATCAATTTTTTCAGTTGCATCCCAGTCTTCCACATGGGTTATTGATTCTGGTGCATCACACCATATGGCTTCATTATAAGATAAGTTCTCATCCTCTGAGCCTTGTTATATGCCTTCCATACTTTTAGGTGATGATACTTTTAGAAAATTTAGTGGGATATGATACATTAAAGTGAATGATGGGACATTTTATGATGTTTTATGTGTTCCCTCTTTATCCACTAATCTCGTATATATTTACTAGATCATTCACCCCAATTTTGTGGTTATTAAGGAAGCTAACAATGACTTCATTATTGCATTTTGGAAAGTAGATCACCAATCTAGGTTGTATACTTTCTCACATTTTACTCCTAATCAACCCTCTACTATGTTGTTCACTCATTTAGATGAGGTGAGTAAATTATGGCATGAGTAATTCATTCATATCAACTATCACTACCTGGAGTAACGTAGTCATAAAGGCATGGTTTCAAGGTTACCATGAGTTAAGTTTTATGATAGATTTTTCTAGGGTTACATTCTTGGTAAGCATCCATAAGATACATATGATAATGGAAAATCATAAAGAGATACACAGATATTGGGATTTTCACAATGACATTATTGGCCCATTTCCAAAACCTTCATTCAAAAGGACTAAATATATACTTGCATTCATCGATGACTATTATAGGTACACTTGGATGGATTTTATTAAGCATAAATCAGAAGTACTTGACCATTTTCAAGTTTTCAAGGTGCTTGTATAGAAACAATTGGGTAAACCCATCAAGAATTTATGCACCGATAATGGTGGTGAGCATGTAAGTAGCTATTTTGAGTAATTATATAAATCATAAGGGATTAAATTACAATTTACAATTCCATATATTTATCAATATAATGGTGTTGCAAAGTGAAATAATAGGTCCTTAAAGGAAATGGCTAATTGTATGTTACATTCCAAGTCTCTTTCACCTTAGTATTGGGTCGAGACCATCAACTATCCTTATTACATCCAAAACCAAGTTCCTCATAAAAAATTGAAGGAAGTCACTCATTTTAAAGCTTAGAGTGGTCATAAACCCAAAGTTGATCACTTTTGAGTGTTTGGTTCATCTGTTATGGCTCATATTCTAAAGAAGAAATGTAAAGCATTAGAACCTCAAAGTCACTCTTGCATCTTTGTTAGATATCCTAAGGGTGTTAAGGGATATAGGATTCTCCTTCCCCCCACTCATGATTTGTATTGAGATAATTTTTCATTTTATATAGGGTCCTTTGAACTCCACACTCAATGCCTCCCCCCTTAGATGCACTAGATTTGATGATAGTTCTGATGATTCAAATGTGCCTGATCAATCTCTTGATGATCTTGATTTTTATTCTATTTTTTATGATGATAGTAGTGATGAGTATTCTCCTCCTCCTCCCAAATTATCTTTAGATGATGAATAATCCCCTCTCAATTCTCTGAGTACTAGTCCTTTTATAGCTAGATAGACATTACAAAGTGATGGCCAATGGGTTGGATATCCATCAAATAACATGTGCACACATTCACAATTCCAAGATGCCCCACATGCTTTCATTGCATCTACTTTTGATCTGTAATCATTTTATGAGGCATCATGTAATCTTGAGTGGGATACTACTATAGAAGAAGAGTATTGTTCCTTGCAGAAGAACAACACTTAGGATTTAGTCCCACTTCCTAAGGTAATAAAACTTGTTTGATGTATGTGGATATACTAAACAAAGTTTGAAACATATGGGTTCATAGATAAGTTTAAAACACATTTGGTAGTAAAGGTTTTTTCGTAGGTGCTTGAGATTGATTACACTAAGACGTTCACCCCAGTTGCCAAAATGAACTCAATCTAAATCACTCTTGATATTATTGCAACACATCATTGGGATGTTCATCAAATGGATGTGAAGAGTGTCTTTCTTCACATTGATCTCAAAGAGGAAATATACATGGAGTAAACATAAGGATTTATGGAAGATTCTTCCTTAGTTTACAAACTTCAAAAATCTATCTATGGCCTCAAAAAAGTTCCTCAATCTTGGTATGCCTAGATGGAATCCTTTCTTCTTTTATTTAGGTTCACCAAATGTCATTCTAATTTAAATGTATAATTTTTATGGTAGGATAATTCATTGTTGATTCTCGTTCTCTACATTGACGATCTATTGATCACAAGGAGTTCTCCATCCACCATCACAATAGTGAAAACTAATTTGTCTAATAGCTTCTCATTGACTAACTTAGGCTTATTTCACTACTTTCATAGGATTAAAATTTATCAGTCTAACTCTAGGATCACTATTGCATAATCCAAGTATACTCTTGATTTGCTTGCATGATTTAGCATGGTTGAATGTAAGCTAGCTCCGATTCCTTTTCTATCTGGTGTGAAGTTTGAGGCTAATTTCCCATCTACTTTAGTTGATGCTACCTCTTATTGACAACTTATTGGTAGTCTGATCTACCTTAAACCTACTAGACCTTGTTGGAGTAGACTTTTATCCTATAGGTTTTGTTTACAGGTTTCATTATGCTTGTATAGGGTCGTAGAAGCCATTAGGGTCATTTAGGAATATTAGTCCCACATTCACTAAAATTTGGGGTTTCACTCTCTCTCCCACATATATATGTACCTCTCTCCCTTTATATTCGTCATACAAAGTTAATGAAATATAGGTTTTGCTCTTGTCTTGTTTATGTAGTGTTATCATATTTTTGATTTCATTTTCTTGTAGCTATTGTGTTGTGCACATGCTTGACTTGTGCCTATCAAAAACATGTACATTTTCTTGATCCAAAAAGCTTAGTGTCTAATTTAATATGGTATTAGAGCCACTCTGGTATTTGATTGTATGGTTTTTTTATTGTTGTTAGTTTGTTTTAATCTAGAGATTTATTATTTGTAAATAAAAGCTATTTTTCACAATCCATTTTTGGGAATTTTTTCATCTTTGGTGGAGTCATCATTTTTGCAAAACTAGTTCATTGAAATCTATTACCATAGTTTCTATGGTTTCTTTGTGACTTCATGTTAAGTGTGCCTTGGTGTATTTTTATACAAAAAATATGTGTGCCTCAATATAGCCTTGGGTTTGCTCTCTTATATTTAGTATCGAATTATGTTTGGCCTCAGTTGGTCTACATGTTTGACCCTTTTTTGGCATTTCTTTTAGATGGCTTGTGGATATAACATTTTCACCTATTAAGACTACTATAATTTTTAACTAGTCATAACTACTAGTCCATGCAGCTTCTATGCCAAAATTAGCTAGCTCGACCTAATGGCCTTGTTAAAAATAGCCTTCATAAAAGACTTCTATTGTTTCAAAGGTTTGAAGTTTCTTCCAAAACAAGTTAAGTCTATTCAAGTTTGCCCTAATGTTTTTAGCATGTTAAATTATTTTTTTAATATCTTGATTTAAAACAAGGGCAAATATGATACTTTTATTTTAATACACAAGTAATGCATAAGAAGATTGGTCAAGTTTAGCATTGTTAGTGGATATTTTTTATTGTTTTTCATATAAAACAATATTTTGTGATCAATATTTAAAAAGAAACTATTATTCATTTTTTCACTTGCTTATATTGTACTTGCTTCCTTGGATGCATTATCATTTGAGTCTGGCATCCTATTTTATTTTCAAAATCTCATCTTCTGACTCATTGCACTAATTTCTCAAGATGCACTATCAGCTATGTCTGATGTCTTTTGAGCATGCATTTGCAACATTTAGGGGAGGTTCACCATTTCATATTTCAGGGGGGTGTATTGTGCCTTTTTTGGTCCCTATTTACGTTTTACTTGCACTTTTATTTCTACAATAACTTCAACTTACACTACTACTACATCTCATTTTTACAAGAAATGGATTCAAGTTCAATCAACCCACTAACTTCCTTTAACTATCCTGAATGGAAAATCAAGATGACAATCATTCTAAGGATTAAGGGTTTATATAGGATAACCATGGGTAATGAAACTAAACCTAACATAGATGCAAAGATAATTAAGTGGTATAACCATAGTGATGAATCTTATGGGCTATTATTTATTTTTGTAGCACTTGATCTTTTATTTCACTTAGAGCCTACCAAATCACCTCATGATGTATATACCATTTTGGGTAAATTATTTGGGGAGCAAGATGTGATGATAGGTCATGAACTTGAGAATGAACTCATTAGCCTAAGTCCTTGTAACTTTGACACCCTTTAGGATTTTTTCACTAAGTTCAATTCCTTGAGATTATAGTTGAAATAATGTGGGATAAAGAAATAAGATGACCAATTTGTTATTCTAAACTATATAAATTAGGTCTTGACTATTTAGTCTTTGTCTCTACTTTTCATGCCACTGAAAGTACTTTAGGCACTACATGAAAAATTCCCTCTTTAGATGCTTTCATTATTGACTTAACTAGAGAGCAAGACAAGTTGATCTAGATGGGAACATTTAAGTCCACAAAACCTTAAGCCCTAATTATTGGGAATGGGAAAGAAAATACTTCTTACAAAGAGAAAAAGAAGAATAAGGATCAATAGAAGAAGAAAGAATCAACTTATATTAAAACTAACACTAGAGCCTCCTCTTCTAATGACAAACTTAAAAAATAGAAGGTTAAGTGTGCCTATTGTAATAAAAATGGGCATGATGAAATTAAATGCATTAAAAAGCAAATAGATCACCTAACTCATCTCCTAGAGAAGAACAACATAGGTGTTCCTAAGTCCATCGAAAAAAAATTATCTACCTAAGTTTTTACTAAGGCAAAGGGCAAGGGGAAAGAGAAAGCAAATGGTAAGGCTCTTGTAGCAGTTACAACTTCAACATCTTCATGGGTCCTTGAATTAGGTGCTTCTCGCTACATGGGTTCTTCGCTAGTTGAGTTTTATTATTTAGATCTTTGTAGCATGTCTTCTATTAGTTTTGGTGATGACACTTTTGTACCTATTGCAAGGATAGGATCTATTGAAGTGGAAGGAGGAATATTCAATAATTTTCTAGGTGTCCCTTATATTTCAACCAAACTCCTATCAATGTATCAAATCACTCATATCATCAAAGGTATGAGGCTTGAGTTTTTACCAGATTCAGTTATCATCAGGGAATTGCATAGTGATACTAAAGTAGAAGCGGGTAGGGTATATCACCAAGCCAAGTTATATAAGTTCTTAGATTTTTCACCTATTTTTTCTATGATATCATTGTTGACTCATTCAGATGGAGTTAAAAAATTATGGCATAATCGGTTTGGCCACCTTAATACCATTACCTTGAACAACTTAGCAAAAATGACAGGGTCATACAGTTTCCTCAAGTCCAATTATCTAAGGGACTTTCTAAGGGTTGATCTCTTGGAAAGCATCCTAAAGCAAAATTTGACAAAAGCAAAGCTTGTAGGGATTCACAAGCATTGGAGTTAGTACATAGTGATGTATTTGGGCCTTTTTCTAGTCTATCTTTTACAAGGTCTAAGCACATGCTCACTTTCATTGATGATTTCTTGAGATATACATGGGTCTACTTTCTTAAGGAAAAGTTTGAATACAATCTGAGAAATCCATCAAGGTTCTTTAAACTGATAATGGAGGTGAAAATGCCAGCAATAAATTTGAGCAACTTTGCACCACATAGGGGACTTATTTATAGTAGATAATTATGTATAGTCCTTCATAGAATATAGGTGTAGAATGAAATAACATGTCCTTGAAAGAGATGGCTAGTTATATGATTCACTCTAAGTCATTGGCACCATAGTTTTGGGTTGAAGCCATTAATTTTGCTTGATATGTGTAGAATAGGGTTCCTCACAAAGCTTTAAAAGGCTTAACACCCTTTAAATCTTGTCATAGAAGTAAACATGATGTTGATCACCTTAAGGTTTTCATATCCCCAACTATGGCATGTATATTGAAGAAGATACTCAAAGCTATGGAACCTCAATCCAAGCCTTGTATCTTTTTAGGTTATCTAGATGGTGTCAAGGGGTACCACCTTCTACATCCAACCACATATGAGTTATCCATAGAGAGAAGTGTTCACTTGTAGGAAATTTCCACAAGCTCAACACTTGACACTTCCTCTCTTTTATTAGATTCACCTAGACATAATGATTCTTCTTTTGAATTAGATCATCCAGAGCAAGTTCTTGAGATACGATCTTCTTTTTCTAGTTATGATAGTGAGGGTAGTGATGGGGACTCTTATACATCCATCTCTTGTCATGTTTTAGAGGATGAGGAGTTAGCACCTAACTCACCCACATTTAGGCCCCTTTGGGCCAAGGAGACACTTTAAAGTATAGGCATTTGGGTAGGGGATCTAGCAGATGACATATGTACTCAAGAAAATTATCATAGTGGTCCACATGCTTTCTTTGATTTAGTTTTAGATCCATAGACATTTTGAGAGGCTTCAGGCATAACTGAGTGGGATAGTGCTATATAGGAAGAATATTCTTCCTTGATCAAAAATCACACTTGGGATTTGACTTAAATTCCTAATGGAAGGAAGATGGTTCAATTTAGGTGGATATATCATATAAAGTTTTCAATATATGGGTTGGTTGATAAGTATAAGGTGTGATTGGTTACCAAGTGTTTTTCATACATAGCTAACATTTACTACTCAAAGACCTTTGCACCTCTTTCAAATATGAATTCAATCCAACTCACACTAGTTATAGTCACATCACATGGTTATAATGTGCACTTGATGGATGTGAAAAGTGTGTTTCTTCATGGAGACCTTGAAGAGGATATCTACATTAGAAATACACCTAGGTTTGTTTAGGATTAATACTTAGTTTGAAAACTTAGTAAATCCATCTATGACCTCAAATAGACCCTTCAGGTTTGGTACACCAAGATGGATTCCTTCCTCCTTGCTTCAAGTTTCATCAAGTGTCATTCAAACACCAATGTATCTTTTTTATGGTAAGATGATTATTTACTAATATTTGTCCTTTATGTTGATGATATTTTGATCATCAAGAGTTATTCATCAACTATTGTAGTGGTGAAGACAGTACTATAGGATAGATTTTACATGACTAATTTGGGTCTTCTACATTACTTATTTAACATTATGATTTTGTAATTCAATTCAAGGATTTCACTTGCACAACCCAAGTATGATCTCAATATTTTGGCTCAAATTCACATGTTTGATTGTAATCCATCTCCAAATCCCTTTCTATTAAGAGTCAAACTTGAGGTTGATTGTTCTATACCTTTGGTTGATGCCACTCGGTATAGATAGCTTGTTGGTAGCCTTATTTATGTCACTCATACTAGGTCTTATATTTCATATGCAATGGGATGTGTCTCCAAATTCATATAGGTAACCCATGAGCAACACTAAAAATTAGCTAAGAGGATCTCACACTACATATAGGGCTTTTATAGATTCAATATTTAGTATAGATTTGGCACATAGGTTAACTTGGTTAGTTTTATAGATTCATATTGGGTTGGTGATATTTAGAATCACATGTCCACTTCAGGTTATATCTTTTCTCTAGATTTTAATCCCATTATTAGATCTAATAAGAAGTAAAATGTTATTTACTATATCATCCACATAGGCAAAGTATATAGGAGTTATTAATGCAACTATTGAGGCTATTTGTCTTTAGGGTATTCTATCTAAGTTTGGCATTCTTTTCAAGTAGCCTACCATTATCTATCATGACAAGTAGAGTACCATATAGATATCCAAGAATCTGATTTAGCACTAAGAAACCAAACATGTTGAGATTCACATGCATTTTATCCATGAGATTATTCATGGTCAGGTCATCAACTTGATATTTTTTCAGTATTGTAAGCAATTTGAAAATGTCTTTACCAAACCCTTCATTGAGAGAAAGTTTATTCATCTATGAGCTCTTCTTAGGTTGTTGTCTATATTAACATTAGCATCTCTTCATGGGGATCCTTATAGCCTCTTCATTTCTTCTATATCTCTCCTTTTGGGGGGAGTTTTTCTACAAGTTTTCTCCTTTTCTCTACTTTATAAGAGATTGATATGTACTTGGGTACTTCATCAGGCCTCATTGTCAGGACCCAATTCTCCAACTCATCTAAGCTACGCTTAAAGGGGGGTATTGATGTAGATTTTTATCCTATGGGTTTTATCTACATGGTTTAGTATGCTTGTTTAGGGTCTTAGAGGCCATTTGGGTCATTTGAGAATATTAGTCCCACATTCACTGGAATGTGCGATTTGATTCTCTCTCCCACCTATATATGTACCTCTTTCCCATTATATTCATCATCCAAATTTAATTAAAGATTGGTTTTACTCTTATCTTGTTTATGTAGTATTCTCATATTTATGGTTTCATTTTCTTGTAGCTATTATGTTATGCACATGCTTGACTTGTGCCTATCAAAAACCTGTGCATTCGCTTGATCCAAAAATATTTACATCCACTCTGATAGACTAACCTTTCATATGTAGTGGGAATGTTCTCAATATTTATGTAAGAACCACATGAGTTGTACTAGAAATTAGCTAACTAGATCCTTCACTACATCCAAGGTACTCATAATTTTTGGATTCACTGTGAAGTGAGCATCAACATCAACTTAATTACGTATATAGATTTAGGTTAGACTGGTAACATTTTTAATTGTAAGTCCACTTCTGAATATAGTTTCTCTCTTGTTTCAAGTCTAATTTGGTTGATCAAAAAATAAAATGCTATTATTTTATCTTCTCCAAACGTAGAATACAATGGAGTTGTCAATGCTTCCACTGAGGTTATTCAACTTCATGGGATTCTCACTGAGTTTGGAATCTAGTTTCAATGACCGATAGTCATCTTATGTGACAACCAAAGCACAATCTATATCTACAAGAATTTGGTCATCTATAAATGGACCAACCATATTGAGATTCACATGTATTTCATTCGGGATCTCATCCATGAACAAGTCATTGATCTCTGATACGTCCAAACAATAGATTAAATTGTTGATATATTTACCAAATCTTTCATTAAGAACAAGTATCTTTATTTTCAAGCTCTTCTTGGGATTCAGGTAGCTCTATCTTCTTCCTCTTTTGGAGAATCATCTCTCTATACTTGGGTACCTCTTCAAGACTTTTAGTTGGGACCCAATTCTTCTACCCACCTAAGATACACTTAAGGGGGGTTTTGGTGTAGAATTAATGTGAACAAACTATTATCATAGATTAGATCAATAAAGTCCATAAAATTTCATGGGGTATCAGTATGTGTAATGGTTTTGGAAACTGAAACTAATTTGGATTTTGTAATACTAGGCACACGTTGTATAACATGTACACTTTAGATATGTCTCATGTTGTAACTATGTATAACAATGGTACCAATGTATAGTATTCTACCAAAATTATGAATTAGAATCATATATTTATGTGATTTAACCAATTTGGGTAACTGTGTAAGTGTGTAGAACATACCTCTAAAGCATAACCCCACTTTCTATGGATAAATCAAAAAGATGATCTAAATATCGATGTGGAGGACATGTTTCCAAAACATGCCCCCACTATAAATTGGAGATGTTAAACATTGAATGGGTGTGGAGAACATGCTTCAAAGCATACCCCCACAAATTTGTGAACTAATATAAGTACCATAAATTGAATGAGTTTGGAGAATAATCTTCTAAAATATCCCCCCATTGAATCTAAAAACTATGAATGTGTGGAATCCATGTCTGACATGCCGCCACAGAATCTAAAAACTATGAATGTGTGGAATCCATGTCTAACATTCACCCACTAAATTTGTAAACTAATATAAGTACCAAATACTAAATGAGTGTGGATAACATGATTCCAAATCATGCCCCCACTAAATCTAATAATTGTGCCAAGTATGGAGAACGTGCTTCATATGCATGTACCCACTAATGTGTCCCCCTTTAAGGTGAGGGAAAGATGGTAATTGGGATTTGTCTAACCTCAAACGTGTAAGAAAACTTAAAAATCTATGAATATAACCATATATCATAAATAAGGAACATGTCTAGGTAATAATTATATCATTGAATCACATAAAACCAATGTGATTACATGTAGGTCTAAAATTAACTATAAATATCATGGCAACATTTAGATAGTAACAGTATAAGTTAGACAAGTAAATAAGCACACAAAATAGATCACTCAAAAGCAATCAACAAGCAATGTTCCAAATAGACTACAAATAAGGAGTATGTTCAAATGCCACATAATAAAAGGGATATGACTTAGTCAAATTTTCATGAAATCAAGAATGACATATTTGAATATCCATACAAAAAACAACAACATGATGCAAATTTCAAAGAAAGCATAGATAGGCATGGGGGCCACAAGGAAAGGATCATATTCAAATTCTTGAACAAGTAAGATAAGACACTCAAGGAAGTGTATGAAGAAAAGTACAATAAACTAACATAAAAATGTCATAGTGGCTCATGGATACAATGTGTTAGGAAAAGTATGTCAAGTGTATACATATGAAGTACCCTATGTAAGATATAATCATGGATAATAGGCATGTGTAAGTACATATGTAAGATCAAACATAATAGTGTAGAGTGGTCATCGAATCATATAACATGTGTGTATCAAGATCAAATAAGTGGATGCCCCCAATGTCTATATGACATGAGTAGAGGGAAATCCCAACATCCAAAATAGGAGTGTATCATATATCTGTGTATGTCTATATCATACCCAATGTAGAAGTGTGACATATATGTGTATGTAAGAACAACTAAGTATGTGGTCCATCACTATGGAAGTAACACATGGAAGCTAAGGACCTAATAGAACATGTAGGTGATGAAAATTTTTTTGGAGTTTTGAATGTTTTGGTATTTTTAATTTTTTTGGAGATGAGAAAGATCATCCTATGATGCCATCTAACTGATGGTCATAGATATATCTCCACTATAAATCTAGTGTAATACCCTATGTACATGACCAAGGAGCATATATAGCTGTAATATATATATATATATATATATATATATATATATATATATATATATATATATATATATATATATATATATATATATATATATATATATCACTATGGTATCAAAGGTGCTCTATGTATGTAAAATAGGACTCTATGGTCATGAAATAATAGCATGAGTAATTGGAGTAGAGGTTTTGGAACTCATCATTGAGTGATTATTTGCTTCTTTGGAGTAGAAGTAAGAGGAACATGTGTAGATGCTCTGGTTATCTAAACATAGTGTGTAGTATAATATTAGGATTCCATGAAATCCACTAGATGTCTCTGATGTAATGGTCTCTCAAGTATTGGCCACCTAGTAAAGGGGATTGCCTATTGCTTACCCTTTTGTTGTGGATTAGCCTTATAAGGCTTGATAGCTAGTTGTTTGGGTATAAGTTAATTATGTTCAAGAGGATGCTCATATGGAATTCCAAAAATTATAATTACCCAATTGGTATGAATGTATTTGACACACCCATGCACTGTAGAACGTACTACACAAAGAGCATGTATCCAAGGTCTTCCCAATAACATGTCAAAGATGTTTTTGGAAGGGATAACTAAAAAGGTAGTGACCACATATGTATGACCAACCTATAAATGAAAGTCATCTTGCCAATAACTATCTAGGATGTCCAATAAAATACTCTAACTGATATGGTAGAGGGATGTAAATCATGAAGAGTATAACCCAATTTCATAAGTAATATCATGGTGAAAACACTTTCACTCTCACTATTATCAATCATAACACTATGTATGGGGTGTTTATCAAGGTATGATTTAATGAATAGGGGATGAATATAAGATTCATCATCCTTAATTTCACTATCATCAAAATAAATAGAAAGTCTCTGAACCATAAAAAGTCTATGTCATGTGTAAGTACCAATAATCCCATCTAGTGGGTGTCTATAATGTGATGGAGGAGGATATTCATTATATGCCATTTGGACTTCTAGTTCCTTTTTATAATGGTCTTACAAAAGATTATTAAATATTTTCTATTTATGGTGATCACCAGGTTGTAAACCTGATTCCTTTGAAGGATCCTCAAATTAAATATTTTAGTCATTGATAACATCTTAGATATTGTGTTTCAAGGTAAAACATATACTTGTAGAATGTCCTATTCCTTAATGATAATCTTAATAAGCATTCACATCATATCCTTTAGGTAAAGGTTAATTCATATCAACCTCAAAAAGATGAGGGAGAGATATAAGTTGGAACTATAGTAATCGTAGGATTAATGCATCTAGGGACTCAGGTAAATGTGTAAATTATCTCCTTGGTACATTAGATAATACAAGCCGACTAGGCTATTGTGCAACTCTGTTAACCATGGTGGTTGTTTCTTTTTAGTTTCAAGAGATTTTACCTTATATTTTAGTTTTATTGTAAATTGTATACTAGATGTAGATGCATCTTGTGTGTTTGCTACATATTTGAGCTTATTTAATGACATAAGATTCATTTAATGGTCTCTTACAATATGGCACAAGTCATCAAAATATTGAAACTTCTTAAAAATAATGGATTCATGTAAAGGGGAAAGCAAACTTTACTTGAATATATCTTGTAACTCTGTGTCTACCATAAATTTGGTCATTTTGGCTAGCATTGTCTTATATCTCAAGACATATTCATTAATAGGTTCATTGTTTCCTTATTTGATTTTGGAAATTTGGGCATAGGAAACCTTTTAAGAAATGTTAATGAAAAATTGTGCTAAAAATTGATCGGCAAGAGGTTTGAATGCTTTTATGGATTGGATAGGTAGATCATATAACCACCTCAAATCATATTCCTTGACACTTCATGGGAATAATTTGGTGAAAATTTTATCATTGGGAGTGATTTAATAATTTTGGGAATATCAGTGTATTATTCCTATTTTAGTTAAATGTTTGAAATAGGAAATCAATAAATAAATATGTATTTATTAAGCTACTAATTTGTATAATTTGATTATAATTTGAACCTTTCTAAAAATATTAATAATGGAGAGAAAATAAGACTTAGCTAGAAACTAACTAAGACAGTTGTTGTAGGGTCTGAAATTCATTGTGTGGGACTAGGACACTATCGCAAATCAAGATCTACATTTTTTTTATGAAAGGATAGGAGCATAAAAATAGGAAACCCTAGGGTCTGGTGATATAGTCCTCTTCTTCTGTTATTGTCTAGGAGGCCTAATATTTTTGAGTTTTGTTCATTATGTCTGTGTGAGCCTACCTATGAAATTTCAACTATTGGATGTCCAAGAAACTCCCTGTAGAGATGATTTAGTCTTCAAACCCTAGATTCCATTGCACTTTGGCAAAATTTGAGAAAGAGGGGGGGTTAGTGTGTGTAAGATGTACTGAACATGTATCCACACCCCTTGTATGGGAACGCTACTTACATACCAATACTCTAAAGAGGGATCAAGCATATGTAGTTCTCCAACTTGATATGATTTTTGCAATAGTGTATATGAAGATGAAAAATGCTAAAACTAGGTGTGCTTAATGTGGATAGGGATTGCTGTAAATATTTTAATAAGTTTTTAGTAGTATTGGTTATTTGTATGCATAATATAGGGAAGATTACCTTAGTAGTTTTTCTTATATTCTTGTTTACTTTGTGATATTTTCCAACAACTTCTAAATGAACTTTGAATGGGATTTTATAGGGATTTGTTGGTCATGGGTCAAATGTATTCATGTTAGGCTAAGAAGGAGGATAAGAACTGATTGACAAAAAATTGACCATTGGAGGTAAAAATTCACTTGGACAGGAGCACTAGAAATGGAAAACCTAGGGTTTAATGTTATATTCCAAGTTGAATGCTATAGTCTTGAAGGAATAGGACTTAGGGGGATGGAATCATCACTAAAAATACTACCTATAGGAGGTGGAATTACTATTTGGAAGACTACATATGATTGGGAATCAATGAAAAGATGCTTACAAGAGTCATGAGAGCAAGCAAGAGGGACCTATGGTTTAAGTGTCATTAGCCACACTCAAATTACCAATTTTCACATTTTATATGACCACATTTGCCCTCCCTTTATTCTAGTGATGTAGTAAAGTGAAATACTAGGATAAAGGAAAAATAGAAAGTGTACCTAAACTTACCTGCAAGGGTGGCGGTCATAAAGTTGTGTGATTTTGGGTATGCATCGAGAGAGCACAATGTGAAGTGTAAATTTATAAGAGAAAACAAATAGTAGATCAGTTCTTACTAGATACACTATATCTAAAATAAGAACATAAAAAGCTAGGTAAAAGAGAGAGGAAGAGAAAAGAATGAATACACCTCATCAGGTACATGAACCAATACAAAACTTGTTGTGATGTTGAGCAATCCTAGATAATATTGAGTAATGTTGGGTATGTGTTGTACCAAGAGTAATATCACAAATGGAAATGACTACTCAATTCCATAAAAGTGGCTTAAGAATACAAAGGCTAGCCCTTTGGCTCCATCATCACCCACTAAGTGAAGCTACATGATCATGCATGTGCTAATTGATGTTTAGACTATGTGTCTAATCCCTCTGAGTAGGTGGCTCAATAATAAAAATGCCAGCTAGTCCTTTGGCTCCATTTTTACCCCATGAAGTGAAGCTATGAACTAATACTTGTATGAAATGTGTGTTGTATGAGATGGTTCTTAAATCAAATGAATGCTTTATAATCTAACAATTTAGTGTGGATAGCCGAATGTATGTTGGAAACTATGCCACTCTTGGCCACTCCTAAAGGTGGAAATTAGGCTTGTATGATAGCCACTCCAAAACTGGGCACTAGGCTTATATGAAAGCCATTTTGAAATGTGGAGGTTAGGCTTGTATGAAATCCACTCCAAAAGGAGCCAACCACCTAAATATGTAATAAGGCATGCAACTAATAAGAATGCCTGGGTAATATGTTGAACTCAAAAAGAAAAGAAGACAAATGTGATGTGCACATTACCCCCAATCACTGGTGTCTGAACATGGATTCTAGTATAAGAGTTATACCAATTGTCCTATCTAAAATTGGAAGTGAGATCCATTATGTCATGCATGATACCCCTTATATCTAGATTCATTAAGAAAAATTGTATTAAAACTATTGTATCTAAACTGGTCTAAATGTGCAAAAATTGTAGTTGAACGTACTTTCTGCCTATTTTTAGAAAACCTAATTTTTTTGTTGTTTAGATAGGAGCACTAAAAATGGACACCCTACTATCCATCATTGTATTCCAATCTTTGTGCTATTGTCCTAGGCTAATTTTTATTATTGTTATATAATTTTAACTATTTTCTTGGTATGTTATGCCTGGTTTGAAGTCTGGTTGCTTTCTAGGTATTTTGAATGCTGATTTTTTTACCATTAGTAGCTCTAATCTCTGTGATAAAACCCCTGTTTATTTCCCCCTTTTTTGAGGGTAAGAATGAAGACCCTAAAATGAATATCCTCAAAATAAATATCCCTATAAGTGTATTATGATACAAAGATACATGATATAGCAATGATAATCGATAAGATATCTCAAGATATAGCATTGTTTGTAATGAGAGACTGTTAGATCAATAGGAGTAAGCCTAGATAGATACAACAATGTAATAGCATGTGCAATGTACTAAATTGAAACTAAAAGTCTGGTTAGTTTTTAGTTATTAGTTGGCAAGGAGGGATGGAGCATGATGTCCATCATGGCATCCAAAAAATTAAGATAATGCATGATGTGGATCATGACATTGCAAACAATCAAAAATTAATCAAGCAACAAGCATACAAGGCAAGAATTAAGAAGCATACAAGAATAGCCAAGGGTCAAAACAAATAAGGGACATAGACACATGTCACTCAAATTAGAAAGTAATCATACAAGGCATGTTCAAATGCCACATACATACATAATTGGAAACAAGCAAGGTTGGCATGAAAGCCACAATCATAGAGAAGAGTACAAGCAAAGTACATTGGCAAATTTTTTAAGGCACACACAAGAATAGAAGTAAAGGACATTGGTAAATGTCCTAAGGCACATGCAAGAGATAAATATGAATTGAGAAATGCAATCAAGTTTAACTATACAAAGTGAGACAGGAAAACATGCAAATACTAGAAATACAATCTCATCCAACAAATCAGAGCAAGAAGTGAAAGTATGCAAGACATGTATTACAAGACTAGGTATATGCTAAGAAATACACTAGTATTATATACTAGTGAAATGTTGATAGAGTAATCTATGTAAGCTAGTAAGCAATGTCCATCAACATGATAACTAGAGTTTGTGGTGTAGGAATGGGAAAACCTAGATGGTGTAGTCATGTAGAAGATGCCCCAAGTGGATATGTATATCAATGTGTGTCTCTAATGTATAAGTAGGATGCCCCCTCAATGGGTAGAGTGAAGAAATTAAGGATCTGGATGTCACTGCACACACTCAAAGAATATCAAGTGAAGCATGGTAATATAGATAAATCAACAAACAACAGCATAGAACAGCAAATGTAAGTCTAGCATTGTAGTAGAAATGTAAAGTATGGATGATGCATATAATTGAAATGTTTTTGTGTTTTTGAATTTTTTTTAAAGTTTTTGTATTTTTGAAATGTTGTATTATTTTTGTATTTTTGGAATAAGCTATGTACAATCAAGCATAAAGGAGACTATGTACAAGTAAGCCAAAAATTTATGTACAAGTAAGTTGAAAGGAATCTATATACAAGTAATTTTGAGAAATTATGTACAGTACAATGTGTGAAATAAAATTTTAGACATGGAATCTACGTGGATGCATAATATTCATTAGATTTTTTATTTTTTTCCTTCAAGTGAGGCTAGATGATACACTTTAGGGCTAAGCTTTTCGGTAATAATGTATGGACCTAGCCAATTCAGTTTGAATTTTCCTTTGGTTTCTTCTTTGGCATTGACATTACAAAGATTGTCTTTGAGGATGAGATCATTAACTTTAAATTCTTTGATGTGAACTCATTTTTTGTAAGACCATTATATACATTGCTAGTAGATTCTGAGATGTTTTATTACTTGAATACGTGTATGGTCTAACCACTCGAGTTGGTGTAGACACTTTTCATGATAATGGTCATCAGTGAGGATACCTTTAAGGGATACATAGAGAGATGGGATTTATAATTCCAATGGTAAAACTGCTTCTATGCCATAGACAAGTGAATAAGGATTGGCTCCTATGGGTGTATGAATACTTGTGTGATAAGCCCATAATATAAAAATTAGTTGATTATGTCAATCATCTTCAAATTTGGTCATTATTTTTCTCAAAATGTTGTTGATGGTTTTATTGGTTGCCTCTACTTGACCACTTCCTTATGGGTAATACAGAGTGGAAAATGTGTGCTTAATATTATATTTTTTGCAAAATTTCTTGACAATTTTATTCTTGATTGATGTTCCATTATCAAAAATGATAATTGTGGGTAGGTCAAAGCATGAAATAATATGAGTCATGAGGAAGATACAAATGTCCTACCCTGTGGTAGATTAGAGAGGAAATGGCTTCCACCCACTTGGTAAAATATTTTTTAGTTGTGATGATGAACTTATGCTCGTTAGTGGATTCGGGGTTAATTTCTCCTATAAGATCAAATCCCTATAACATAAATGGTCATGGAGAGATAATAAGTTGTAATTGTTGTGATGGTGCATGTTGTAGGTTATTATGTCATTGGCATTTATTGCATAGCTTTATGTATTTTAAACATTCATCTTCCATGGTGGGCCAGTAGTACCCTTGTCAAACTAATTTGTGTGACATGACTTTTCCATTGAAGTGACCACCCCACTCACTATCATGTATTTATGTAAGAGAAATTTTGGCTTTTGTTGAAGTCAAACATTGAAGCAATTTTTTGTGTAACTTGTGTTTGTCATTTCATGAAAAAGTGTCTAGTGTAATAGATTTGTTTAGAAAGTTATAGATATTAGATAACCATTCTAGATCTGCAGAACGTGGCTAAGATAGATAGTGTGATCAAATTTGTGCTGGAAATTGATGGTGATTGTAATCATTTAATTGTGAAAATATCTTGATCATCATTGATGTTAATGGGAATCAAATATGTGGCACTTTTCATTGTATCTGCATATCAGTTATCTTTTCTTGGTATATTTTCTATAGAAAAGTAATCAAACTATGATGATAAACATTGTAGCATATTTTAGTATGGGATAAGATTTTCTTATTTTATCTAATAGACATCATTAACTATTGACTACAAGTTGGGAATCATCGAAGATTTGAATATATCTAATTTGGAGGGACTGGGTGGTAAATAGACCTAAGATAAGTGCTTCTTATTCTATGATATTAATGGTGCATGAGAAACTTAATCGATATGTAATAGGAACTATGTGACCAGAAGGGTTGAGAAAGATAATGCCTACCCCCACACTAGATGCACATCAAGAACCATCAAAGAACATGGTCCAAGTATCAGAATGAGTATAATAGGCAGTGAAATCATCTTTAAATGTGTCACTAATAAGACTGGTGTCTAGGAGTGGTGTGGCTGCCAAATGGTCTGTATTGATTTGGCTCTTTATTGATTAATGGAGAACTATTTTTAAGTCAAACTTTGTTAGTAACATAACCCATTTTATGATGTGACCAGAGATATGTGGTTTAGCCATGAGAAACTTCAAGGGATCTACTTTTGTGATAACCTGAGTCTCATTATTGACCATGTAATCTCAAAGTTTTTATTTGGCAAAAATAAATGTTAGACATAGTTTTTCTATTGAAAAATAATTTTTTCATAATCAACCAATGTGCGACTGATGTAATAAACTAATTTCTCAATATGTTGATCATTGTGTTGTGATAAGAGTGCTCCTAAGGCATGATATGTTACTGAGATATATAGTAGAAAAGACCTGTCAGGTATAGGTGGTACTAAAATAGGCAGATTAAGATGATATTATTGATTGTATCAAACCTTTCATGACAAGCCTGATCCTAAATAAACTTAGTATATTTCTTTAATAATTGAGTGAATGATTGAGTTTTATCAACAAGTTGAGTTGCAAAATGATGGATTACTTGGATATTTCCTTATAAGGATCAAAGTTGTTTTAAATTTATAAGAGGTGGTATGTCAATAATTGCTTTTACTTTCTTAGGGTCAACCTCTATGCCACACTGAGAAATAATGAAACCTAAGAGTTTGTCAGACATAACTCCAAACACACATTTCTTTGGGTTTAAGTAGATAATGTATTGTTTGAGTCTTTGATATATCTTTCGTAAATCAGTAGCGTGATGTTATCATTATTTGGATTTAGCTAATATATCATCAACATAATCCTCGATAGTATGGTGAATCAAACAATGAAATATGTGTCACGGTACATTGATATGTGGCTCCAACATTTTTTAATTTGAAAGGAATGATAATGTAACAAAATGTACCCCAAGGTGTTGTAAGAGATGTTTTCTCTTTATCTTCTTTAGTAATTTTGATTTGGTTGTATCCTGTAAATCCATCCATAAATGATAACATTTCATACCTAGTTGTGGAATCTATGATCATGTCAATGTTAGGTAAAGGAAAATCATCTTCTGGGCATGTTTTATTTAAATCTCAAGATCATAACAACACCAAATTTGTCCATTGGGTTTGACCATGGGACTATATTGGAAACCCATTCAGGGTGTGCTACAGGTTGAATGAATCCAGCATCTAAGAGGCATAGGATCTCATATTTGACTAAGACAGCCACCTTAGGATGCATTTTGTGAATTTTTTGTTTAACTGGTTTAGCATCTGGGTATAAAGGAATCTGATGAACTACTATAGATGTATCAATTCTTGGCATATCTAAGTAAGACCAAGTAAAGAGTTATGGAAAATCTATTAAATTTTGATGAATATATGTATCCTCTTCCTTTCATAGGGTAATGACTAACAAGATAATGTGGGGATCTTGATCGGTTCCAAAATTGAAATTAATTATTTCGTCATTAATCAATGTGGAATGATCTAATGTGTATGGGGTTGTATAAATAGTATCATTCAAATCAACTGATATGTCTTGGAGAGAATCTAGATTTTCTCTGAACTATGCATGGGCATTTATGTGATGAGGAAATCTATTTTTATGATATCAAGATGGGAGGTCCTCGTATATTTTGATAAATTATAAGAGGGATTCATTATTAGATAATTCATTTAATGTGTACATATCTGGTGAAACCATATCATCAATAAGATCAAGATAGATCAATGATAATGTTGAAGTATGATTAATGGTGTGGTCTACCAATGTAATGGGTGGACAAAACTTTATATTCTTTGAAGCTACAAAAGAAGGTTTATCATGAAGAAGGGTAAGCTGATATCCTAGTCCTTGCCTTCCATGTTGTGTTGATGCCTCGACAGGATTGATGATTCCTTATTCATGTTTTCCAAGACCTTTGCCATGATATCCCATCTTATTAAGACATTTAAGTTTAAAACGAGAAGTAAACTGGTGATTTGGTGTCAGTGTTATTCTAAAACTTAGAATTGTCTGATGTGTTGCATGGTTTAAGGGTGCACTATAAGTAGGGGGTTGTGTAGGTATATTACCGATATTTAAGTGTGGAATATAATTCTATAGAGATTTGGTAACCTGACAGTATTTAAAAGGTTCATTGTGTATTGGGCATGTGTATATGTAGCCTTTGTGACTAAATTTTAGACAAGCATGAAGTATAGAAGGGATTGCATGCATATGATGAATCCAAGGCCGACTAAGTAATAAATTATAATTGAGGTCATTTGGCATGACTTGGAACATAGTTGGTAGTTTCTTAGGTCCCAAAGTAAGATTGAGTGTTATTTGACCCATGACTTTTCATGAAATGTTGTCAAAACCTCTGATGTTCATATCAGAATGGTCTAGATCATGAGGTTGTATATTAAGATGCTTAAGAAATTAAATGTTACAAATGTTGAATCTTGAAACATTATCAACTAACACTCTTTTTACCCACACATCATTAATTTTTATTTGAATATACATAGGTAGATGTTTTTCAATGATGTGTCATGGGGGTAAATCCTCTTTCTCAAAGGAAATATGCTCTTCAATCCATTGCATTGTGTTGAGGATAGAGGCAACATATGTTGGCTCAATAAAAATAGGAATTCTAGTATTGTGAAGGGCTATATATAATACATCTTTATAAACATTTGATTATTGAAGGACCTCAAGAACTAAAACTCTATCGAAAGGGGTGCTAACCTAAGTTATAAATCTATAGCCATAGGTTTAATCAACCTACCTATCTTCATAAACTTGGGTGACATCATGTACCACATGATCTATTATAGGCATAAAGCTAGTAGTAGGTGTGAAATAAGAGCTATATGTACCAAGTTTGAAGGGAGGAGGGATAAATATACCTGTTAGTGTTTGCTTGTGTCTATTAGTGATATGGAAATTCTCAAAGGTAGCCAATAAGTTATATGCATCTAAGCAGAAATCATGAATGTGAAATGAGATGTATGAAATTGGAGTTGTAAGTTGTATAATATTATGTTTATAAAGAGCTCTCCATATGAGAGATAGCAAGTTTGGGATATAAACCATTAATTTGTGCATGAATGCATAAAGAACTTTGGCATGTGCTATGACATTTCTAATGTGTTTAACATGATAAACTTGAAATTTTTTCCATGAGAGATAGAAATCATAATTTTTTGCATGAATGCATAAGAAACTTTGGCATGTGCTATGACATTTCTAATGTGTTTAGCATGATAAACTTGAAAAAAATTCCATATGAGAGATAGAAAGCAAGGGATGGAAAGCATAAATTTATGCATGAATTCATAAGAAACATTGGCATGTGCTATGACATTTCTAATGTGTTTAGCATGACAAACTTGAAAAAATTTCCATATGAGAGATAGAAATCAAGAGATGAAACCTTGTATTAAAGACAAGTAAACTTTGCTTTGAAGGAGAGGCATCTTACTATGTTTAACAATGACTCTCTTAATATCATCCCATGTTATAAAAATTAGGCATGAAAAGCAAAGAATGAAGCTTTGTATTAGCATATGGTAAACTTCATCATTCATGTACATGATAGGACCAAGTATGGTCTCCCTATTATTTACTAAAAATGCAAGAAATATTTAGAAATAAGTGAGATCCGTTTTTGAAATCTTATTTTAGAAGGTGATACCTCAAGAAGAAAATAGGAGCTAGTACATGTAACTAGGGTTTTGAATGAAATTATTTTAAAATTATTAAGAAATTTTAAAATTTAATGCAAATTTATGATTTAAATATGTAAGTATAAAATTAGAAAAATATAGGAAAAATACTGAGAAAATACTGGGACCTAGTATGGGTAACTAGGGTTTGAAAGAAAATTATTTTTAAATTACTACAAAATTTTGAAATCTAATACTAATTTTTTATTTTATTATGCAAATAAAACATCAAAAAAATATAAGAAAAATTAGTAGGAAATTTACCTTAGGGTTGCTAGGGTTTTTATGTGCAAACAAAGTAAGTCGGGTTCACCAAATGATTTAACAATTTTAGGAATATTGGTGTATTATTATTATTTTAGTTAAAGGTCTAGAATAGGAAATCAATAAATAAATATGTATTAATTAAGCTAATTATTTGTATAATTTGACTATAATTTGAACCTTTCTAAAAATATTAATGAGGGAGAGAAAATAAGACTTAGTTGGAAACTAATAGAGATGGTTGTTGCAGGGTCTAAAATTCACTATGCAGGACTGGGACACTGTCACAAATTAAGTTCTATCTTTAATTTTATGAAAGGACAGGAGCACTAAAATAAGACACCCTAGGGTCCAGAACTATATTCCTCTTCTACCATTATTTTCTAGGAGGCTTAAGATTTATAAGTTTTATTCATTGTGTCTGTGTGAGCCTGCATGTGAAATTTTGACTATTGGATGTTCGTGGAACTCCCTGTAGAGCTAATTTAGTCTTCAAACCCTATAATCCATTATGCTCTAGAAAAATTTGAGAAAGAGGGGGGGTTAGTGTGTGTAATATGCACTAAATGTGTATCCACACCCCTTATGTGGGCACATTACCTACATACCAATACTTTGAAGAGGGATTAAACCATATGTAGTTCTCCCACTTGATGTGCTTTGTGTAATAGTGTATATGAAGATGCAAAATGCTAAAAATGGGTGTGCTTGAGGTGGCTAGGGACTAGTGTAAGGATTTGATTAAGATTTTAGTAATATTGGCTGGTTGTATGCAGATAATAGGGAAGATTTCCTTAGTAGTCTTGCTTGTATTATGGCTTGCTTTGTGATATTTGCCAATAACTTCTAAATTAACTTTGAATGGGCTTTTATAGGGATATGTTGGTCATGGGTCTAATGTATTTGCATTAGGTCAAAAAGGAGGATAAAAACTAAAAGAAAATGATCATTGAAGGTAAAAATACACTTGGATAGGAGCACCAAAAATGGACACCCTAGGGTCTAGTGCTATAGTCCAAGTTGGGGACTATAGTCCTAAAGGAACAGGACCCAGGGGAATGAAATCATCACTAAAAATGTTGCCTAGAGGAGGTGGAATTATTGTCTAGAAGGCTATGGATGATTGTGGGAATTAATGAAAAGATGCCTATGAGGGTCATGAGAGCAAGCAAGAGGGACCTATGTGTTGGGTGTCATTAGCCACACTCAAGTTACCAATTTTCACATTTTATATGACTACAGGAAGCATAGTTAAGGCATGCTACATAAAAGGTTCAAAGATGTTGTCCAGAATCACCCTTACCATCATAAATTATGAACTTAAGTACAAAAAATCTAGTTGGCATAGCGTGTAAAAATATTTCAAGTGTAATAGGGTTATGCAATACATCTTGTGAATCTATAGCATGAGGGGATTTTATAGATTTTTGGTCAATGTTTGTAATCTTGTTGTCCAAGGTTTTTATAAATTGAAGGAATGATTGAATTGTAGGCTAAGTGGGAGTTAGATTAGCAAGTTGAGTAGTCACCAAAGGGGATGAAAACACATTTTGAGTACTAATAGACATTGAAACTTGTATTTGTGTAGAAACAACAGGTAAGTGCATAATAGATGTATCAATAGCAATTTTAGGGAATAAAAGTTTAAACACATATTTTATGCCCTCATTAGATGTAGGTGGATTGATAAGTGTGGGTTGAGTTTTAGTACCTTTTAAGGATTCATCATTACTAGGTGAGCCAACCTTGATTTTATCCTATTTACTTATTTCATCTCTTGTAACATACAAGAATGCATCTATTAAGCCCTTGTTATATTGAGATGAGTAATTAAAGATTCTTGATCTTCCATTTTGAGTCAGGTTTTTGCACTAAATTTTTTCATTGCTTCACAAATGAAAATTTTAAAATTTGCAACAAAGTACAACAATCAAAAAAATCAAAAAACCCTAAGTGACCTAGGGTTTGATGTTCAAAGATTAGGTTCACCAAATGTTTAATCCTAAAATTAAATGTGGGGGGGTATGTATTTTAATTTAAGCTTAGGGTTAAGAATATATAAATGAAATGGCACAAGGGTGATAATCATATCTATATTGGGCCAATTAAATGCTAAACTTAGATATAATCATACACTAAATTTATTATTCTAAGATAGTCTAAATATGAAAAGTACAACTAGGATAAATATAGAAATGACAAAGAAGAGAAGTAATTAAATTTTTCTGATGATATTGTAGTTTTAGATCTGGAACAGGTTAAAATCAAGTAGGATGATAGTCTAGAATAGTTTCTAGATTATAGATCTGGTGTCTCTAATTATTTGGATAATTATGTCATCCTTAGTTATGTTGATGTTATTATCTAAGTCTGATGATAGTGTTGTTGTCCCCCAAAAGTAGTAGTCAATTTTGGGACAACATTTGAACTATTTTGGTCTTACAGACCAAAATTGTCTCTTCCATTTCCAAAATTTGTCCTAGACATTCAAATTCCTCATTTTCCAAGCTTCTCAAAAAATCTACGGACTCTTCAGCAGGAAGAGAAGTATATAGACTCTACAGGTAGGTTCATTTATATAGTTTCAAAGGCTTCTACGGGTGGTTTCAGTCAAAAGAATTGATTTTCAACACTTGGTCATTTTTCAAGATTGGTTCAGAGCTTCAGTTTAATTGAAAATTTCCATCGACAAGCATTCGAGTGCAAAAAGAGACTTGAACCATTGAACCACTTTGGTTCAAAGGTTTAACGGGTTAAAGGTTCAACAAGTTCAACGTCAGGAAGGTGTCCTAAAGAATCAACTATGGACAGACTTTGTGCCCCCATAGTTGCCTTCAGTGTGTCTTCTTTTCATTGCTATGTAAAGGACTTTGAGAAGACTTTGTGCCCTCATTGTCCTTCATATATTACTCTTGAGCATTTCAGGTGGAGACTTTTTGCTGTGTCTCGATTTGCTGGTTACCATACCCTCAGATACATTCTGCTTTTATTTCCAAGAGTATTCTTGTGGCTAGCTGAATAGTTCTTCTGAAAGAAGAGGAGTGTTGTCTATCATTCCCTTGAGTTTTTCCTTTATTTTACACATATCATCTCTGAAGAAAGAGAGATGGATGGCTTGTCCTAGCCTTGAGTATTATTTTCTGTTTATACATATATATAGCTTATCCATAGGGAACCTCCCCTTGATGAGACGAGAGAGCAGTCTCCTTTTGATGTGATAAAATTACACATTTGGATGACTAATCTTCCTACTTTGGCTGATCAGACCTATTTTGTTTATCAGTACGCTGATAGAAAAAATATTCAATCAAAATTTTTTGGCGACTCCGCTGGGGATATACACAATATTATGCAATTTGGAACCTCAAGTTTCAGATTGAAACATCACCTATATAACCCATTATCATTATAACCTTATCCATTACAGACTCTGGTGACTCTATTTCATGTCTTACCTATTATCCATTTATAGCCTTACCATTTTCATCCATCTCCATTATATTATCTGGTCTGCAAAACTAGAGCAGCTGGGAAAGAAAGTGCAGTTTGAAGCCTCAAGCTTTAAGCTAAAGCAAGGCCAATTTTTTTTCCATTTTTGTCCTATAATTTGGCAACTCCACTCAAATGTATTATCCCTATTTTTCATAATTAAATCATGGCAGTTCAAAACCCTTAGGGTAACTCTTTTGGCCCACTCAACTTGACTCCACCTCTGCATGAGCTACCACTCAGTTCAAGGAAGAATTTCCCTAAATTCTTTGGTGATGGAAAAGTCCACCCTGATGAACACATTACAACCTTCACCATAGCCTGTGGTGTGATAGGGGTGGTATTTGAAGACGTGGCAGTCAGGCTTTTTGTGGAGACACTACAAGGTGTTGCTACAGACTGGTTCTACCATCTGCAAGCTGGATTAGTGACTGACTGGGATACACTTAAAGCCAAGTTCAAAGCAAGATTCAAGCTCGCAAAAGATGCACATGCCTTGCTACCCCAGCTCACACAGATGAAGAAGGAGCCCCAAGAACCTATGAGGGACTTCATTGCCAGGTTCAATAAGCTGAGGCATAGGATTCCCATGATTGCCCAGTGAACACCTCAGAATCTCATGTGTTTCTTCATCAACTCACAGTTGCCTGAAGTGAGTTTTCTGTTGAGATAGGCTAGACACATAGACCTTGAGGTTGCTCAAGACTTGGCTATTGAGCTAGAAGATGACCTTATCTTGGTAGAAAAGATAAGGAGAGATCTTAATAAAGTTAAACCCTCTTCATCTTTTGAATACTCACCCACAGTCACCACTAATCTAATGGTACAAAAGCTGGCAAAGGAATTGCTAGCCTTGAAAAGGCAAATGGCACAAAGTATGTCTTCTGCTCCTCTATATAAAGATATATCAAGGATGACATTCCCTAATCAGCCATATCAAGGCAATGCTGCCAGAAGTCAAGGACAACAAAATCATCTTCTTCCTCCATAGAGAAATCCTGCCTTTGAAGCACCTCCAACAAACTTGATAGTTGGATATCTAGAAATAGAGCATGTTTCCTATTTCCAAGCTGAGTTAGAGCAAGAAAATGGTGTTGATCTCTTTAGGGAGGATCTATAAGAATCAGCTGGCGACTCCCACATTAGTTTCCTGAATTACCAAGATGAATCCAGAAGTGAAGGTGAAGCAATTGAAAGATCATACGCAGTATTCACCCAATCCCAAAATCAGTCAACCCAGCAGGCAGTATTTCAATCGCTGAGCAGAGAACCCCTCTTTCTTTTCAATCAAAGGACCCAATGATTACCAATGGAGTAAGTACCTCAAACATCTCTGTACCTTCTACTTCAACTTCACAAACCAGTCCTTCCCCTCTTGGAAATCAAAAGGATGAACTCCCATCCTCTCTTACAAATCTATTCCAGTCATTTGACATGATTGATCATGTCAAGGAATCAAAAATTCAAATGACTAAATTTGAATCCCTGCAATTCAATCCTGAGCAATTGGACATTGATGGAGAACCAAATGCGGACCTGTCTGAGACAAAATATGTGGTCACCCAAACATCAGCCCCTGTAGCACAAATTCTATCTGAGTCTTCAAGCAGGGGTAATTATTTCCTTACCACAGAGGATGTTCATGTTTTTGTAGATGAAATTCATGTAGCTGACAATCTAGGAATTGATCCAAACAAGACTTCAAGAGAATTGGTAAGATGCAGTATAAACAAGGAAGGATCTTCCATCTCTAATGAAGACAAATCTGATAGGAGATTAGCTTTTGATGATGACAGCAATTCTTCCACCAATGATGAAGTTGGAACTATGTTGATATCTCCTCAAGGAGATATTCCTCCTTCATGCAATTTGAAAGTCAGCAACACCAACAACACAGCTGGATGTGAATCTCTGTTGCTTAAATTGAAGATTGCTCAAGATGAAGAAGTCAAACTCCTTCACATCAAAGGAGATGTTAATCTGATAGTTTGTCAAGAGTTTGATATGGACAATCCAATCATATGCTGGACTGAACTAGAAGAACAACTAATTATGGTAATGGACCATGCTACTGTAAATCAAAATCAGGTAAAGGAACCCTTCGCAGGGAGAGCAAGGAATGATGGTTTCCAGTTTGAAGACCACATCCTGCCACAAAGCAAAATGAAGGAAAGACCAAGAGGAAGATGCAAAAAATTGGTTTCCTGGTGGAAAACTCCATTCACCCATCATCATTTCTAGGGGCAAAATAGTTTCCTGTTGGTTTACCAAGATGGCACACTATTTTCACTGACTCTCAAGAAACAACATCTGAAATACTTCAATTCTTGAAGTATCAGATCATTTCATCTGTACATATGTATATTTGTATAGCTTTTATTTCTATCTTGTTTTGTTTGTTTCTATTTTTTATGCCTTTCATTTTTGGGTAGCATGACTCCATAACCCAATGGCATACTCAAAGACACTGAATATTTTGGATTATACTTCTTTCAATTTGTTTTGCAATTGACAGAAGTTCCCCAACTGGAGCCAGTTGTTGTCCCCCAAAAGTAGCAGTCAATTTTGGGACAACATTTGAACTATTTTGGTCTTACAGACCAAAATTGCCTCTTCCATTTCCAAAATTTGTCCTAGACATTCAAATTCCTCATTTTCCAAGCTTTTCAGAAAATCTACGGACTCTTCAGCAAGAAGAGAAGTCTACAAACTCTACAAGTAGGTTCATTTATATAGTTTCAAAGGCTTCTGTAGGTGGTTTTAGTCAAAAGAATTGATTTTCAACACTTGGTCATTTTTCAGGATTGGTTCAAAGCTTCAGTTCAATTGAAAATTTCCATCGACAAGCATCTGAGTGCAAAAAGAGACTTGAACCATTGAACCGTTGAACCATTGAACCACTTTGGTTCAAAGGTTCAACGGGTTCAAGGTTCAACAAGTTCAACATCTTTGGCAAGAGTTAAGCACTTCATCAAGGTTCAAAGTTCAATCACTTCAATTGGTTCATCAGCTTCAAGACACTTGGCCAAATCAAGGCGGCTTGAACCATTGAACCGTTGAACCATTGAACCATTTTGGTTCAAAGGTTCAATAGGTTCAAGGTTCAATGGTAGGTTCAACCAAAGGAATAGTTCAATGGCTTGGTTCAACCAAGTGGTTCAACTCTTTATTTCACTCAGTTGGTTCATTCTTTCAGTTCATCCTTTGCTTCAACGTCTACAGGTTTGAAGACATTTTTCAAAGCTTTGTTTGAATCATTGAACCAAAACTTGGTTCAACGTCTTGGTTTAATGAACAGGTTTATTCAATGGCTTAGTTCATTTAGTTGGTTCATTGGCTTGAACCATTGGCTTGAACCATTTTGGTTCAAAGCCTTGGTTCAACCGATTGGTTCAACATCAAAGTTCAAAGGGGCGGTTTAATGCAAAAGGAGACTTCTCGAAGGACAAGTGCCCTTGTAGAGGACACTTAATCAATAAAAGCACCCTTCACAAGGGTCATTTTTAAAGGAAGTCGAAAGGTAATTCTTTTAGATTTGTTTAAGGAATTTGAAAATTAGCTAACACTTAATTCTTTCAGACTTTTGTCTGAAGGAATTCCTTTAGACAAAAAATTTGAAAGAATTCTAAGTGGCTACGGGCTCAAAAGATTCGAAGACCAGTCAAAGACTTCACGAAACAAATTTCCATGGACTTTTGTCCACGAGAATTTTCCCTGGTCAAATTGTCCACGAGAATTTTCCACGGGACAAATGTCCGCGAAAATTACCCACGGGAGAAAACACCCAGGAATTTTCTCAAAGGATAGTCCGCAGGGAACTTTCACGAGAGAAAGCCCAGGGATTTGTTTGCAAGAACTACCAAGACAAAGGGCTACTGAAGGACCCCAAAGGATAGGTGCCCTTGCGGGGGACTCTCAAAGGCCAAAGTAAAAGGCTATTCTGACTCGACACAGGTCATTTCTCAAGGCTCAAAAGGGAAAGTCCAATCTGGAAGAATACAAAGTCAAAAGCCGAAAGAAGACCAAAGGGATGACGTGCCCAAAGACATCAAATTTAGGTTTGTGAACTAGCCGTTGAGAGCACATTGATGGGCATGTAAATGTCAATTTTAAAGACAGTGAAATAGCCATTGATCCTTTGAATTTATAGACCTGAATGCATTCCCAGAATTCAAGACCAAAACTAGCTGAAAGTGAGGAAAGAGAGAATAATGGATGAATCCAGGACCCGACTCAATTAACCAGAAAAGGAAGAACAATGAAGACAAGATCAGACCGCCAAATGGACATTGAAAGTTGCAATCTTTTAATTGTGTGGCTTGTTTATCTACATTGAAAGGATCAAATGGGTAAAATGCCTCAAAGTTTTAGACCGTCTTCCTAACAGTTCCCAACGCATCATGATGTATTATTGTTCCTGAGTGCTTCTTGAAGTGGCTATATAAGGGAATTTCTTTCATTGTAAATGGATCTCTGTTTTGACAATCTAAATGAAACTCTGCCCAAATTAAGAAGCATCATTGAGACTTTGTTCTCAGTCTGTTGATCATATTTTGTTATTGGAATAAGAAAGCAAGGAACTTTTTCAGACTTTGTGTTGTGATATCTTTGTTGTTGAGGAAACTATTCTTATGTCTATTTCCTTGATATATTTTTTGTCCCATTAATTTAACAAGCAGGATTAGTAAAATTAGACAGGAAGGTGTCCTAAAGAATCAACTATGGAGAGACTTTGTGCCCCCATAGTTGCCTTCAGTGTGTTTTCTTTTCATTGTTGTGTAAAGGACTTTGAGAAGACTTTGTGCCCTCATTGTCCTTCATATATTACTCTTGAGCATTTCAGGTGGAGACTTTGTGTTGTGTCTCAATTTTCTAGTTACCATACCCTCAGATACATTCTGCTTTTATTTCCAGGAGTATTCTTGTGGCTGGCTGAATAGTTCTTCTGAAAGAAGAGGAGTGTTGTCTGTCATTCCCCTGAGTTTTTCCTTTGTTTTACACACATCATCTCTGAAGAAAGAGAGATGGATGGCTTGTCCTAGCCTTGAGTATTATTTTCTATTTATACATATATATATCTTATCCACAGGGAACCTCCCCTTGATGAGAGGAGAGAGCAATCTCCTTCTGATGTGATAAACTTACACATTTGGACGACTAATCTTCCTAATTTGGCTGATCAGACCTATTTTGTTTATCAGTACGCTAATAGACAAAATATTCAACCAACAAGTGTCATGTACATAATATCTAGTGAAATAAGATGTGACCACTTGGATTCTTTTGGGTTTGGCTTCACCTTCACTTTGGTGCATTCATATTTGGGTCATCCATATTCAATGTGATCTTGGGGAAAAATGAATTAGTGGGCACATGGTGTCGAGCTGACCCTAATGACCATGTTGTCAAAGGATGTTACCTACATAGCCAATACTCTGAAGAGGGCCTCAGACCGATGTAGTTCTCCCCTATGTGTTAGTTTTTGTGTGAATCATGCAATGCATGTAAATCAAGTACAATAGTGACCTAGCTTGTAACTTGGAAAATTAGGCTCTTGGGTTATTCATTTAGTACTTCAGACATGTAGATGTGTTGTACCTTTGATTGGTATAGAAATAGGGAAGCTTTGATCAATTGAATGTTTGATAGAGTGATTTTTGATAAGTGCCTTGGTCTCTTTGGTATTTTTCTAGGTGAGGAATGAATGAGGGTTAAATGATCTTATATTTAGATCAATCCCTTTATGAGTAATAACTCACATTAAATCACTTAGGTTGATCATTGGAATATGTTTCATTTACAAATTGGATAACTTTAGGGCACTAAACACTTGTGTCAATGTAGGATAGTAGCATTGACACTACTATATGTCCCAAATGTTAGTGCCCAAGGGGTAGCAAAATAAGTATAAGATCATAACTTACAAAGCTATAATATAAGTAAATTTTAAGCATTCTGACCAAGATATATTGTTTGTGTCATTAATATAATACTGGTCGGACTAAGAGATAGGCCAAGGGGCATAAGATAGAGTATATATGAGGCTTATAAAATTAAGGAGAGTATAGAACTAAGAATAATAACCAAGATTTGAGTTTTCCAAGTGTACAACACTGAGGTGCTACATAATCACAAAATATCATCTATAGTTTATTTATTCTTATTGTAAGTGATCACTAGTAGAAGAATGTATATAGGGAGAAGGAGAACTGATTTATTACATTTTATATTCATTATGTTTCTATTATTATTCTCTAAAATTATATAAATCATTAGCATTCCAATTTTCCACAACATTGTTATCATAACTATCATAATCATTTCTTTCACTTGTACATGTATATTGCTAACCTACATAAGCATTGATATTAGGCACATTGATATGATCATGTACAACTTGATTTGTTGATTCATTATTATAGCTAGAGGGCATGGCATGATTTGATGCTAATGGATTCATAGAGCTAGACATATTAGGGTTTTTGGGAGACATACTCATGGAGAATTTCCCAAACCCTAGAATGATAAATAAAAGAGCCACAAATCCTATTCCTAAGAAAAGAGAAAACATAGAAATTAAGAAAATTTTAAAAGGATGAAACCTTAAGATTTACCTACAGTTTATTTTATGCTAGATAAAGAGCAAGTTCGCTAAAAATTTTATGGTTTAAGGATTAATGTGAGCCTGATCACTTAAATTTATTTATAAAATCAAATTGTTTAAAATATATAATATTTAATAAATCTGATTGCAACTACAAGAATACAATAACTTACTATCTATAGTAAGATAATAAGGGGATTTGAAACTTGCTTTATTTTGAGTTTTCATTGGTCTATAGTAAGCAACAATAATCAAGAATAAGTTGAAATGAGTCTATGAATGCTTGAATCTATAAACAGAGTATCTATGTGGATTTTGGCCAAGCCTATGATTCCTAGATAGGTATGCATCCATAGTAGTATATGTCAAGTGTGAAACTATCATGTGTGACTACATTAAATCTGTGATCATTCTATCTATTACACTTGTATCTAATAAGAGTTCTTACATATACAAAATGTCTTCAATCTACATGAATGCCTCTATTGAACTTCTCTTTGATCCTAACCCTTAGCTCTTGCACCTTTAATCAGTGAACCCTGCAAAAGGGTTAGTATGTTGGGTTGGACTAACCTAGCAAATCCATGTCAACTAAATTAGAATTGCCTACATTGTCCATAATCTGAAGAGGGCTTGAATCACATGTAGTTATCCATTTAATGTGTATATATGCCAAATCATGCTAGTGTAAGTCTAAGTGTAGTTTGTCCTAGGCCCTCCTTTGGTATAAGCATGAAAATAGATATATCTTTTATAAACTTCAAAATTAGAACAACCATATGCTAAATTACTATTATGGGCTTTGAGTGTGCCCTTTATTCTATAATGATTACATGTCCTTGAATGCCCCTAATGACTTTACATATATAGATATCTCAATTTTGAATTAGGATATTATTTGCACACAAAATCCTACCCAAAAAGATTCAAATGGTAAAAATAATGTGACCCAAATGAAACATGACCCAAAAGAAAACCGTAAGGTACACTTGGACATTTTTGCATTTAACATATGGGTCTAATGGTACAGATATGTCTATGAACTGTGGACTTGTCCAAAAATCATTTAAAAGATAACATATGAAAAAGGTAAGACCATGGATATTTGTGACAAAGTTAAGAAGATAAATGAAGTAAAAAAAGGAGTACAAGATTGTATGAATTAAAGAGAAGAGACCCATCAAGTGGCCCCAAAAAAATTGCAAGGTATGCTTGGACATTTTTGCATTTAACATATGGGTTTACTGGTATAGATATGTCTATGAACTATGGACTTGTCCAAAAATCATTTAAAAGATAACATATGAAAAAGGTAAGACCATGGATTTTTATGACAAAGTTAAGAAGATAAATGAAGTAAACAAAGGAGTACAAGTTTGTACCAAGTAAAGAGAAGAGACCCAAGACCTAAGTAATTATGCCAATAAGTGAATTATTTATTATTAATAGTTTATATTTGTAAATTCATATTAAAGAAGTATATAAAGTACGCTTATACCAAATTTGGTCATCTACCCAATGTTCCTAATTTGATTTTTTTATTAGATTAGTTGATACAATCAAGAATAATAAAAAAATATTCAAATTATGTTTACCAAAAAGGATATCCCATGTGATAATTCATATGATGGATCATTATTCATATCAACATTTATAAATGGCAATGAAAAATATGGCACAATGGTTAACAATGGCTCACTTATGAACATATGTATTAAACAATTTATTTATTGTCTTTAACTTAGCCTAGATGATTTAGCATATAATCTTACATTTATCATGAGTTGTGATGGTATTGGAAGTTACCTCTTGGTTGTATTATTTTTCCTATTATAATCCAAGACCAAAGATAATTAAGACTTTACTTCATGTGGATCCTAATACTAGATAGTTCAATGCTTTGCTTGGTCAACTATGGATACATCAAATGCAATCAATTCCTTATGCCATACATCAATGTTCAAAATTTAGACATCAAACTCAAGTGGTTACAATTCAAAGAGATATTAGTTTTTCAAAAGAACAAACCAAGGATAAAGTTGTATATATAGAAGCAATATGAGATTCATTACAATGTTTATTTAAATACATAAAACATAAAATACAAGTGCATAAGTCTTATCCACTAATGGTCTATTCATTATCTACTATGTCTCTAGGACAACCACGCGATCATAATTATAATAAATGTATGAGAGACACTAGTCATCGAGGCAGTTACTCAATGAATAATGTGAAAAATAAATATAATGATGATGATGATTTTTTATCCTTGTATTCATGGGTGTCATAACTCCCTATCCATATTGTTAACAATCTTAGTGCTTCAACTTTTGTATCTTATGACCATTTTCATGGACCTCATTGTTATATATGTGATAAAAAAGTTAAATATTAGATCCTTTTATGATGGGGTTTGTAGCCCACTTCCCGAAAGGGGGTGTGGGGGGGAATGACCCCCACTATTATTGCAGGGGGTATAGGGGGCAATGATAAAAAATCAAGGAGTCAAACCCCTATTTATAGGAAGATTAATTCCACTAAATTCTATTTTTAGGAAGCAAAGTCCTAATGGCATTTTTCCACTCTATTTTTAGGAGGAGGAATCCTAACAGTGCTTTGCCAATTAGGTGTATTAATCTTTGTGGAGTTCGCATGTATTATATGACATGTTCATCTTGGAGTTAATAAAACTTGATATCTTGCATCATGAATGTTTCCTTATATTTGCTATGGTTTTATCATATAAATCTAGTGTTTTGTCTCCTACATGTTTATTCTATCTATTTGAATTATCTATGTTCTTACAAACTTGTATTTTGTTAGTGATTATTTGTGATGTGGCTTCCAACCACATAATGGATTCAACAATCCATATAAGCCTCAATCACATAATAAATCTCACAATTCATCTCATAAACTCATCACATAATTCTCATTAATACTTATCAAATACATCAACACATAATCTAGCTCCAATAAGATATCTCCTAAACACATACAAACTTGGCATCACAAGCCAAGGAGGCCCCTCAACATTATCTCTAAGCCTATTCTCCAAACTCACCTCCTAAACTAATCCATGGATACAACCATTTAAATAAAATTATGGGATAAAACAAAAAACAACAAAGGGGGCCCAAAATGGTGCCACCCTTTCACATGGAGGTAATCTTGACATGAGATAAGGTGTACCCCAAACCACATGCTTTATGGGGTCACTTTTGACTAAGCACAAAGCATATTTATAAATTTGGTGCCACCTTCATGAAATGACAAAAGGAAAAGCAAGATGCCAATCTGAAATAGTGAAACATGTCTCCCACTTAGCATAAACTTATAAAAGAGATAGGTGTGCCCTTTTTACCACTCTTTTCTTACCCCACATGAAAATTCAACCCATGCCACCTAAGAACTCAAGAATAGTTTTGTGGACAGCCCACTAGGATAAATAGTGTCTGCCACCTCATCAATGAATAGTAGCTTAGAAATAGTGCCCATAAATAGTGTTTTCTTGTTGCATCAATTTGTTTCTGTGAAGTGTCAAGTTTCCTAACACTCCTACCATGGTTTGTTAGATTTGGTAGAATATTTATTATCATGGAACCTGAGCACTCTATTTGTATAGATTATTATTTTTTATTTTAGTGTTACATTAGGTTTACTATATTTATCTTACATGTTAAGTGATTTATTTATGTGTTCCTTATATGTGTTATATATTCATTTGATATATATTACAATTGTTGTTTATATAGATGTTACTGATGAGATTTTCAAGATAGATTAAGAATTTATATATAATATATATGTGTACATGCTTATGGATTCATAGTAGGCTAGGGTACATCCCATGTTCACTAAATGAAACTTTGGGGACACCATGAGGGTATCTTCTAGCACCATTTGCATTTTGACATTCATTAATTATCTTTATATTATTGGGGTTTCATTAAGCTTAAATTCTTTGGGATACCTTGAATGTTAGATATGTCCTTATATTATTAATGCTTTCATATATAAGTTCCTCCTATGCTTTTTATATATTTGTCTCTAGTGTTGTCTTTGTGCATGGTTATATAGTTACCTTGTTTGCTTTGTGTTTTGTATGCTTTAAGTGTGCTTCTTATTCCTGATTAGTATTTTATATGTCTACTCTATGTGTGATATGATTTTCTATTTCTTTGTCTACTATGTGTGTGATATGTTTTCCTTTCTCGGTTTGTCTAATATGTGTGTAATATGATATCCTTATTTTTTTTGTCTACTATATGTGTGATATGTTTCCCTTGCTTTCTTTGTCTACTCTGTATGTTATTATTTCCTTGATTTCTCTCTATACTATGTGTTTTATGTGTCTTAATGTGTTTAGTGCACTTATTATACATTTATTTTGTCTTTCTTGCTTCCTTGATATAGTGTGTTTGAAAATTTATGTGTTTGGTGTGCTTCTAATGTCTAAATTGTTTTCTCCATGCTTGATCACATATGTACATTTTTATTCTTTTATTTATTGATACCAAATGTTTGTTGTGTTTTATGGTGCCATGATCTATATCATGCACAAATATTTTTATCACTTTCCTACATTTCCATGATTCCTATCATGTATTTATTAGTGGAAAGACTCAATATTTGTGGTTAAATTCACTATATTTGTTACTACATTGCTTACATATTTCCTTCATATGCGGCATACTACTATTATGTGTTATATGGAATACATTTTTCCCCATAAGAGTCATATTACTCATGGGTATGTGTTGCTTATGTTTTCCCCATGTGGGGCAATCAATCTCATTCTGATATTGTTTTCATCTTTCCCATGTGCAGCATATTACTCTTGTGCTTCTATTGATTACATCATAAACCCATATGGGGTAATTTATTTACAACACACATGCTTCCAAGATGATATTTTTTTATGTCAGGCATCAATGATTTTATATATTTTCTTTGCACACAGTGCATGTAATCCCTTTATTTTGAGATATATGCTTTATATAATCATCCTACATCTCAAGGTGGTGCATATATTCCACCCATTTTATCCATACTCAAGACTTCATAACTCTAGGATCCAAACATTTAGTATATAGATTTCTCCTCTAAATGGGGGCACTTACATTTTTTATTATTCCTAGACATCTCCAGCATGTGACACCTATTCCCACTATGGGATACATTCAAGATATTTCTTAACATAAATCTTCTACTATACATCAAACTTATTTGGCTTTGATTTTTTGTCACTAAAGATTGTACTCATAAATGAATATAATATTTAGCACAAGTTCAAAGATGTGGAATTTTATAGAGGTATTATACATCTTTATCAAAATTAGGATTCAACTTAGATTTAGTGGTGCATGGAACTCATACATGGGCTCCCTCACATCTCGAGCAAAACTAGGTGTATCATTTTACACTATTTCCTTTATAGATTTTAGTATATCATTGTGATGGGCACTTATCCACATGTACATGTCTTTGTGGATTTCACAAGAGCATTGAAGTTGTTGCAGGAGCTTCAAGAGTGCAAAGTTTTGTATCCACCCTCTTCCTATTTTATTTTGATATGTATGCGTACACACATCAAAGTGGGTTATTTATAGGCACCTAAAAATGGTCATGAGGCATTTTAATCACAAAATTACCTTATTCTAGGGTATATGTTTGTTTTTTGCTTATTGGTCTAGATTAGGCTCTTATTGGCATGTTTTTCGTGTTTTTGGTCATTTTATGTCATGTTCCATCCCTCTTTCTCTCCTCCTCTCGTCTCTCTCTTCTCCCCCTATTTCCTTGTGTTTCTAGTGTCTTTTCTAGAAATAGATACTTTATGTTTTTAAGACCTAGAAATGTACAATTTATGTTTCTAAGATTGGGTCCTTCTCACCCAATTTTGGACCCCTTGAGGGTTTTGGGTCCTTCCTTATCGGCTTGTATACTAATAGGATCATATTTTGAATTTAAGAGGTGTATAAATACACATGTGCATTAGTGAAATTAGGACAAACATGCAATAAATAATAAATGCAAACATTCAAGAAGGCATCCAAGAATCTAAAGAGATATGAAAAATATTTAGAACTTACTATTCAATGCAATTTAGAAGAGATATTTTATAGAACATTCATTAACATTGAAGATCATAGTGACACTTGCATTACACTAGATTGATTTGCTAAACTACATCTAACTTGGTGTATTATGGACGATATTGTATATTTTTAAGCCCTAATAAGTAGTCGGTGTTTGAAAACCCTACTAACCTTGAGCATAGGGCCCAAAACAAATCATTTTCTTTATCTTTTACACATTCAGCTACCCTTTTAGGGTTTGAAGAAGAAGATCAATTTTGTAAAGATTGATGCAAAGATTTAGAATAACAAGCAAGGTTTTCAGGGCTCCAAACTTGATAAACACATTCGAAAAATCAGAATTTCTCTGTCTCTTATTTTCAAAAAAAATGGTATCTATGATTTTGGTAACTAGAAATGTGAAGTGTATAGTTCTAGATAGTTGCTCATGTTGTGGTGATATTTATGAATTTCAACTATCTTACCACAAAAACTCTAATTTTTTAATCAGGTAATGAAAATTGTTTCTAAATTACGTGAAAATTGAGATACTTCTCTAAACCCTCTCTTTATCAATCATTACGTTAAAATTAAATTAGTAATTAAATATGGTTTTACTATTTTAAATATAATTAAACTTAATTACAATGTTTTATGAATATATGCAATGTAGTTTTATTTCGATCCATTTATTCATTAAACACCAAGTATCTATAAAAATAATACTCAAATTTATAATATGTGAGGTTAATCGCATGCAAATCACATATGGTTCAACTTCAACTCCTTTTTTAAGGAAAGAAATTTCTTTTTTAAGGTCTATGATGTTAAGGACCTTATTTTTGTCTACAAGGCAATTTATAGCATATAAGACCAACTTGTAGTATGTAGGGGCACTTAACTCTACTTCAAATATGAAATATACATAAAAATTAAACTTATGACATCTCATTCAATAATCACAATTTACAAGGTACAAACGAATCCACTATTCTACTCAATAATCAAAATATCTCAACATTTTAAATGAAGATAAATATTCAACTTTTTACAAATAATTAAAAAATACTTAAACCTTTGTGTGCACACCAAGCAAGATCTTTTTTGTAGGAGTAAAAAGGGTGGACCATGGCCCATGCATGGAAGGTACTGTCATGATTCTTGTAATAGAGAATTGAACATCTTATACTTTTAACTTTTAGAGCTTTTGCCCATGAAACAGTTTTGGACTTTTCTTAAAGTTTGTGGACAGAGCACAGAGGTCAACAAATTTGTTGGTCAGTACTATGGACCTTCATTAGAAATGTGGCACGTTTTCCAAAACTAATAGTTTGGTGGACCCCAACGAGTTTCTTTTGGAAACCAAACTTTTTTATAACTTTCGGGGCACCTCGAAGAGGATGAAAGCTTTGCGTGCCTCGCTGCCACTAACATCCCCGTCATTTTATTGGATTTTTATTCTCGAATAGAACAAAAAACTATTCAAGTATGCCAAAGTCGTTATGGGCTTTAATTTTGTCTGGCTTCACGTACAAGAAAAATTTAGCATTATGATGTGAGTGGATCATTAGTGATCTTATCACATTAATCGTTAAGCATATTAAAATTAATGTAAACATATGTTATATGTTTTAAGATAAAGGGGTCCAATCAAGGAGAAATTAAAGACGAGAGAAAAAGGGGAATTGAAAGGGATTGAGAGGTGTTAAGGACTATCATAAGTCAACAAAGTATATCACTAACATTTAATTTGGATCAATAATCGAAAAAGATATAGGTATGTTAGAATTATGCAATTAAACAATTAATAAATATTTAAGGGGTCTATAATTATTTTTTGATTCTTAGAAGAAGGGATCTACATAGACCCTCAACTAAAACCAAAAAATAACAAAAGTGCATACATCAAAAAACAAAACTTATCTTACAACAAAGTCTTTACAAACCTATCAATCTAAGAATCCAAAGGGAGATCTTTTTGCATATTCTCATAATCCCTAAAAGACACCATCATCAATTACAGAGTAAAACACAAATAAAAATAGGGAGAGATCATTAGTACGATGCAAGCATCCTCCTTCCCTTGAGGGAAAGAAGGGTCTCCATAGTCCAGTTTGTTCCCTTATCAATTCAGTTCATCACATTGAAATGCAACCTTTCAACTTTAGTCTTTTGTCCTCTATGTTTTCTTATGGATCCTTAATTGGGCTTAGACTTCGTTTGTGAAATGGTGAGGATTTCAATAGAAGCTAATTGATCTTCTTTATTCTGAAATTTTGCATCTTCCAAGGGCATAAAAACTTATGTATAATTTATTGTTTTATTACCTTAGCCTCCATTAATCCCTTTTATATCACATAAGCAGCAATACACACAACCTTTGAAATTCAAATCCCAACCCCACTACTATTAGGAGAAGTAATGCCACAATTTATATGCATAACATTGCCCATGGGCTCCCTAGATGTAGGCTTTTTTTTGCTATTTTCTTAGGCACCCAAATAATTAGCCTAGTTTTTACACAATGGATCTAAATTAGATCATCCTCCTTTAAGAATTCATTTTTGGACTAAGACTATTGAAGATCTAAACATCTTGGGTACGAGAAATTTGAAACCTTATGACCAACTTTGTTACATCGAAAACATCTGAGATGCATACCCTCAAAATCCCCATGTTGAAGCCATGGACCATGCTTAGATAAAATTTGAAGAGACTAAAACATAGGTTTAGAGATGTCCAAATATATGCTTGCTTTTACAAAATTAGATTAAGACCCATTTGCTTTATGATCATTAACTACAAACACCCCAACCGTCTTTTCCAACAATTTGATCAAACTTGGATTTCACATAACCAAAGGTAGGTAACAAAACTGGATCCAAGTAGGGACCCTAACAATAGATTATATTGCAGGGTCAAATAAGGGTTTCTAAGGACACAAGAACAACCTAACCCACAAAACCAAGGCCCGTTATGCCAAACAAAATTGCAATCCATTGTGGAGAGAAATTTGATTATGAAAAAACCTTTTGACAATAGAGTCAAAGAGGGGCACTCAAGATCCTTTCAATTAGATTCCATCCATCAAATAATCTTAGTTGAATATGTCTACTTATTTAAAATTTGCCTATAAGAGAAATACATCCCATTTCTTTTGAACTCTGATCCTTTCGTGTCAAGGAATCGTATTAATATTAGACAATTTTGTTACAACCCTCAGTCCCATAGACTACTCAATCTCGTGAATGTTATTAAAATATTCTTTTCATTTAAAATTTGAGAGTATAGAAATATTTATAAAAGTAAAAGAATTTGATAATTGTTTGCAATCTAAATATACCTTATCGGCAACATTTCCCTCCTTCCCTTTCTACACCTTGTTCGGCCATCATGAATCCTCAAATTCCTCCAAGGAAAAATTAGGATTACGATTCTCCAATCATGATTTTTGCTGAGGTTTGCCCTATCGAACATAATATAATTCACATTAGTTATCGTGCGATATTTTGTTTCTTGTTTTTAATGTACTAATGCTCTCCAAACCGCACCGCTCATTCCTTTAAATATTGGTTATGGTGATGTCTGTTAACACCAATCTTTTAAATTAAACATTAAACTTGCACCTTAAAAGATAAAGGTATATTTATAAATAGAGGCATTTTAATTGTGTTCATAACATCATATAATTTAAAAAGTTCTTTCAAATGATATTGCTTCCCACGAGTCTAAAAGGTTCCCCAAAGTCCAAAAAGAACTGGTTACCTATATATATATATATATATATATAATTTTAAAAAATATAAAATCATCAAAAAAATTATGCTTTCATAATATATACAAATCAATATCTTAAACTTTTGGAACAACTATATTTTCGTTTAATTGTTTGATGTTTCAAATCAACATCATCAATCCTTCATCAAGAAAAAGAAAGAAAGACTTATATTTTCTTGATGTTTTGGATCACCACCCGCGATCCTTCATCAGGTGAAAGAAAGAAAGACTTATGTTGGAATATAAATCTTTCTTTCTTTCCCCTAATGAAAGAGCGCAGGTGTTGATCCAAAACGTTAAATAAGTAAATGGAAACATAGTGGTTCCAAAAATTTAAGATATTGATTATAAAACCATGTTTAAAAAAAGACTATAAAGCCATCTTTACAAAGTGAAAACCTATGTAAAGAAAAGATGGAGATTTAGAACAATTTTTTAAAGTTGCTTTGTGTGAACGTTATTTTTTCTAATACTAATTTTAATTAGAAATTTATTATTATTATTATTATTATTATATTATATATATATTTTTTACATTTAATATAATGATAAAAAAATTATATATTTTTTATTTGATAGAGTAAACCAGGTTTTAAAGGGACTTGGAACCGCCAAAGTGAAGTACAGTAGAATTAACAGCGCAACAACAGCGTTGAGAGACCAAAGGACAAAGGTCTACAGGATCAAATCGATAACAAAAGACTGTAAACCAAAACCAAAGAGGAGCTAAAAATAGGGCTCAAAGGGTGATCCCCTTCTGTTGCATCTTCATGGAGGCCACTGCACATTAGGAGATCCACCTGAGAGAGGGATCTACTGCCATCAGGGACATTTGTGTAACTATTATACAACGAAGAAATAGTTAGAGGGATTATATTTCCTCTAAGGATTTCAGTATGGTAGAGCTCAATGAGGAGTAAAAAACAAGTCATATTTAACTTTGGCACAAAGGGGCCAAGGTCCCCAATCAGAAATGTGAAATGGTAAAGGACCCCCATGAGGATCTGGGTTATAAAAGAAAATTCCAATCAAAATCCCAAAACATAGAAGAAGAAGGTACACCCAAGCCAGGGTCCCAAAAAATCTAGCTCAATAAAGGCCCTTATTAGAAGCCACCACTTTGGGACATCTCATGCATCCATGTGTATTCCCAATAGACTTGTTTTGATGTCTAGGAACATGAGTCCAATAAGGTCGGTGTGTTTGTAATTAAATTCCAAACAGTGGTTTAAAGAAAAATTTGAATTCTTGGGGGCAAAACCCATCAAATCGGTCCAACATCCAAGTGATCGATCATTAGTGAAACTTGTAATCCAACCATATCCACTAATAAATGTCAAATCCTTCATGTCCACATCAACCTTCCATAAGGACATCCTGCATGGGGATGTCATTGATTTAAACCCTATTGACTAGATTCCATCGAGTAAGTTGTGATAGCACGCATTCCCAAGGAAGCTGAAATTTCCAAATTTGAATTCTTGATATTAATGCATGTTGAAGAACTCTAGACTCTCCAACAGCCATACTTCCAAGCATTAATGAGCCCAACGGTCCAAAAATGACAGCCAAGCAAAGATGAAATCCATGTGTCTACGTTTTTCATCCACCAGGGCTTCCAAACCAAAGGAGGCAAGTTCAATCCTGGGGACATCCCAAGAAGGGAGAACCAGTTGAAATTTTTGAAAAACCAAGCCAAGTAAAGGGAAGCATGCCATATTTCCAAACCAGACTTAAAATTTGTCCAAACTAGGTAGAATAGAATAAACATGGTGAGTGGACAATTAAAAAAGTAATGAATAATATCCAGGTTCAACACTAGATGGAACTTAGCATGTACTACGCTAAGGATGAGATGAAGATATTCTTGGGGAAGATCTCAGACCTTCCTCCCATCATCAAGAATAAGGATTGTCTTAGTCGAAGAGAGCAAGGTCAAAACCACAAAATCACCACCTTTTGATATTGCAAGGCTAACTTTCAGATAGTCATCGAAGCCCCTAAGGTACTAGATTTGTTTTTTTTTGTATCCCATTTCTTGATGGTACCAAAATAGATCATATAACCAAAAGAACTTAAAAATATTGTGCATGTCTAGTAGGGACATTTGGGAGTCCATCCAGTGTCTTTGGGCTAAGAAGCTAAAAATGCAGTTCTCTAAAAATGACACTAATGCCATTATTTTTCCCTATTCTGAGAAGTGGTGCATCGAGCCCAAAGGATTGAGAGAGGCAAGACTAACACCAAAATTCTAGCCAGGTGGATACGAATTCTTAGGATATCCCTACCAAATGGGGGCAAAAAGGTAGACCATTTGAAATACTTTTTCCCCAAAATGGATAGAGGGTTGTGGTCCAAAACAATAAAATCTTTGGGTCCCAAATAAACTTTTCCATTGAATGTTGGGATAACCAAAAGTCTTCCCATGAGCAAAGGAACTTAACCAAACTAGCTACTAGTAGCTTTAGGCCCATAAAGTAATACGCTCCATCCCCATAAAGACCATATTCCTTTGGTAGCTCCATAGGTCTACTTGACTTTGAAGAAAATCCAGTGTAGACCACATCCTTCCTCAAAAGTGAAAGGTCAACAAGGTTTTGAGCCATTTCTATCAATATTTTACCAACACCATTTCCACATATGGCCTCAATCCCTAATTTTGCCATAGGTTGTCCCGGATAAGGCTTATTCAAGGAGGAAGGCAAAGGTAGCTCTATCCCTAACACCTTCACCACCCATAACTTGTGCCAAGGGGATACCTCTGCCTAAAACCTATTGTTCTCAAGCATAACCAAAGCAACATTCTTCCTAAGCTCCGCCCATAATTTAGGGCACTCTCCAAGCTCCACCTCCAACCCTCTATGAATCTTGATCTTTTCTAATAGATCTTCCATATCTTCCTCTAGTAGTGCCTCATGTACCTCCTTGTCTGTTAGCTCCTCATCTCCCATCATCTCATCCTCCCGTAAGACCTCTTCCTCCAGCAAGTCCACCTATTCTAGCAAATCCTCTAGCGAGACCTCCAGTAAGTCCACCTCCTTCTTTAGGTCCTTCAGTAGATCCATTTATGTTGTCTAAAATATTGCAGCTCCTCATCTCCTAACATCTCAAATATCCTAAATTTATATTCTTAAAAAAATAATTATAAATTGAAATATAAAATGTATAAATAAATACTTCCCTAATATTATAGACTTTAAAAAAGACTTTTCTTTCTAAATCATCAATGTTGTTATATTAATTGTTGAATATATTAAACTTGTTTTCTTTTTCCTAATTATTAATATTATATCATTATTTATGCATCTAAGAATGATAAAGATATATTTATAGATGTGAAGTTATTTAAACAAGGTCCATAACACACTTGAATAGTGTATGGACTATATATATATACAAAGTGGAAAACTCTTGAATGAAGAGATATGGGAGATTTAAAATTGGTGTATGTGATTTGAAATTAAATTTGATGATCAATTTTATTTGTTATGTTAAATTTTGATTATGGTTATTTATTTAATATTAATTTTTATATATTAATATATTTTATAATAAAATAAAAATATTTTTAAAAAGTGTTATAATTTTTTACAAATTTTGATAATTTATTTAAAATTTTATTTCATATTTAATATAATTTATTAAAAATATCAATTATATTTATAACCAAAAAAATAAGAATAATTATATGATCATCAAATTTAATTTCCGTATGAGACTACAATAATATTAAACTTTATTTAAAAGAGAAAAACTCTTTAAAAAGAGAGATGAATGAGATTTATCCAAATTTTTCAATATTGTTTTTGGTGAATTTTGACTTGTGCTTTTTTTTACTTCTTTAAAATAGGTATAAAAATAATTTATTGATAAATTGCCAAATTAGTTAATTTTAATGTCAAGTGGGATGAGTTTAAGGAGTAAATTATTGGAGTTTTTATAGTGAAAATTTATATTTAAATTTTTATGAAATATTTGAGTGCGGCATACCTTAATAGACGAGACTAATATAAATCTCGAATGAATATAATTGAAAAGATACCCTTCGATCATAACATCTAAACCAAAAGACACTCCAAAAAAAAACATTAAAGGCAATAACAATCAATTAAATAAAAACTAACATGGAACAAAGCATCAATAAAAACTAGAAAAGACATTCGATAACCATTCATATATTGATTCTCCTTCCAAATGATTACAATGACATTTCTATCAATTTTAATTTAGAACAATTTAATTTGGTATACCAACTTATTTTAAATCATATTGTGCTTTAGACCTTATTAAAGTTTACAAATACTTGTTATAAAATTTGATTTTACAATTGTTAATATATAATTCAAAATCTATTATACAAGATTTAGACGTTATCAAATTGTATGGATACTTATTACAAAATTTGATCTTAGAATTGATAATATATAACTCAATTTTTTTTAATATAAGATTGAGTTTTTACGAAATGTTCTAGGATTTAAGGTTGATAACTTGAATAATAAAAAAAATTATTTTAAATGATACATTACAATTTCTTTTGGGAAAGGGACATCTTGTTTATTTTAATTATTTTAATGGTATGTGTGTAGTGCAGGGGAATCCAGATTTAAACAATACATATATATCTTATTTTACAGTTATAACGGGCTTGAACATCTTCTGTCTAATTCTCTTAAAAAATCAATACAAAAGACCTAATGTGCAAATTAGAGGAATTTCATCTTGAGTGAATAACATGACACTTTGTCTTGCAAAGTTGCAAACCAACTAACCTAAAACCCCTCAACACATTATGTTGGCTCTCAAATCTACACCCGAAGATTTAATAGAAAAATTAAGAGAAAATAGAGGATGAGTCATTGTAATAATAAGGCCTATTGACTCTTTACACTAAAACTTGCTAAGAATTAAGGGGAAAAAATATGAAAGGTGACTTAATCTTTACTCTTTTGGCTTTGTGAAACTAAGGGGAGAGACCACATAATAATCTAGAAATTGAATATGATTCATAATCAACTTCAAATACCACAAATTTAAATAGTAGACTTGGTCATAATGGTCATTCCACCAAATTAGTTGTCACTAGCTAAATAATCATAAACTACTCAAAGTTTAGACAAAGATTGCAATGAATATATGTGAAAAGTATATTCATAACTTATAGGCTCTAGAGACTTACACACAATTGAGTTAACAAGTATAGATCTGAATTTATAACAATAAATATCTTTAAAAAATATGTAGGATAAAGGAAAGGAGATCTCATAAAACAAATTCTTAGAAAGTGTATAAAATGTTATCAAACTAACTAAACTGAATTTATGCAAAGCCATGTAGTTAAGAGTTGATTTATGGCTTACCCCTATACAATGCATAATTGATGGAGAATTCATATATGATTTTTGCATTTAAACTTAGGATTTGCAATAAGATAGGTAGGAAATAAATTTTATAAAAAGGCTCGATCAAATTAACCTCTATAAGCATGCATTATTCATTGGGCAGACAAAAGTGAAATACAGAACTACAACAATATTCCATAAATTTTAGCTTATAAAAACCCTACACTTCCTTGCACAAAATCTCACAATGGCAGGAAGTAAATGTTGCATTACACTGAATATTTGAACCCCAAATTATCTTCAAATATGCTGAGAATTATTTGTGCAATATGCTCAAAAATGGATGAACTCTACAACAATAATTCAACTGAAGGATTTTATAATCTTATTCCAACAAGCTTACACATTAGGTCAGAACTCAATGACGAACAATTGACCTATTGAAAATTGTTTTGAGATTCTGGGTGCACCTATGTAAGACTCTACCAAGCCTATTCCAATGTGTATGAGTTTTGGCTCCTTGTCGATGACTTATTTTGACTAGTTTTGTATGTAAACCCTAGACCTCCATGTTGTTAGGGCATCCGATTGACACAAGTAGTAAAGTGTGATGTTAGTGGGGTAGGTTGGACATCCTCGACACCCTATTGTGATGAGTGTTGCATACATACCAATACTCCAAGGAGGGATTAAGCTCGATGTAGTTCTCCCCACCTAGGTGTTGGTGAAAGTGCAAGTGAAGCTAGTATGAATGTTGGTTTGAGTGCTTTAAGTGTGCTTGAGACTGGAAATCTGAATAATCTGAGCTTAAAAATGTTGTAGATGGTTATATGCATAAGTAGGTCATAATAGGGATCAATAACATTGATTGTACACAACTTGTTTTGAGTTAATTTGTATTATTTGCATCTCGTTTACATATAGTGAACAATGGGATAAAAGTCACATATATACATTGTTCTAGTGCTTGTGCAGGTCTTGTAAGAGGTCTAGGCTGACCCTAGGTGGTTTTTGATTTGAAAATATATCCATTGGTTACAAAAGGTAGGAAAAGAACAATAACGTCCAAATTGGGACACTAGCACCATTGGCACTACTATCCAAATTACGTTAATGTCCAGGTGGCAGAACCTAAGGCACTAGGGGCCATGATGTTAAAGTAGAGATCTAAGACTGCTTTAGGGATGTTTAAGGATGTTATGGACTACACAAAGGCTAGATAAGTGTCTATGTAGGCCCTAAGATAGTTCTAGGGCTAAGTTATGGGTGGGTGGTCTCAAGGAACACTCTTAGCACTCAAGTGTCATTTTTAGATGATTACATATTCATATAGTTGAAAAAAAACCCTATATGTTTCCTATATACTATGAGGTATGTGAATACTAAATTCCATATATAGTGTTTTATAATGGCTTGAGTATTGGATCAGTACTCTTCACACCATGACTCAAGTAAAACAAATGTCTACTTTTCCCAGAATGATAGATTTTATGAGTTTTACAACTATCAGACCACAATTCTATAAAGCAGGAAAAAGAAATTGAAAATCAATAAAAGAAAATATTCTTATACATGGAAATTGGGAACTCAATTTGAACCCACTAGGTCAAAGAGAAATCCTATAGCAACACTCGATCAAATCTAGTAAAGGACAATCAAATTTCTCTTTAGTGTATGAGAATCATGAATTTAGTTGAAACCCTAGAATAAAAAATGAAAAAAAACAATGCTAAAAAATAAATGTATGGGCTCACTAATATGTTTACCCTTTTTTTTTTAACAAATAAATGATGCATATTACGTATAAAATTTGATAAATCTATTCAAATGGTAATATATGACATTTATGCATAAATTTGAATGTAAAATAGAGTTGATTGAAATTGAAACTGACAAGTGGCATATGCTAAAGATAGTAAATACAACCGAATATAATATATTTAGCTTTTATGATTTTTGGTTGGTTGTAACTGATGTTTGATTATGGAAATTAGGATAAGACAGGATTGTGATAAATCATATCCATAGGTAGGGTTTGTGAATATTACTAGATAAGGTCATGCTCCCTAGATAACAATGCATGCCAGTCGTCTCTATTCATTATGGACTTATTCTCTTTGACTGTGACACATATATGAATATTCTACTGCCTATGCCTATGTCTATTAAGATCGTTGAGATATTCATATTATGTATATGTCATGCAAAAATTATTGTTTTCTTTCTCTTTGCCTTGAAAACCCTAAGGGTGTTTGTGGGAGTTATAAATATACAAAAAGAGAGGGGAAGTGTAATGGGTTAAGCTGACCCCAATCATCCCCTTTGATGATTTATTTTCTATTGCATATCTGATTGTGCATTGTGTTCCTTGACTATATGTATGTAGCTATAAATTTGGATTTGATACTTGATAATGTTAGCTCTTGACTTGAATTCAAATGATTTATAATTTATTTGAGACTAATCCAAGTAATTGATATTGAATTTGGGAAGAATAGGGCATAGCTTCTCAATGTGTCATAGTTTAATAGATATTCACTAGATATAAATCAAGTATCCTTTGAAATGAGATTTTGATTTGCTTATATAGTAATATGTTTTGAGAATTTCCTTTCGTTGACATTGTGAAGCATGTGGGATGACCCAAATGAATATTTCAAAGTTTGTAAACTAGTCGTTAAATGGCACGGGGATGGGGCTACACTAGGTGGACAGGTCTATAACATTGGACCTATCTACCTAGTGTGCAGACCTATCCCAGGTTAGTAAGCACAAATATCCTAACTTTGGAATAGTCTGAGAGATGATATAAGGTGGTTTGAGCACTGACTTGGAAATTACTATGTAGTAGTGATGGAAAACAAAGGTGTCAACCCTGCATATAGATAAATGGTAGAGGGATGGTGAGTAAGAGTTATGTATTTAGTTATATATAAATAGCAATCAACATTTTCCCAAATATATGCAGACAAAGTGGCATACAAAGCAAGGATCATGCAATAACGATGGCTCTTGCAAGTGGTTAATAGGTGGAACTTGGATATCTTTGTCAACCCTCTATAAATACCTACTACCCATGTCCTATAATGTATGAGTCGAGCCACATATTGTGCGTCACTCGAGTTTGGGCCCTAGCTTCATCAAGGCTTCATCGTAACCCAAACGTTTGACCTAGGTGCAATCACTTCCCATGGTGATGCTTCTAGCTTGCTTCACCAACCCATAGCCTCATGGTGAACCTTATAGCTACAAATTATGTGGATTACCCATAGCCAAGTTTCTCTTACACTATAATAGCATCTATAAATCAACTCTGAATGTAGCCCTAAATAGGGTTGGCTTCCATCACACATGCTAGTGGTCTAAAACCACCACTGCCACCCATAGAGGCTCCTTTGATGCCCAACACAATCTATAATAAGATTTTTTCTCCTCCCTACATGTTAACCTAGTTAATAATGAGCTTACTTATGGCTATGGCTTCCTGTGTTCTTTCAGAGTGGATTTGTCATATCTATTGATGCAATCGATACACTAACACATTAAATGGGACATGTTAATCCCTCTAATAGCCCTCATACAACTAAAATTTTAGATTCATTTTTTTTAATTAAGTGTTAGTATTTCAAAATTATTTTATTTCAAAGCTCTTGTATATTTGAACATCCTTTTTCCCTCAATAGGCATGTGAAATGTTGTAAGGATAATTAGGGCTTCATTTGGAGCCATACCTAGGCATTTTTTAGTAGAAAATAGTTTGAAGTTATCTTTTTCAACACCAAATACGACAATGCCATTGTCGGCTCATTTGTCAGCAATGTCATTTACGACTTCTACCAATGCAGGGGCAACCTCACTGGCATTAACTTCCACAAATGCATATGCAACATCCAATCATAGATCAATTGGGTGTATGTCAAGACATAAGGTGCTCAAATGTAGTTGAATGGATTCCTCCTCTAGTATGATAGGTTTAACTTCTTTGCCCACTTGGATAACAATGTTATCTACAAGATTTGTAGTAGGAGCCTCAGTAGTGATGACAATGTTTTTAGTGTTATGAACTAGCCATGGGGACAACCTATTATTGTCACGTAGACCCGACCTAGGATTTGGACTATTACTATAATAATATTATATCAATTAAGGAACCTTGTTTTTTAACTTAGGGTTTACTATCTTATATTTTTTCTAACTTGGGCTAATTTGCATACTTAATCAAATACTTTCACTTACACAATGGATGATTTAGATTTGTTCATTAATTTTTTTTGTCACATCACACCAACAACAGGTCTATTGATTTTTTGTTACATTATGTTTCATAACAACTGTCAATGCAATCATTACCTTCCATCAAACTCTTTCAGTTGCCCAATACATGATAATTATGATCAATGGGGTGATTTGTGTTGTCAAATCATAATAGTGTGTCCCCTTTTGGCATAAAACGTCACATGCGCTTCTAATCTCCTCTCAAAATAACTAGAGTTTGGGTGGCTAATATTAATACAACATGGTTTTAGCTTAGATATACAAAAATGTAGGCCATTTACATTTTTATTTCTATTTTTAAAATAAATAATTATTTTTTTAGATTTATTTTGGAACTAATTTTTTAAAAAAAATTATCTGCCCAGTGGGTCACAACATTGTGCTTTGGCGTCTTGTTCTTGCATTGCTTAGAATATGCTTCTTAAAAAGTGTCAGGCACCTAGAACAACAAACATGCTCTGATACCAACTTGTCAGGATCTTGCTGCCCACTAAGGGCACACTTGATTACCTTTGTATCAGCAACTAAACATGAAATTTAACCAGAATGAATAAGTAACTAGAAATATGAAACAACACAGGATATGAGAGAGAATACACAATCTTGTATTAATACTCAATCAGAAGAAAATACAATAAAGAAGATGCCACACTTCTTCCCACACCTCTAGAGCTCCCACACTTCTAGGGTTCACCTGTAATTCTCCTTCAACACTTCACTCTCTCATCACGCCACAACAATCAACTCAAACACAGAGTTGTTGTTGACCTCCACCAGTCAGTAACAACCCTGCCAGTACACCAAGTACACAACCGTACTCCAAGTAGATCTCCCTTTCCTTGCTGCCACCTGCAAATCAACAGACCTTACTTACCATGTAGATATCTCTACACCCTAAAAAACCCTTGTCTTTGCCTCACCAAGTCCTCATGATTCTTCAACCAGTACCCCGGTGGATCTCTTAGTAAAACTTGCACAACCTGCAACTCTCCCTGATCATACACACTCAGCACCCCTTTGGAACTAGGAGGAGCTACTCTTGCTCTCTCTACAAGCACAATGGCTTTCTAGCACACTTTACAATATAGCCCATGAGTCTATTATATAGATCTCATGCATACAATAATTAGACATTCTTAATTACAATAATTAGACTCGCAACTCCAAGACCAAAAATAGTCTTTAACATGCAAACTGCCTGTCCAAAAATAGACCAGTCTAGAACCCGCATGCAAACTACATGCACACACAGGTTGTCGACGTCGGCTCCTTCTTGACCGATGTCGATCGACTTATAACTAACGTCGGTTGCTTTTGCACTGTAATATGACAGACATCGATTGATCAGACCGCCATCGATTGCCCTACAACTTGTTCTGCAACTCTGCAACCTCAGCAACCTCCTTCCCCATTTGAATCAGTGAAGCTTTTAGCTCCACAACCTAACAATCTCCCACTTGGAGATAAATAGCTGCACCGTACATGTACATGTACACTGTCTAGTTTGTTTCTTAGCTTATATCCCTCTTCAAGCTCCATCTTGAAGACCACCCACCACACACCCTGTGATGTCTTTCATGTCATCCAAGTAACCTGCCACATCCGAACCTACATCTCCATGTAGTGAAGACCTTGACCCTGCATAACATGAATCCCTGCTGCTGGTCCCTCTCAAATACCTGAGAATCCACCTTCCCCGAATTGGGTCCAAACTCTCTGACAACTCCCACTGCTTGGGAAAACTAGGTCTACACTCGACCTCATGTGATTTCAAACATTGTTCTAAGCTCAGCTTGAACTGTCCAGCCCTTGGTGTGCTTACCGAATCTGCATCTTACATATTGAACCCTCGCCAATGCCTTCTTCACATCAGCTCCCACTAGAGACAAAATCAACCTATGATCTTCCATGTCTCTTATGCTAAAGAATTTCACTGCTCCCAAATTCTTCATGACATACCTCTGAACTAACTTTACCTTTAGCTCAGAAACTCCCTGCATGTGTAACCTTGCAACAAGCAACCACACCACATACAGTAACAGGATAATGTTGCGACCATTATCCAACCTGGTAAAGAAAACACAACGGTTACAATGACCTTGACCAAAGCTCTGCTTTGTCATACACTTGTCAAAACATGTACCACTATCCTGCAGCTTCCTCAAGACCATATATCCTGGCCTTTCGTCTCACGTATCCATCCACTCTCTTCTTTAACTTGGGAATCCATCCGTATTTTAGTGCTGGCAACTCTACCAAATCTTTTGCTTAGTTTTCTTTCAAAGAATTCATGCCATGCTCCCACTGTTTCCTGGATTCTACCTGCATTGCCTCTTCATATCTTCCTGATTCTTGACCATCAGTAAGCAACAAGTAATATAAAGAAGGTGAACAACGAATATGAGACTCACTTACACTTTCAGTCCTCTATATGGGCGTTTGAGACTCCTTGATAGCTTGTTGTCCGCCCAACATCTGTTCCAGTGATCGATCTTGACCATCTCCCAATTTGCACTCGATCGATGTCAGTTTCCTGCGACTGACCCTTACTGTCGATGTTGGTTCTACATGACCGATGCCGGTGTCCCTATTGCCGACGTCGATTCTTGTCTGACCGATGTCGGTCTTCACCTGCCCGACACCACTGACTCTGCTAATATGCACATGACCGACGTCGGTATCTGTCTGTTCGACGTCGATTCCTCCTGACCGATGTCGATACCTGTGTTCGCCTATGAGTGATGACTTTTTACTTGCGAGCTACTTTCGGATCAAAACCCTGTTCAAATTAACACAGCCCTGCTCAGAATAATTCAGTCCCCTTAGCTGATCTCTGTCCATCATCTCCTCCATGAACACCAAGGCTTTCCAGTTCTTAAGTTTGTCAAAGATATTTGTCTTCCACTTAAGAACATACATTCTCTTCTTACATATGTAACCAAGCCTACAAAGCCACATCTCTGCAACAGAAGGTGAATCAGTAATATAAGTAGATAGATAAAGGATACCTACTTTCTTACTACCGTCTAATTCAAGTGCATCCACTGTGAGAGTTACTGTGCATCTCTCATTACCCAACTTTTTTGAAAAATTAAACTCATCTCCAAGACTGGTACCTGCATGACCTCCTTCAACACCCGTGTGTTATCTGTCTGCAATTTCAGCTTCACTTCTCCTTTGCCAACAATCTGACAAGGCTCACCAACCCCTAAATAAATCTCTCCAAAGTCTCCCTGAACATACTCTTGAAAAGATGCTCTATTTCGGGCTGCATGGAAAGAGGCAACAAAATCTATAATCCAAGATTCTACTTTATCCAGAGCAACCTGGGCAACAACACCTGCAACATCTGCTTCTATACGTTGATCTTCTACCGACCAACAATCTTCTTTTACCTGTTCTTTCTTTCTATCAATCAGACCATTCGTGCTATTCAGTTTCTCCATTTGTAGCTTACTTTCTTCTGCCATTGCTATACTCTCACTCAATCAGAAACCCCTGTGAGTACCCTGTAATTAACAAATGCTAACCAGATCTGAACCATCTGTTAGTCAACCCAACCAAAAGCTCTGATACTATTTGTCATGATCTTGCTGCCCACTAAAGGCACACTTGATTACCTTTGTATTAGCAACTAAACACAGAATTTAAGCAGAATGAATAAGTAACTAAAAATATGAAACAACACAGGATATGAGAGACAATACACAATCTTGTATTAATACTCAATTAGAAGAAAATATAATAAAGAAGATGCCACACTTCTTCTTTCCACACCTCTAGAGCTCCCACACTTCTAGGGTTCACCTGTAATTCTCCTTCAACACTTCACTCTCTCATCACGATCACAACAATCAACTCAAACACAAAGTTGTTGTTCACCTCCACCAGTCAGTAACAACGCTGCCAGTACACCAAGTACACAACCGTACTCCAAGTAGATCTCCCTTTCCTTGCTGCCACCTGCAAATCAATAGACCTTACTTACCATGTAAATATCTCTACACCCTGAAAAACCCTTGTCCTTGCCTCACCAAGTCCTCATGATTCTTCAACTAGTACCCCGGTGGATCTTCTAGTAGAACTTGCACAACCTGCAACTCTCCCTGATCATACACACTCAGCACCCCTTTGGAACTAGGAGGAGCTACTCTTGCTCTCTCTACAAGCACAATGGCTTTCTAACACACTTTACAATACAACCCATGAGTCTATTATATAGATCTCATGCATACAATAATTAGACATTCTTAATTACAATAATTAGACTCGCAACTCCAAGACCAAAAATAGTCTTTAACATGCAAACTCCCTGTCCAAAAATAGACCAGTCCGGAACCCGCATGCAAACTGCATGCACACACAGGTTGCCGACGTCGACTCCTTCCTGACCAATGTCGGCCGACTTATAACCGACGTCGGTTGTTTCTGCACTGTAATATGACCGACATCGGTTGATTAGACCGCCGTCGGTTGCCCTACAACTTGTTCTGCAACTCAACAACCTCCGCAACCTCAGCAACCTCCTTACCTGTTTGCATCAGTGAAGCTTTTAGCTCCACAACCTAACAAAAAGATCTCCTTATAAAATATATGGTTTGTAAAATTTAGTTCTACTTTGTAATTAAATTCTAAAAAACCCTGACATACCATCACCAAACATATATGTATAGTTTCCAATTACTTCATATTTATTCCTTTATACTTGACAACTCCATCAATTCAAATACTACACCGCCACAACATAAATTCAGTATTATATCACCAATGCGCTGTCACCACAACTTTATCCATCTGAATGTTATGCAAGCACATCAGATTCAATATTATATTATCAATGCCCTCTCACTAGAAAATCAATTGCCAATTTTTATTTATTACAACTTCATTCACTACAACATACAATTTTCAATTGGTGCATCTATTAGTGTAGGATTTTTTTCACTATGTGGTTTTACTTACACAATCTAATTAGCTTAGTTAGGTTAATAATAGGTCATTAAAGAAAATGTACTTTAAGTCATTTTATAATTATGAGTTGAATTAATTACCTTTTTGGATTACCTAATTCTTCACTTTATAATGCATCTTCCTATGTACTTTTTGGTTAATGATGCTAATACAACTTTTTGGTTGTGAAGACAAGCTTCTTCTATTTTGAGTTGTTTTTTGGATTTCACTATTCCATACAGGTTCAATTTCATGCATTTGATCCTATCCAAATCGATCCTCGATTGTGGCCCACTCCGACAACATCTTCATTCACTTTGCTATGCTATTTGTTCCAAAAACTATGTCTCCATCTTCCAATTGAAAAACATCTCTTTCTTACAAATTTAAATCATCTACAATGGAATTACATGAATGTGCATACTTAAACAAATAATAACACAAATTTTTCAAAACAACCTAGTGTAAGCTTAATTCACCCCATTGTAGAAACATGCCACTACGTGGCCCTTATTTGAAATGTACTTTTACTTATGCAATGGACACTTCAATTTTGTTCATAATTTCCATATTGTCGCATCGCAACAACAAGAAGGCTATTTAATTTTAAATAAACTTTGTTTCGTCGCAACTATCACAATGTAAACAATACTTTCCATCAAACTCTTCCAGTGTCCCAACACATGATAAATATGATCAATAGGGTGATTTGTGTGAACAACTAACGTTGCTTAGCACAGGTTTCTTACAAACATTTCCTTACAAGACATATGGTTTGCAAAATTCATTCCTAATTTGTAATTTAATTCTTTAAAAAACCCAGGAACACCATCACCAAACATATATGTAGAATCTACAGTTTACATTTTCCAATCATGACATCTTTAGTTCTATACGCTTTGACAACTCCATTAATTTGAATATTATGCCATCATAATATATTCAATATTATATTCCCCATGCCCTACCAATACAACTCCATCCATTCAAATATTATGCAAGCACATCATATTCAATTATACTATTTGTTCTAACAACTACGTCTCCATCTTATAAATGAACACCACTTCTTTCTTACAAATTCAAATCATCCACAATAAAATTACATGAATGTCACAACAATCTAATTCAAACTCACATCACTCGCAGGGAACGACATGACACTACATGATCTTTATTCAAAATCTACTTTTCTTACAATCCTATTAACCTATTATAGTTATTATTGAACATCAATATATATTCATATTCACAACACTACTGTATTGGAGTAAATTCCAATTCCTAAAAAGGAAAAGTTATAAATGGGTTATATGTAAGAGAGTATCTACCGAGATCGTGGTAAAACCTTCCGTAGTTTCCCTGTTAAAAAAAACAATCATACTGAGATATAAAACAAACGAGTAAAAACATTCACAAATTGTCCGCATGTAACTTTCGAGCTGAGGTCAGAGAGAGGACGTGATTTACCAGGCAGAGTCCATATATTAATTAAGTATCCAACCCAAATTGGCAGGGCCAACACATATTAATTAAGTATCCATCCCAGATTGTCACGGGTTCGATCTTTTTTTTTGTTTGACCGCCATACCTAGAAGCTCTCACTCCTGCCTCGCCTCACGCTTTTCCATAACAAAAGCGCGTCGACATCGAGTCGTTTTGTCTACGGACTTTCTTTTGTTTTTAACTTGCTGTCTTCTCTTCCATTTACTGTGTGTTTTCCATCCAATCAGGAAACTACAAATAACTCAATTTTTTTTTTAAATGGCTTCTTTTTCAGGTATACACAGTAACTATACATCGACATAAAGGCAATCGAAGTATATACATTAAAAAAGATGAGATAAAAAAATTGTGTAAGTTATAACTTAGTTGGATAAGGGTTGCGTTGTAACTGTGTAAGCACTGCAAGTATATTCAATTTAAAACAAATTGCTCCTTTCGACGTATACACAGTAACTCAAATGCAATCGACGTATATATACAAAAACAGAAGAAAATTATAAGTTAGTTTGATAAGGGTTGCGTTGTAACGGTGTAAGTAGTGCAAATATTTTATTTCTCTATAAAGAAAATTTACAGAGCCTCACATGGCAGCTTAATTAATCGCAGTAAAGTAAAATGAATATTGGTATAAACTAATAACCGGCAGGTGACGTTCTGCAAAAATACAGTACACAGCAGCATGGAGCCCACCCAAATGATACACTCTACTGCCTGTCATGTATTTTCCGAAGATACCAGCGGCAGCTCCATCAAATACATAATGGATATACATCAACCCCGCCTCCCTGTGTATATATAATTTTTCACCGTGTGTGTGTGTGTGTGTGTATCTCACTATTGGAGAATGAGATAATGAGCTCAAATTACCTGTTGTGAAGAGGATCGGGGCAGTTGGGTACTCTCCGTTTACCGTCGTAATAATTGCCGTCAGGAACCGCATGGGACTTTTCTTTTTGCTTGTTACTGTGACTCTGGTCTGCTCTGAAGTCGTTGTAGACCTGCTGATATTCATGGCGGCCGGTCTGCCATTGCAGCATGCTGTGTATACCTCTAATTCCAAGAGCCGTCTCGTTCTGTGCAGCGACCAGCAATACAATGACCAGAAACTTGAATTTACAGAAACCGATCGTCATGGAGTCACACAGACTAAACAACAATACGTCTTATACCCTATTCGATAAAGATGTTTGAATCATGGACTACAGATACACACTGTACACAGAATCCACTAAAACATGTACACAGTGTTTCTTGAGATCTGCAGAGAGCCCAAGAATCTATTTCCCCCACCACCTGTAATTTTTGGCTCCTCAAAGACCTGATTAATCAATCCTCCACCGTCCCTTTCTGAAATTTTCCCATTTTATGCCAAGTTTCCAGCTGCTTCAATCAATTCTTGGAAATCACTTCTGAATCAAAATCTACAGACAGTGTAAAACAAAAATCACCCAAAAATACCACCCTGTCTGGGCTTTCAGAGGCCCAATAGTGGAGCCCACTGAGGGGGAGAAAAAAACCCTATACACACCTTTACGCAATCTCCAAGTATAGAAACTCTTCTGTGTGCTGCTCCTGCTCCTGCATTCACCTAAACAGAGACTATTCACATCACAACAATAGATGAGCTGCCAGTTACAGTACATGTTAAAGTTCCAGAGTCGCTTTGATATTTATTTATGGGAAATCTGTTTTTAAACAGGGCCGTATATGACTCGTTGGCCCCTCTGGGCCTACGCCCACGTGATGGAGCCCTCATTAAATGCACTTACATCTTTGCCTGGCGGTTTTACCGTTCTCTGCCGGCCTCCTGGCCGCCCAAACCTTAATAAATGTTTTCCACAATCTTATTATTATCAATTTATTCCCCCTTTTAAGGCTACAGGAAAGTCAATACTTCGCAAATATGAAAAATACTTTCGAGTCCGGCCTCATCCTTTGTAGTCTTGGGCGATTCACTGAAGAATTGATTTTCTGTAGTTTAAATAATAATTTATGTAATATTGTAAGAACGTTTATAGAAGTCTATAATAATTTAGATAATCCCCAATAAAATTAGTTAGGGTGGTTATTAATTAAAATACGAAAATCAGAAACAGTATAAAGTAATTTTTATATAAAGGTCATAACATTCTGCACCAATAAAAAGGAAATAATAATGCAAATTAAAATCAAGAGAGAATATTATCAAAGAAGAGTCATCAACGAGGATCATTAAGAGACATTTCAATTTGAATCTTGATCGTTTTCACAAAGTTTTTCTAGACTCATAACAAACTAAACGGTCTGATCAGCGTTCCAAACTAATAGGTCCCTGCTAAATAAAATTCATGAGGGAAAGTATTCAATTTTTCCATGCAATATCTTCATATTAGAATTCTTCACAGAGTCCACCAAGCCCTGGATATCCTTCAGGTTACCTTTCTCAATCACCTTTTCGAGCTTCAAAGTAGTGTCATTAACAAATAATTCAATAAATTTAACATGCTTAGGGTTCAAATCCCTCCCAATGTAACTTTCCTACTACCGGGATCAATGGGCACCACTATACCCAGAACACACCCACTAGCAAACACCTCTACACATCTGGGCTCCTCCTTGTCATTGTATTCTTATAAGGAAGAGAGCTTAAACAATTTTATTATTAAATTTATGATTGTTTATAGAATAAAATGGAATGGAATCTACAAATAAACCAACGAAATAATAACTTTTTCATTAACAGAAAATGAAATTCCACGAGCTTCATGATTAAAAATAACATTGTTCCTGGCTTTATATAGCTTAAGTTCAAGGTGGTAATGTTGAAATAACGAATGAATCCAATGCTAGGTAGACAAAACCAAAATGGATGCTTGCAAGTCAGATGATGGTTCCAAACCTCCACCCCCTGCGAAGGCTCCTCTACCTAATCCACCACCTCTTCTCAGGAGGCGAAGCAAGAGTCAATCCAGAAGCAGGGGCCACTTTTCTCCTCGCCCTCTCCCAGAGGATCGTTGGAGTTCTCATAAAAAGTCTTTCACAATGATCTCTAAGAAGCAATATTGTTCTTGCGTAGCCAACTGATGGTTGCCCTATCAGTGTTCATGTTGACTTCTTAGATGGTTGGAATGTTCAGGAGATTCCTGACGTAGAATAACTTGCTTGGTCAGCGCTTTGTAAAGATGATCCTCCACCTTTGCATCCTAAAGCGATATCATGTATGTATTGTTATTTGAATCATACTTTAATCAGTTAATTTGTCTTCAAACAAAAAATTTAAAGTATGATTTATCCGACTACTATACTTTATAACCTTTTATTATTATATTTGTTAATATAATATAAAACGTTCCAATAAAATAAATACCTCTTGATACTAAATTACGATTTAAAATATACACATTTTAAAATATATATCTTTTTAATAAAAAAAAAACCCTTCCAATCTCTTTTTAGGTTCAATTTAAGTATTTAATTTTGTTCTCATCTTTCCCATACCTATCAAAAATAATATTAGTTTTGATTTGGTTGACTTGTGTGTTGTCTCTAGTGTTGTTTTTAAAAAGGGTAGAGAGGACGCTCATGCAATAATATAGTTTTAAATGGGCACCGACAAATGCCTTGTAATCAAGGGCGTTCAACAGTGAAAAACATGCAGTACCGTGGCCAGGTGTACAAAGAGAAAAGGCCCCCACGAAGAGCCAATGTTTGTTTTTGGGCAAGCGTGCTCCCCTGTGTAAATCGTTTTTTTTTTTCTCTTTTACTAATGAAATTATTAATGTTCTCGTATTCATCATGCATTAATGAAAAGGGAAGTTGTCGATGATGATGACCGGGTTCCCCAACAACTCCTCCGACGTGTAATCCGCTTGTTTGTCTCCCAACAAACACGTAAAACACTCCAGAAGGCCGCCACTAGATTATGCTTACAAAAAACAACACCATCATTAGAAAATTGTGACGAAGGTTGAATTGCCTTTATGATGCATCATTAGGTTTGCACTCCCAAATCTCCAATTGCTTTACAGATTTCCCATAGGTATTTTTGGGAGTGAGGTTAAGTGGGAAAGTGACCTTTCTCTTTTAGGTATCTCTATTTTTCTTGTCAATCGAATAGATGTTCCCAAAAAAATAATCAAAATCATATAATAAAATCAGGGTTTTTAGGGTTAAAATAGGGGGAACATAGAAAATTCACAATGACCTAACATTTTCTGTAATCATATATTTGATATTCTTGGTAAAAAAGAATCGTGCATTTTATGTTTCTAGTAAATAATGAACGTATATAATTTGATTTGGTAATTATAACGTCATGTCTAGGATTCCAAAATCATTGCTCTCCTTTTTGAAATTTTGCACATAATATTGGGAAAATTATCTTCTTCTTCAAACTTTAATAAGGTAGTTGACCATATAGAAGATAAAGAAAAGATTTGTTTTGGAGCCCATGTATAAGGTGGATAGGGTTAATAAGTACCGGTTGCTTATAAGGCCCCTCAACGATATACAATATCGAAGATAATATGACAAGTAAAATGCAATTCAATCAAAGGATCTAGTGTGATAGGTTATTTATCTATTATGACTTTCAACACTACAACGAATGCTTTATTTATTTTAGAATGTAGTAGTAAATGCTCTTCATATTTAGCTAACATATTGAATGCCTTCTCTAAATACCTACAAAGACTGCTTGTCTCATTCATGGTATGTCCTAAATGCACTAATGTGCACGCACGCACACACACGCGCGCGCGCGCGCGCACACACACACACACACACACACACACACACACACACACACACACACACACACGACGCTAAAATTAATATTTAATGTTAAAACAATGCACTTGTGATCGCCCCTTATACACACTTAACCTATGCTCAACTCCACAATTTCAAACTGCTATTCTTCTACTTCTATGCAGATGGCCCTCCATCTTAAGGTAGCTCTATTACTAAATGTTCTCGTTTCTCATTCTAATTAGTTTAGCCTCCTTATTTGACTAATTCATACTTCCAATTTGATTGTCTATATCCTTTAAAAGAAAACACTCCTTCAAAACAATCCCACAAGTTGATCATGTCTAAGCCACCAGTTTCATCCCCTTACCAATTAATGGTTAATTGCCCAAATTTAAATGCATCCCAACGAATCATTCCACACGTTTAGCAAGCCCAATTTGATAAATCCTAATTTATACCATAAGTGACAAACACGTAAGTACCCTAAAATAATATAATTATTGACTGATAGATACCCAAGTGTTATTTTCAGGGGTTTGCATAATGCCCCACTTTGATGTGCATGTGCATACATATCAAAGTAAAATAAATAGATTGTGGATACAAAATTTTGTGCTTCTAAATCTCTTGCAACAACTTGAATGCTCTTGTAAAACCAACAAGGACATTTATATGTGGATAAGTGCCCAATCATTAATCTATTAAAATCTAGAAAGGAAAAAATTTAAAACAATACACCTAGGTTAGCTAGAGATGTGAGAGTGCCCTTGTATGAGTTTCATGTGCCTTTGAGTTTTTGTTAAATATTGGTTTGATCGATGCCCCTATAGAATTCAATGTCTTTGAACTTGTGCAATTTCTACCTGCATTTATGAGGACATTTTTTAGTGAAAAAATCAAGACTAATTTTTTTGATGTAATTTAAAAGATTAAAGTTAAGAAATATCATGAATGTACCTTGTGGTGGTAAAAAGTGTCATGTGTTGGAGTCTTGGACTAATAATAAAATTACTACTTCATCTAATGTCATGTTATAGATCCAAGTAAAAGAGGAGAAAGTGTGTTAGAAGTGGAAGACCTCCACACCCTTATTAGCCATTAGGGGGATTTTCCTTGTAATGTTAGTAGAGTACCTCTTAATTATTCAAGACATAATTATATAGGGATGGACCAACCTACATTGATATAATCCTTTATTCCTTGACTCTCTATAACCTTTCAAACTCAATATCATGGTGGATATTCTTCTTTTATAGCTTCTTTCACAACCTCTCCATTTACACCTAAGCTTAATAAGGAGTAAGTGTATAGTAGTATCTCTAAGTGTTTCATCTAAATTAATAACATTCAAATATTCTTTTTTCACCTTATAGGGTATGTCTTGCACCATAATACCATCATAAGCCTCTTTAGTAAGGTTTTGCTTAGAACATACTTGAATACATACATCAATTTTGCTATCTCATTAGTATTTTTTAATATATAAAAAGAGGGTTGGAAGCTCCGTTACACCTTCATTAATATAAAAAATAAACATTACAAGGAAAGCCACAAGGGTAACACCATAAAAAATACAAAACTCCATCGTAACTTAGCAAAGGAAAAACCCATATCCAAGGCATCAAAGCTTACAAAGCAATTACTATAAAAGGATATATTTTGCAGCCAAAAGACCAAAAGTATAATGGAAATGCTTCTAGAAAATGAATCCAAGAGGCAAGTAACTTATTCCAAAGCATAACACATCTAGATGGATCCCACAATCCCACTTCCAAGAAGGATTCCAACCAAAAACTTGTCTTCAACCCAAACAATACTTTTACAATAAAAACTTCCTTAGCAAAGGCTATGTTATTAGCATTGGCCATAAGGTGTTTCTTAAAATGTGCAAAGCTTTCAACTCTTTTTTATTCATCTACACAAGTATTGCGGTCATAATCATATGTATTATCACCTTTGGATCGATTCATATGACTATCATCCATAAGCATCTCAATATGACTTTCAACATAAAATACAACTATGGGAGAAACACTAACTTCATTTATAGAGTATCTTTTCTTTTTCAAACAAGATATGGATTAACCATAGGTTTTTTTAATGAAATCAATGGGGTTACAATTTACCTTTAACACTCTCTTCTTAGTTTGAACCTTAGATCTAATCAATCTGCATGACATAAGAGGAAATCATACATAGCATGTGAATACCCTAAAAGTTTGAACAATACTTAAGCAAAATTAATTTGTGTGTTTTAGATTTACCACAATAGAACTAGGCATAATATATTCAAAAGAATATAATGGAATAATCTATTTAAAAATTAGAGTTATCACAAATGAGTCAAGATCTAATCCTAGAAGGGTACAAAACATAGATAATGTAGGTTCACAAAAATGTATTATGAATAAATAGATCTAAAGTCAAAATTTCATCACATATTCTACTTGTAAACATGGTAATCAAGCCTAATCAAATGTAAAACAATGAAATCAATGTTAACTACTAAACTAATTCTAGTGTAATAATTGACAAGAGGATGGTAAAGAGTTGTTTTTTTAATTTTCATGAAATGTAGAAATATTCATCATAGTTTGAAAATTGAATTAGTGTTTTTAGAGCAAGACAATGAGAACCTGGAAAACTTGTGGTGACCTAAGCACCTCCCCAAATCCATACATTCAATATTCATGGTAACAAGAACTATACACTACACATTTTTGGCAAAAAAAAATATATATACATGATAAATATGATTTGACGACTGGTATTCTCAGGGGTAGGGCTCTGAAACCTTGTTCGTCTTTTTGAAATTTGATCCAATGGAAATTAGTCTTCTTCTTCAAATCATAATAGGGCTTAGAAACCTATAGAAGATAAGGAAATGATATGTTTTTGGGCATGTGCTTAGGGACAATAGGGCTTTTGATCACCACTTACTTATCAAGGCCCTCATTGGCATACAATATTGAAGACACCATGCCAAATAAAACATAGTTCAACAAAGCAATCCAATGTGATGTAATATTTCTCTAACGACTTTTAACACTACAATGAAAATTTGATATCTTTTAGAGCGTAGTAATAAATCTTCTTTAGATTTCCTTAGACTCTTAATGTCTTCTATAAATGTCTATGTTTATTTATTGTATGTCCTAAATGTACTAATGCACTAGCGCATATATAGACCTTTTGAATACAGATTAGGATCTTATTGGTACACATGCTAACACACAACAAAAAGATGTTGAAAATTAAAAAAATCACGATCCTTGAAGGACCTAAAACTGGTTCAGGGGGACCTAGTGTACAATGTATGTTTCTAAGAAAGTCTTTAGAAACACAGGGAAACATGTACTAAGAAAGAGGAGGCAAGAGAGATAAAAAGTGAGGGAATGTGACTAGAAACAATTAGAAACACATGAAAAATATACCAATAAACTATAATTTAAAAAATAAATGACAAACACATAGATATCTTAAAATAATAAAATTTAACAATTATTAAATATTGAAGGACTATTTTTAAATGTTTATAGTTTTGAATCTCAAGAGAATTTGGAGAAATAAATATTCTTCAATCCTTAACATTATATTAAAGAAAGTTGATTATTTATTCATAAAAATTATTTTTTTAATCTTTAAATAATACTTTTTCTATATAAATAATCTTTTCAATATATAACATATTTTTAAACTAAACACATTGATAAAATGACTAATATATTTAATATTGAAATCTTATAATTGACATCTTTATACTTTAATAGAATCTAATCCCCTAATTCATATTCACATTCTTACTCTTTTTTAATAATGAATCCATAAATGTGATCCAACATTCTTACTCTTTTTAATAATGAATCAAGAAATGTGATCTAAAATAATTATAAAAAGTTTGTAATAAAAAAAATTTGCTTGTTTAAGAAAAATGTGTAAGAGCCATATTATTCATTCCAAACTCTTTGAAAAAAATATGCATTTTTTTTTTTTTTTTTTTAATCATTTAAAAAGTGGTGTTATAGAAGAGAGCTCTTAAATTTTTTTAGTTAGTATTGTAGAGTAATTTTAAGAAAAATCTTCTTCTATCATCGTCTCTACCATTTATGTTTATTGTTGAAGTTTAATTATTATTTTAATTGCTCTGTATTTTTATGAATGTTTTGTTGGTTGTTGCGCTTTTTTGATATAATATTTTTTGAATAATCATCTTTAACATTCCATTACATTTTAAATTTTTTTAAATTTTTTAACTTCGATTTGACCATGCTTATAGGGTGTGACTTTTTTTACCCATTTTTTTTTATGCCCAACATTATACCATTTACTTATTTATAATCTATTATAAATACACTTTTCAATAAAAAAAATTAAAAAAAAATATACAATAATTTTTTTTAATAATTTGAAAAACTATAAAAATATGCTACAATTTTTTAAAATATAATATTTAAAATTTTCATATTTATACTTACACTAAAAGTTTAAATAAAATTTTCTTATTCATAAAATCGTACCCAAAATATCTTCTTAAAAAAAAGTATGTGTATGAGAAACTTCTAAGATCACCTCTTTTTTAACGAATCGATTTTTTCTTCAAAAATTCCCTCTTTTACTTTCAAGTATTTAATGAGGCCACCCACTCATTAAAAGTAAGCAGTGCAACCCTGTCCATTCCTGCCATGGACGCCTGACTTCGTTTGCGTGGGGGGGGGATCGTACAATGAACCATAAATAAGCATTTATGGAAAGCGACCCTTTCTTTAGGATTCCAACAGTATCTAGTGAGGGAAGCTAAATTAAGCCTTGGACGTCTCTACCTACTACAAAAGTCTTCAATAATTTTCAATGTGATTTCAACATCATGTTGGGATGGCAACCCCACAGAGTTGTTCGACAAATGGGACCGTCTTTAATGTCATTTGCTTTAGACGACGTTTGCATCGTATGTAGTTTGATATCTAATTTGTACTTTTCCTTTTATAAAAAAGGACTTATATTTTTGTCCATTAAATGTCTTTAAAAATAAATTAAAACTTTCAATATGATAGTGTTAATGTTTGTCCTTTTAGAATGTAGTTGAATCTTAACATTTTCTATTAAGTGCAAATCTTGGATTGTAAAAATGCTATATTTAGATATCGTTTCTACCATCAAATTAGCCATTTCTAGGGGGCATGCCCTCATGCAAACAAATCAAAAAATAAAAAGGATCGGGCTATTAATACTAAAGGCTGGAATCTAACAATGGTATAGCGACGGATGAAGGCAAAGAGGCTATTGAAGAAATGATTGACGTTGATTCTTCTTCCAAAACGACATCTGCAGATATGGCTAAAGGTGGAAAAATCAAAATATCACACAAATCTAAGTCTTGAAAATATGACGAGGAGCAACCCCCAACTGTTCTTTAGTTTCATTTTGAGCTTTTGATGGTTATTACTCCTTTGATTACTGATACTCAGCTAGAGCATTAGACAATGGTTTTAAAAAAGGGCAAAAAGGCCATATTGTGGATATGGATGTTGGTAACCCGAGGTTTATTGAGAATTGATTTTTATTTTCTTGCTTTTTTCACTTGCTTGGTTCTACCCGACCAACAAGAGGGTCTTGAGGGCTGATTGTTGAGCTGGTGGTTTCCATCAACATGGACTCTAGGTCATGCATACATACTGGTCGCCTTACTTTGTAACCTCTACTATTTATTATTGAATAAATGAAGCGTTCCAAAAGTAAATTAAGAAATAAATAGAAATGTTTATTTAAATATGAAAATTGACAAAAACACAAAATACAATAAAATTTTCATACTACATGATTCGTACCACGGCGCTGAAGACCGAGGTGTGCGGTGGACAACCGAGTTATGGCTATGTAAAGAAAATGTGTAGTGTGATATTTAGGGAAAATAAACAAAACACATTCAATAGAGCAAAAGTCTTAACTTGCAAGAAATGCAACTTCTATTCATTAATGGAGAATAGGGAAAATAATACAAAGTACAATGCCAATAATGTGCATATATCGACTAGATATGCAGAATAAGATAATGATGTTACAACTGTATAATGGCATCGATCTAGGTTCTATCTGTGTATATGTAACCATATGCATGTATTACATATATAGCATAAGAATACAAGAACAATCATAACTATTATTTAGTTACCAAGGAAGATATCCACAATGTGTCGATCTTGTCAATGTGGTAGTTGGTAATGATTAGAATAGTCAATGTCCAGGATGTCAATCATTTGAATTCAAATCTAGGATCTTCTTTTGGGCAGCATCAGTAGTTGAATAACTTGGGACATGTGGCCAAGGTAAGTCGATGTGTTGAAGTGGATGCCAGTGAGGTGCACAAGCATAGGACTTGGTGCAAGAATACAAGGCATGCATGCAATCCGATATACTATAGTCAGCTAGTGGATGCAAGACTTGGTATGAAACTATAGAGCACATAGGGGATGTAGAGGTCGATTAACATGCAACTACGAGGCATGCATAATTATGATCTATGATGTGCAAGGCTGTAAGTTATGATGTGAAATGATAAGGCATACGAGGCTACAATCTACAGGGGATATAGAAGTCGATGAGCGTGCATAGGACTTGTGTGAAGGTAGAGTAAACTTCATAAAAAGGAGTTCATAACATTGGGTGAGAGGTGCACACTCTACGTAGTAGAGTAAATGAGGAGTGACCTTGATTGTACAGGGGCTACACATCATTTTCCCTTTCTTGAAGAGCAATGGTCTCCATTACATCGATGTGCAGTTGTAAAAATTACACTTGAAGTTACTACCAAGTGTACCACTTAGCTTGATCATCGTATTTCCCAACCTTGACCACTCCAAAAAGTCGATGATGTGTGCCATGTCGAGTGCATCTATCTATCACTTTGATGATCTGGTCCTTATCTACAAGGTACATGTCTTTGGGATCCAAATCAGAAGGATGTTGTGTCACTGTTGGCTCAAAAAGTGATGGAGTGTAAGGCTTGATAAGTTCCACATTGAAGATTAGGTGCATGCCCAAGTACTGAGGTAGATTAAGAATGAAGGCATTCTCACCAGCTACACATAAAATGGTGTTAGGACCATAGTGCAGAGGCTTGATCTTTCGATGTGGACCTTTGAACTGTTCCTTCAAAAGTTGCAACCATACTTTATTGCCAACTCAGAATACATGGGGTGTGAGATGTGTGTCATGGAATTCCTTTTACTTAGTTTGGGTGTGAGAGAGGATATGCTAAACCTGCTAGTGAACAGACTGGACATGGCATAAAAACTTCTTGGCTTTGTCTACTTCCCATTCCTATGTGCATGACACAGTGCCTAATGGTTCATGGTAGGAGATATCTAGAGATGCCAAAGGTTGAAACCCAAGACATGTCTGTAATGGACTATGGCCAGTAGAGTCATGAAGAACCTTGCTAGCATGTTGAAAGTATAAGATATTATCATCCCAGGTGTGAGCATGCATATGATTGTACACTCATAAAAGATGAATAAGTGTGTGATTGACCACTTCAGTTTATCCATTTGTTTGAGGATGAAAGGCCATTGATTGATCTAGTTGTGTGCCCATTAATTCTCACAATGTTTGCCAAAAATGACTCACAAAGCATAGATTTCAGTTAGAGATGATGGATGTTGGTAGCCCAAAATGAACCCAAACATGGTTGAAGAAAGCTTGCACAATGCCATCTACATCAATGTCTTTCTTACATGTGACTATGATAGCCATCTTGGAAAATCAATCCACTATAATGAACATAGCATCATGTTGTCATCTTGACGCAGGTAGCCCAGTCATGAAATCCATGCTGATATATTCCCATGGTTTGGATGGAATCGATAGAGGGGTGCAAAGTCTTAACTTCCTCTTGGCCATTTTTGGCTTACATACAAAGCTTTCAAGGACTGAGCAATGTTCCTAATTGAGAGAAGGATCCAATGATAAAAGAGGAAGATCATATTGCTTGCAACACTTTTGAAACACTTTAATCAAGCTTAAAGTGTAATTTTTATCGATCTTAGAGAAATAGGTCTACAGAGACAATGGAGGATCTAGATAAGTTTGCACAAGTAATCTTGTAGTTCAAGTTATGGACAAGTTTGCTTATGCTTTAGAAATTCATTCGAGCTTTCAAAGATCAAGAAAAAGCTCAAAAGAATAAGTCTAGGAGCCAAACCATCATCAGGACGTCACTCAGAAATGGACTGGTCAGCTTTATTGCACATTTTATAAGTATGCTCAAAAAGCCTCGCAAGCCCTCAGGTCACGTAGACATGTTACTCCTAGTACCTGGATCATCCCCTATAATTTTTGTGCCTCCATGAATTTTTTATTTCAAGATCCAAGCCTTTCAAGTTGACCCAAAAGATGAAGATGTTCGCATGAAAGTCAAGTTTAAACTCAGGGAAAAATTCATCAGTTCTTAAATTTAACAATCTGTGGGACATCAAATATGGTTTGTAGGACGTCATTGACGTTCGTGTGGATTCCAAAATAAATCTCAGGAAAAAAATCATGTGAGATTAAATTTGGCAGTCTATGGGACGTCAAATACATCCACACAGATGTCAAATGATGTTCATGTAGACGTCAATTTTAAGACATGATAAAGAGTCATCATATTTCAAAAGACAAGCAAATATGATGGTCAATGTTCAAACATACAATCATATCTAATAGAGTGAGACATCCTGACAGTGTCAGTAGGTCCCTAGAAGATCAATGGAGTGCATTTAATCGTACATCAAGATCGACGGAGCAAGATAAGTTAAAAAGTTAGAGGATCTTGATGATGAATATAAAGAGGACAAGTGTCAAAAGACAGTGGGTCCTGTTAGAAGATCGATGGATCATGAGCATTTGTATAAGGAAGATCAATGGTGCATGGAAAGGTCAAAAGAGTCAAAGAAGCCATGTCAATATCGACAACCAATGAGAGAAATCGAGCCTAAGAAACTTTTGATGAAAGTCGACAAAGCAAATTTTTCAACACAAGCAAGCAAATACATAAAGAGCCAAGTTTAGATATGATCTAGGCAAAGCCAAAATGATTATTTCAAGTTTGAAGGGTGTCGTTAAGGTTTAGTTTGGACCTCTAGCTCAAAGATCTAGAACATATGGACTGTGTTCATTATTCTTTAAAGGAGGTCATCATGTGCAGTGAGTTCTTGGCTTCCAGTATGCACAGAGGTAGATTAGGTTTAAACCTAATATAGTCTATAAAAAGACTATGCACTCTATGAGCTTTCTATAAATAGGGCAACTATAGGAAAACCAATAATATGATTGGTTTTCAATCTATAAGGAGATCTATGCTCAGATATTGTGATACAAATAAGTACATCTAGCCACTCAAAATAGACCAAGCATCTCTACCAATTTCAAGGCATAGAGGATTTGTTCTCATGATAGATCAAGTAGAGGTGGCATGGGGTCTCAAGATGATGACCTGACGATTGAATAAGGATCATGGATCATTAAATTCTTTTGCAAAGCCTTTAAAATTGTGCCTTCTTGATAAGATCATGACTCAACATCCTTGAGAATGCTAATCCATCAAGAGCAGTTGGACCTCATTTAATGTTTTCTATCTTCTCAGTTCCTTCTCTCTCTCATCCCTTTTTTCTATAAATACAGGCTTTTAAACCTTAAAAATAGCTTGGAAATCCTTCTCTTGGGCATGACTAGACTCCACCCATATTTGATCTTTGTAACCTCTTTAGATAAATAAATGACTCTTTTTCAAATCTTATTATTATACTATAGTGAGTTAATGTCAGATTGATTTGCATATGTGGTAGAAATATCTCCCTTCTCAAATCTTGATCTCACCTAGCTACTAGATTATCTTATTGTGCAGGTCATGTTTAGTGTTTAATGTCATTTGATTAGAGCTAGCAAGTGGATAATTTTATTGGTTAAACACCTCTAGTCAAGCCTTTCCATCACTTTCCTCAGGTTTTGGTCATTTGGTGAACCTGTGCATGAAACACTAATGCATAAACAACCATTTGGAGTTACAGATCCGATCTCATTAGTGTTTGTTAGAAGTTTAGATAGAGTGGATGAACAATCACATTACTGGTACATCACCTCCTTTAAATGTTTTTATGTGTGGTTACCCCTTTCTTTCTCCCCTTTTTTAGTCAAAATTTAGTATAGGTGATAGATCTAAAAGGAAGTTGGCCTTCTCCAGAGGTCTGACCCTGTGATAGGTGACCCACAGCCCAGGGTCAATCCCATGTTAGACTAGATTTTAGCAGAGGACTTGAACAATCCCCTTCTTAGTTAGGGTGTAATCTAGAACACCAAAAATTTTGGCATGCCTGGTGGAATCCATTGGAGCTGGTCTCGATGGAATTGCACTTGCAGCAGTGTTATTCATGAAGAATTTGGTGATTCCAAGCTCAAACAATTGCTTCTAATAGTCCAGACAGTTTCCAAGTAAGTCTAATTTCATTTGCACTATCCTGATGTTATTTTCATGGCTATGTATGAATAAAATACCTATGCTATACCTCCTTATCATCCCTATGATGAGTCATACCAGCCCTATCATGATCCATATGAACCTTGTTATGAGCCTAATCAGCCTTACCAAGAGTTTTATCAAAGCCATGGTGAGCCTTATCAAGTTTCACATGATTCTTATTATCAAGAGTATGACTCTTCCTTCCTTATGAGCCATATCAATCTCAAGACCAGATTTCACCTTTCCCATATGGATACGATATTACATATGAGCAGCCTTATTTAAATTATGGATGAAATAAAAGTTAAAATACTAGCATATGCAAGACAAGTTTGTTCAAACTCTCTGTATGAGGAAGTGGATGGTCTATTTCTAATTGTATCCAATGATCTAGAGGAGAGGAATGAGTTGTGTATTTTTGTATTAGAGAAGATGGAGGCTTGGGAGAGGCAGAAAGGTGGGTTGAACCAGTTATCTCAAGAACCCTCTTGTATTCCTTACCAGTCTTCTTATGTTCCTTATTCTCATAAAGTTCTTGACCATACTTAGTATGTGCCAATAGAGATTCCTTGTTGGAGTCAAGAGCCTAGTGAAGAGTCTATTCAAGAAGCTATTAAATGAGCCATTCAAGAGCCTACTCAAGTGTCTATATAAGAGGCTAAACCTTCTCATGGTTCCCTTTCTTCACCACTTACCCCTCGACTTCAAATTGTCCATAAGGACAAAAAGATTTCAGACCCTGATGAAGTAATAGACAAGTGGAAGGAGCAAAATATAAAATTTCTCAAAAGTTTCTCTTTCCCTCTTCTTCAATATTCCCTAAATGATTCTATATCCCTTAAGATCCCAAATTATGATCATGATCAACATTCCATGCTTCATACTTCCTCTCAACCAAATGAATTTCATCACCCTCCCACCATCTCCCTTCTTCAAGAGGAGCCTCTTCTATGGGAAATAGAGGAAGAAGTAGCAACTGCAAGCCAAATTATTGGAGAATGTGAAGAAGATACTTCAAGTGTGTATGATGCAGATTTATTCATTGATACTTCACTTGAGGTACACGTTGAAACTAAGATTGTAGTTGATATTAAAGAAGTTATCTTAAGTATGTAGGAGAACGTTGGTCTTGATGTGGAAGAAATTCATGAGGAATTGATATAAGATAAAGTCATAAATAAGGTTGAGATATATCCACTTGAGAATGATCAAGATACCTTTTAAAATGATCTTATTCAAATTAATTAAAGTCAAGAACAAAATAATGATTGGTAGCTGTATCTTGAATCTCTATAAGAGATTGAAGATCTTTGCAAGGATATGTTGCCCATCGGAGAGTATGTTATTGAGAAGTTTGATCAAGAATCACCTATTCAAAATCATGATACAACTTGGGTTGACTATTCAAAACTCCTTGAAGAGCTTGATGAACTTGTAGTAGTTGATATGAATGATAAGGTCACTCAAGGACAAGGCATAGATGAGATGTCACTTGACAAGGTTGTAGTTGACAAACAACATAAAAAATATCCATGAGTGCAAGATGAATTTGTCTTTTTTGGTGATTGGTTTGTTGTTGATGGCTCATTTTAGAAGATGTTAAGAGAAATAATTGCAAAAGAATGCCTCTTCAAAGGTCATGTTCAATAAACCCCCTACTTTATAACTTGTACCATCGTTTGTAATGAATGAGTTCATGAATTTCCCTTTTGATCCAAATGGATCATGTTTTGTCATGGTTAATTAGATTAGTTTGTTTATATTTTGTCCTAGATAAGTGCTTTATTTGCACATTTTATTTGTTAGGATAATTTCCCTACTTTATTTTATTTCCTTCCCTATTTTGGTGGAATCTGTTGTCTTTGCAAATCAAGATGTCTCTTTCAATCATTTGTTATGAGTCCAAGAGTCATGTACATGGTCTGAGTTTGAGCATAGCAGGCATGCTTCCCAACTAAGTTGCCAAAGATGTTGGGCATTTTTGGCCTACATACAAATATTTTAAGGACTGAGCAATGGTCCTGATTGAGATAAGGATCCAATGATAAAAGAGAAAGATTATATTTCTTGTAATGCTTTTGAAACACTTTAAGTAAGCTTAAAGTGTAACTTCTATTGATATTAAATAAATAAGACTACAGAGTAAATAGAGGATCCAAATAATTTTTCACAAGTAATCTTGTAGTTTAGGTCATGGACAAGTTTGCTTATACTTCAAAAGTTCATTTGAGCTTCTAAAGATCAGGAAAAGCTTAAAAGAATAAGTCTAAGAGCTAGATCGTCATCAAGACATCACTTAGAAATGGATTGGTCAGCTTGTTTTCATAATTGGTAAGTATGCTCAGAAATCCTCATAAGCCCTCAAGTCATGTAGACATGTTGCTATTAGTACCTAGATGATTCACTACAAGTTTTGTGCCTCCATGATTTTTTCGCTTCGAGATCCAAGCCTTCAAAGTTGACCCAATAGATGAAGATGTTCACACAAAATTCAAGTTTAAACTCAAGTAAAAATTCATTAGTTCTTAAATTTGATAGTCTATGAGACATCAAATATGATTTATGGGATGTCATTGATGTTCATACGGACATCAAAAAAATCTCAGGGAAAAAATCATATGAGCTTAAATTTGACATTCTGTGAGATGTCAAATATGTCTATGTGAACATCAAATGATGTTCGCATAGACATCAATTTTAAGACATGGTAAAGAGCTATTAGATTTCAAAAGGCAAGTAGATCAGATGGTCAATGTTTTAATGTATAACTAGATCTAATGGAGTGATATCAGTGGATCCCCAAAAGATCAATAGAGCGCATTTAATCATACATCAAGATCGATGGAGCAAGATAAGTCAAAAGGGTCAGAGGATCTTGATGATGAATATAAAGAGCACAAGTGTCAAAATTCAATGGGTCTTGGAAGAAAATCGATGGATCATGGGAATTCATACAAGGAAGATCAATGGTGCATGAAAAGGTTAAAAGAGTCAAACTAGCCATGTCAATATCGACAACCAATGAGAGAAATCGAGCCCAAGAATTTTTTGATGGAAGTCAAAAATAGTTTTTTCAACACAAGTAGGCAAATACATAGAGAGTCGAGTCTAGATATGATCCAGGTGAAGCCAAAATGATTATTTCAAGTTTTAAGGGTGTCGTTAAGGTTCAGTTTGGACCTCTAGTTCAAAGATATAGAAAATATAGACTACATTCATTATTATTTAAAGGAGATCATCATGTGCATTGAGTTCCTGGATTCTAGTATGCATAGAGGTATATTAGGTTTAAACCTAATGTAGTCTAGAACAAGACTATGTGGCCTATGAGCTCTTCATAAATAGGGCAACTATAGGAAAACCAATAATATGATTGGTTTTCAATCTATAAAGAGATCTATGGTCAGATATTATGATACAAACAAGTACATCCAACCACCTAACATAGACCAAACATCTCTACCAATTTCAAGGCATAAAGGATTTGTTCTTGTGACAGATCAAGTAGAGGTGGCATGGAGTCTCAAGATGATGACCTAATGGTTGAATAAGGATCATGGAGCATTAAATTCTTTTATAAAGCCTTTGAAATTATGCCTTCTTGATAAGATCATGACTCAACATCCTTGAGAATGGTAATCCATCAAGAGCAGTTGGACCGCGTTCAATGTTTTATATCTGCTTAGTTCCTTTTCTCTCTCATCCCTTTTTCTATAAATACAAGCTTTTAAGCCTTAAAAATAGCTTAGAAATCCCTCTATTAGGCATGACTAGAATCTACGTAGATTTGATCTTTGTAACCTCTTGAGATAAATAAAGGAATCTTTTTCAGATATTATTATTCTAGTATAGTGAGTTAATGTCAGATTGATTTGAATGTGGTATAGATCTCTCCCTTGTCAAATCCTGATCTCACCTAACTACTAGATTATCTTATTATTCAGGTCATGTTTAATGTTTAATGTCATTTGATTAGATCTAGCAAGTGGATAATTTGACTGGTTAAGCACCTAGAGTCAGGCTTTTGATCAGTTGGTGAACATCTATATGAAACACTAATGCATAAATAACCATTTGGAGTTGTAGATTTGATCTTATTAGTGTTTATTAGAAGTTCAGATAGAGTGGATGAATAATCATATTACTAGTGCATCACCTCCTTTACATGTTTTTTATGCATTGTTACCCATTTCTTTCTCCCTTTTCCTAGTCAAAATTTAGTATAGGTGATAGATCTATAAGGAAGTTGGCCTTCTCCATAGGTCTGACCCTATGATAGGTGACCCACAGCCTAGGGTCAGTCCCATGTTAGACTAGATTTGAGCAGAAGAACCTGAACAATCCCCTTCTTAGCTAGGGTACAACCTAGAACACCAACACTTCCTATTAGTGGGCTTGGTGATGTAACAAGGAATGCAAGTCTTGATGTGGTGTTCCACATCAACATACATATATGGTTGGAATAAGTACAACTACAATACAAATATAGTCTTTTTCACGTCGAAGTGTCCTAAGGTCTTGGCATGATGTACCTTCGAGATGATTCATTGATGAGGTATACCATAAGGAACACAAAGATGTTTGAGATTGTAATGAAGGTGATTAGACAAGTAGAACTCCAACACTTGTTTACCTTGCATGATGCTAGTGTAAGCCACTACAAAGTCTTAGTCAAATGAGTAGAGGGATACCTAGTTTATGAAGTTATGGCCACACGTGTTTAACAATATGATGAGTGCATGAAATAGTGGTCAACTGAGGCAATCTAATACCTTATTTTCTTTCCCTTTCTTGTGCTTGATCACAAGATATAACTATTATAGTTAAGTCATCCATTTCATATGAAGTGCATTTTCCAGCTTATTCTGCATCTATAATAATTGAAGTGGCTTATGGTCTGAATGAACAACTGTCTCCTTCTCAAGAATTTAGTGTCACCATTGTTTAATTTATTAAATAATAATATACCATTCTTTCTCATTGGTGGATCACCTTTGCATTGTGTCATTGAATGTCTCTAAGTGGTATGCAACTAGATATCCATGCTACATGAACACTATAATGAGTGTGTATTTGGATGCATCAGTGTGAAATTTGAAGGTCTATGTAATATCAAGCATTAAAAGAATACATTTTGTGTAGAGGCATTATTTAAGGGCCTCAAAAGTGAATTGTTGTGCATCAATCTAATCAAACTTGGCTTTGGCATGTGTCATCTAGATGAGAGCCCAAGAGATGTGCAAGAAACCAAGGATGAACCTGTGGTAGAAGTTATCAAGTCAAAGGACATTCTTTAGTTCTATGAGATTATGCAAAGTAGGCCAATCATGGATTACTTTGATCTTCTCTAGATATACCCTAATGTCAATGCAATCAATGATGTAACCATGCAACACTAAATGTACACTTTGCAAAGTTGGCTTGCAATTTATGTTAGCAAAAGGTGTCTATGACATGAAAGATGTGATCCATGTGTTCCTCCCACATTTTTTTGAATATGAGGATATCATCTATGTATATGATGATAAAGGAGTTTAGGAAAGGCCTGAATAGATCATCCATCAAGCACATACATGTGGCTAGTGAATTGGTTAGGCTGAAAGGCATCACCAACCATTTATATAATCTTTCTCATGTCTTAAATGTAGACTTTTAGACATTGTCAGGATGAGTTAGGACTAATGGTAACTTGACTTAAATTCAATCTTGGTGAAGTATTGGGTGCCCCAGAGCTGGTCTAGGAGGTTATTAATGTGTGGTAGTGGGTATAATTTCTTCACCATTATCTTGTTGAATGTGTGATAGTCTATACAGAGTCACCATAACACATCCTTCTTGGGTGAAAGGGATATTGGACTCCTGCGAGGCAAAGAGATTGACCAAATCTTGCCTTGATCGAGGACCTTTTGTATTTGGCACCAAATTTCATCAATCTCCCAAACTAATTTGTGATATAAGGGGATATTCAAAAGAGGGGATATAATAAATAAATAGATGTGGTGCTTTACTACGTAGTGTGTTGGAAGACCTTCAGGTGCTATTGATGTAGGATCATTAAGCAAATAGACATCATTTTTGTGTTGTTGAAGGTCATATGTTAATAGAGGTCAAAGTTGGTCAATTTTGGAAAGAAAATGTATGTGAAGGATCCTCTATGGTCCACTTGTGTCTTTGAGGTCATTTGGAGTCATCAAGAGTCCTAGGAGTGAGTTTTGTGTGTGTTTGGAGTTGTCCCTCCAAAAGTATAAATTTGAAAATTCAAATATTGAAACTAAGTCTAGAAGGGGCATAAACATGACAGGAAAGGAATAGGTGAGAGAAATTTTTCATAAGGATCCAAAAAGTCATGTAAATAATGTTTGAAGGCATTTCAAGTCAAAGTCATTAACGGGTGAACATTAAAAAGTCATGTTTAGTAATCTAGCTACTATCCTCATGTTGGATGTAAGAGAGTAGTTTGGTAACTACTCAAACCAACGTAGAAGTTGGATGAGGAGAGAAGTTGCTGTTGAGAGGATTACAAATCAAGTTAGTCAAGCATTAGTCCATAAATAATGAAAAATGCATAAATAACTAACTAACTAAGCCTATCTATTCCTATGGGAATTACAAAGGATAACAAGAAATAAATAAAAGAAAGCAACATCATATTACCTTCCCAAATGGATTCACCGTACCTATGTGGCTCAAAATCATGTTCTCCCTTGATCAAGCATCCTTTTCTTTGTCAACAATGGTGGTGAGCTCCTCTAATGCCTCAAGAACACTCCATAAAACCTAGGCTCATGATTCCAAATCACCAAACTAGCCTATCAATGAAGATTGCAAACAAAATCAATGATCAAATATAAATCCTTGTGAAAATAATTTAACATTATAACTCTACAATATTCAAGCTTAAAATTCATGTCCATGGCCTCTCTATTTATAGATTTTTGAGATTGGTCAAGATCAACCATGGCCATCCATCTCAAGATTGAGATGTGTGGCCATGGATAATCCTAATATTTGGAATTAAACTCATAAATATCCTCAAGATAAATAAGCATTAAAGAGGCATGGGAGGCATTACCTAGGCATGGGTGACCCATAATCCTGATATTTTATGCACTTATGGCTTGAAGGATGCCATCCCATAGGTGATGTCATTAGGTGATGCAGTTAATAGGAATCAAATTTCAAAAATAAATATTCAACAAATCTCATGGAAAATCTACTTAAGCTCTTGATTTAGATTAATTTGTTAGGGTGTGGAGCTAAAAGCTTCAATTGTTTGCAGACACAAAGAAGAAAGGTTGCTGAAGAACCAGAAGCATTGGCATTGGTAGCATGACTGACGTCGGCCAGATGCAGTGCAGAAGGCAACCGGTGATGGCATCTAGTCGGTCGATGTCAGTAGAACCAGGCAAGCAGAGACCGACGTCGGTCGCCTGTGCATTCCAGAACTGCTGTTGACAAACAATCAGTTAAGTGAAGTGAGTGTTTGCATGTCAAATTACTAATTATAGTCACGAGCTGCGTGTCTAATTATTGTAGTTAGAGTTTTATTTTTGTAACCATGGGATTCTATTTAAAGACCCATGAGGCATGTATTGTAATTATCAAGCAGGCAAGTAAAAGCATTGAAGCAAGCAAAGTCAAGGAGATCTACAGGTGTAAGGTCAAGGAGATCAGCTGAAGCATTCAAGGAGGGATAATAACTCAGGCTATAGAGTTGTTGTGTTGAGCAAGAGAGAGAGGGAAGAAGGTCTTGAGGTGTGGCAAGCCTTTGAGGTGGAGGAAGAAGTGGCATCTTCCTTATTGTATTTTCTTCTAGTAATATTTAATACAAGAGTGTGTATTGTCTCTCAAATTCTTTGCTGTCTCAAGTTTATAGTTACTTTATCATTCTAGTATAATTTTGTGTTTAATTGCTTATAAAAAAGTAATCAATTGTGCTTCTGTTAGATAAGGGGTCCCTAACAGTTGGTATCAGAGCCAGGTTTGTAGGAAGCAGGGTACTATTTTTGATTACAGGTCATTCACAGGGTTTTCTGATTGAGTCGGAGTTCAGCAATGGCAGAAGAAAGCTACGGATGGAGAAGTTTAACGGCAAGAATTATCAACATTGGAGGATGCAGATTGAGGATTATTTGTATCAGAAGGATTTGTACTTACTGTTGGGTGGGGTTGCATACAAGCCCACATATATGAAAGATGAAGAATGGAGTGTTCTTGATCGGAAGGCTCTCGGTTCCATAAGGTTGAGCCTTGCATCATCTGTGATTTCCAGCTTATCACAGTGCAAGACAATGAAAGAGTTGATAAAGTCCTTGGCAAATTTATACGAAAAGCCCTTGGCTTCTAATAAGGTATATCTTATGAAGCAGTTATTTACTTTGCAAATGCAGAAAGGTGGATCGGTACATACTCATCTCAGTGATTTCCATGGTTTGGTAAACCAGTTAGCTTCAGTTAATATTGTTTTTGATGATGAGGTCAAGGCTCTCTTGATTTTATGTTCTTTGCCTAAAAGTTTGGATAGTTTGGTTATGGCAGTAAGTAATTTTGCATCTGCTTCTAAAATATTAAAAGTTGATGATGTTGTGAGTGTGATCTTAAATGAGGAAATACGCAGGAGAAGCACAGGTGAATCATCAGGGAATGCTCTAAGTGCAAAAAGTAGGGGAAGGCAAAGGGAGAAGGTTGAGCAAGGGAAATCAAGGTCGGGAAGGAGATCCAAATCCAAAGGTATTACCTGCTGGTTTTGTGGAAAGAAATGACACACAAAGAAGGAGTGTTGGTTGAGAGATAAAGAGAATCAATATGCAGGTATTGAAGAAGCAAAGGATGTAAATATTATGGTACAGGATGCTCTCATACTTTCTTTGGATAGTCAGGTAGGATCATGGATTTTAGATTTTGGTTCATCTTTTCATGCATCCCCAAACAGAGATTTGTTCCATGAGTATGAACAGGGAGACTTTGGACTGCTTTATTTAGGGGATGGTACGCCTTGTCAAATAGTTGGCAAAGAGAAAGTGCAGCTGAGATTGCAGATTGACAACACATAGGTGTTGAAGGAGGTCATGCATGTTCCAATTCTAAAGCAGAGTTTGATTTCTGTAGGAAGGTTGGGTGATGAGGGATGCACAATAACCCTCACAGTGGACTCTTGGAAGGTTACCAAGGGTGCACTTGTTCTAGCAAGAGGTAAGAAAGTAGATACTCTTTATCTATCTACTTGTATTGCTGATTCTACTTCTAATTTATCTGTTTCAGCTGTAGATTCAAAGATGTGGCTTAATAGGCTTGGTCACATGAATAAGAAGGGAATGGACATTCTTGATTCGAAAGGTATGTGTTCAGATTCAGAAAGCATAGATAGAGTTCATTACAGGAAAAGGAAATTTGATGCTTTTGACAGGAACAAAGAAGCCTTGGTGTTTATGGAGGAGATGAAGGACAGAGATCAGTCACAAGGGCTGAATAAATCTGAGCAGGGCAGTATGGACAGAGGTTTGATCCAAGATGAGCTCGTGGATGAAGATTTCATCACTTACAGGAACACACAGACACCGATGTTGGTCACTTGGGATCGACGTCAGTCAGCTAAATTTCGGCATCGGTCATGTGTAGACCAGTAGGGTCGGTAGGTCAGGCAGGAGAAGTCTAATGTCGGTCAGTAAGACCGATGTCGATAGGGGGGACACTGACGTCAGCTAGGGAAATGGCATCGGCAGTCAGGGTCAGTTCAGGGAGCCGACATCAGTCGGGAGCAGACTAGGAGATGGCTGAGATCAGTCACTAAAATGGATGATGGGTGGACAGCTAGCTGTCAAGGAGTCTCAAACACCCATATGGAGGTTAGAAAGGGTAAGTGAACCTCATATCCATTGTTCACCTTCTTTATATTGCTTACTGATAGTCAAGAACTAGGAAGATGGAAGAAGCAATGCAGGTAGAATCTAGAAACAGTGGGAGCTTGGCATGGATGAGGAGAGTGAGTCCTTGGAAAAGAACCAAATAGGTATTTGTTGGTGGAGTTATTAGCTGGAAGGAAGCACTGGATAGAGGGATGGATTCCCATATTAGAGAAGAGAGTGGATGGACACATGAGACATAAGGCTATGGTATATGGTCTTGATTAGGCTGCAAAGCAATGGAGGTTTGACCATTGTATTTTATCTTTACCAGGTTGGATAATATTAGCTACATTATCCTGTTACTGTATTGTGTTACTTGTTGCAGGGTTTCATATACAGGGAGTTTTTTGAGCTAAGGGTAGAGTTGGTTCAGAAGTATGTCATGAAGAATTTGGGAGCAACAAAATTCTTTTGGCATAAGTGACAGATATAGCATCATAGGTTTTGTGTGGTGGTTGGTCTTCAAGAGTGACTTTGAAGATGGATACAGAGCCAAGGGAACAAAATAGATAGTGTACAGGTACAGGTACGGTAGTAACTATTTATCTCTAAGTTGGAGATTGTTAGGGTGTGGAGCTAAAAGCTTCAACTGTTTGCAGACACGAAGAAGAAAGGTTACTGAAGAACCAGAAGCACCAGCGTCGGTAGGATGACCGATGTCAGCCAGATGCAATGCAGAAGGCAACCGGCAATGGCATCTAGTCAGCCGACGTCGGCAGAACCAGGCAAGCATAGACCGGTGTCGGTCACCTGTGCGTTTCAAAACTGTTGTTGACGAATAGTCAGTTAAGTGAAGCGAGTGTTTGCATGTCAAATGACTAATTATAGTCACGAGCTGCATGTCTAATTATTGTAGTTAGAGTTCTATTTTTGCAACCATGGGATTCTATTTAAAGACCCATGAGGCATGTATTATAATTATCAAGCAGGCAAGTAAAAGCATTGAAGCAAGCAAGGTCAAAGAGATCTACAGGTGTAAGGTCAAGGAGATCAGCTGAAGCATTCAAGGAGGGATAATAACTCAGGCTATAGATTTTTTGTGTTGAGCAAGAGAGAGGGAAGAAGGTCTTGAGGTGTGGCAAGCCTTTGAGGTGGAGGAAGAAGTGGCATCTTCCTTATTGTATTTTTTTCTAGTAATATTTAATACAAGAGTGTGTATTGTCTCTCAAATTCTTTGCTGTCTCAAGTTTCTAGTTACTTTATCATTCTGGTATAATTCCATATCTAATTGCTTATAAGAAAGTAATCAATTGTGCTTCCATTGGATAAGGGGTCCCTAACATAATTATCTTTAAACAAAGTTAATCAATATTTATGCAATTATTTGAAAATTGGCCCTCAATTAATCAAAATGGTCAAAAAGTCATATTACTAGGTCATAATTTGATTGGAGAGGAACTGGAAGGTGATGTTAGATGCGTTGGAGCTATTTTCCCATTTAGGATGTTGCCAACACTAAATAACAAAGGTATGTTTCACATACCAATAAATTAGAAGAAAAGAGTGATCTAGAGCACTAAATGGCAAAATTATCATTATAACTCGAAATGATTTGATCAAAGTTAGCTGGCCCATAAAATGTATTTTCCTATTTAGGGATGCTTTGACCTAAAATAACACTTTTAAGTGACAAGTTCAAACCATTTAGGGCATTTTATGGATTTTGACCTAAAATGTGTATTTGAGTGCAATTCGAGTAAGATTGATAATTTCAACACAAATGGTGTTAGGAATTGGATGTCTACATCTTGCCCCTATTTGAGAAGGTGTAGCGAGAAATTTAGGTGAAATGATGTCTTTTTAAAGAAAAGAGTTGTCAAGAATAAATTAAAACAAACCCACAATGCCACCTCAAGAGGACATACTAGGATGAAAGAGAAGGATGGACTCTTGAAAAGAGAGAGAAAGTGAGAGGTTAACCCATGGAATAGATCACATCCAGATGAGTTCATGCTTGCACACATGATTACCATAAATGGTTAAAATATAATGAGAGTTATAATAAGCCCTAGAGATGGGGGGACAAGGAAAGATACAATCCATAAATGTAAGGGACACACTATAAACGTACCTAATTTGAGTGTACAAACTACATGCTTATAACATTGATCAATCTTGAGACAAGTTGCACACTAAAATATTTCCATCATGGGATTTAATGTGGAAAGCTTGGAATTAGAGGAAAAGAGAGAATGCTCTACTTCAAGAAGGGAAGCACCACTAGAACAGGGTCTCCAAAGAGAAGATAATAAGAAGTACTCTAGTAGAGCATATTTGATCATGATAAAATAATTTTGCCCTAGTAGGGTGAATCTTGATCATTGATAAGGAATAAATAATGATTTCCCCCTATAGAGCTAATTTGATTCAGATGAGGTTTAGATGTTGTGCCCCAACATGGGCGATTGGCAAGCAAAATAGCTCAAGGATATAACTAAAAAGATATGTTAAAATGAGCAAGCACAAATGTACATGTGATGGTATAATGGCTTAGAAAGCCATATAAAACCAAGTATATGAGAATACACAAAGTGGTGAGAGAGATGAAAAGAAGAATGGAGATAGTTGAGATGACCTCAATAGAAATTGAGTGATGCCTACATAGTTTCATGGACTCATGTTCCAACATGAACTTCAGGACAATGTAGTTCACCCAAGTTTGAGAGAGAATGGAATGATGAATGATGAAAAATGACCAAGAATTGATTAGAATTATAATGTATGCAAAGAGATGCACATATAAGCATAGACAAAGAAGCCTAAAATGTATGCTACCTAGAAGCCTAATTCCATATATGAACCTAGGTTTTACAAAGTGTTCTTAAGAATCATTCATCGGAGCTGATATTGACATTAATACTTTGAGACTTGAACTCAAAGTGCTTGCTATAACAAAATAAATTAGGCATCATAAGTATGAATAACTTAGAATGACATAAGATTCCAATTGTGATGAGCCAGTTCAAATGTGAATATCTATAACTAAGGATAATGGTGAAATAATGACCAAAACTAGAGTTACAACAATTTACATTTAAACAAAAAAGAAAAAACAAAGAAAAAGATAAACATAAACGAACCTAACTTGAAATGAAGATATGATCTTAAGTATGAATAAAAATGCTTAAAAATAAAAGTTAAGAACGTCTTAACGACATGAGACCAAGATATGAATAATCAAGATCCATGTGGACCATCAAGGCATTCTTAAACACAAAAGAGAAAATCAAAATAGATCAAACATAAAAACAAGACACCAACAAAAATCAAATAAACAAAATGGTCCAAGAACAACATAATAATATAGGATCAAGATATAAACAATCAAGATCTATGTGAATCATCAAGATGTTCTGAAACACAAAAGAGATAAGTAAAAAACAATCAAGAAAACACAAGACCAAGATGAGACAATAAATAATAAAAAGAAAAAAGGATAAGAAATAAAAGGAGAGGTGTGAAAGCACAATAAAACACTAAGAAAACTCAAAAAAAAACACACAAAAACAAAAACCAAGTTAGTGCAGTTTAAAGACAAATGTTCATGCATGTACGGTAGAGGCGTTACTTTCTACCACATCATGACAAAGAACAATGACATGATAGTTGTTATTTAATTAAAGAGGAACAATGACAGATGAAATAAGGGAAGAGAAGAAGAGGAAGGGGTTGCTTGAGCTGACTCCAGATGTATAAGACAAGTGGACATTGCCTACATAGTTCCATAAATGCATGTTCCAACATGAACTTCGAGCCAAATGTAGTTCTCCCAAGAAATGGGATAGAATAAAAATGATGATTAGACAAAAATGATTAATGTTATATAAGAAATGGAAGATACAAAAAATAAACAAGAATGGTATTACAAACAAGAAGCTGATGAGATGAGAAAGAATGATCTTGTAAAATGGCAAGTGCATGGGACAAGATGAAATGAACTAGTATTTTTGTGCTTGTAAAATAACAAGAGCATAACATGGTGGAATGGGAATTTACAAATGTATAGAAGCGTGAGAAAATGTTTTTTTTCTTTTTTGGATCATGTTTTGATGTTTTTGGTATTTTCAAAGTATTTCTAATGTTTTTGGGATAAAATATGCACAAGGTGGGACCATCTAATCGAGGAGATGCACATCCTAAGAGTAGAGGTTCCAATAAGATAGCTAAACCAAATGCAACGACCTATGCTCACAAATCAGTGAGAGCAAGGTTCTTGATTAAACAAAAAAGAACAATAAATATGGGAACTAATAAGATGCAACTTTTCACTTATCTAAAGCTGCATAAGACTGTCTTGGCTAAACTGCTTTGTAGAACCACTATTGAAGATGTTCGTAGTATTCATGAGACATAATTGAGATCATAATTGGTCAAGGGAAAAAAAGTGTTTAAGCTTATAACATGTCTTTGACATAACAAATAATATGCATCTTGAAGAGAGTAATCCATAATGGGATGAAGAATGTGTTAAGAATGCCAAGAGTTCAAAGCCTTTTACTGTCAAGAATCATGAAAAGTGGGCTAGGGTAGTATAAAATGTGTTTAAGGTAAGACAAAAGGGTGGGATAAAATTATGATAGCACAAATTGTCCTTAAGTCAGGGGTCTTGTAGATAATGGTTCAAAGCTATTCATGCATAGAACCTCTTAAGCTGTATGATGTTCACGGGCTCTGAAAGTTCTTCACCATTAGGTTTAGCTAGTTGATATGCTCCTAATCCATAGTTTGCTATGACAATATATGGTCTTAACCAATTAGGCTAAAACTTTCCTTTCTTTTTGGGTTCAACATTCGTATTCTTCTAGTTCTCTTTCAAAACTAAGTCACCAATCTCAAATTCTTGAGGGAGAATGCACTTGTTGTAGCTCCTCCATAATCTATTCTGATAGGCCTGCAAGTTTTCTAGGACAACTAAATGCTTACCATCAAGAAGCTCTAGTTTGTGTAATCATGAAGCTTTATAGTCTTCATTATCTTTAATGTGCTCCAGTGATACTCTTAATGATGGGATCTCAATCTCAACTGAGATTATAACTTCATTGCCACAAACAAAGGAGTATGGAATAGCTCCAGTGGGGGTACGATGATTGGTTTTATAAGTCAAAAGGGTAGGAAAGAGTTGCAAGTGCCAATTATAGCTAAGATCATTGACAATCTTATTTAAGATAGCTATAATGGTTTTATTTGATGCCTCAACTTATCCATTGCCTTGCGGGTTATATGGAGTGGATTTTTTTTGCTTGATCTCAAATTTTGCATAAATAATTTTCACATCTTGGTTCACAAAAGATATGCTATTATCAGATATAATATGGGCTAGGATGTCATATCGATAGATGATATGGTAATGAATGAATTTGGTAATTTGTTTCCTAGTAACATAAGTGAGAGGAATGGCCTTAATCTACTTGGTAAAGTATTTGGTTGCAGTCAAAATGTGCTTATGGGTATTTGAAGATGTCGAGTTAATTTTCCCAATGAGATCGAGACCCCATGTTGAGAATGGCCATGGTGTTGTAATTGACTACAATGATAAGGCACATATATCAAGTTGACATACTTCTGACAAGGAAGACAGTTCTTTACATAATTACAAGCATCTGTCTCCATTTTAGGCCAATAATAGTCTATTATGAGGAGTTTCTTTGATAAAAATACACCATTGGTATGGGCCCCACACATTCCTTCATGAACCTCCTTTAGTGTCAGCTTGGATTCTCCCAAAGATAAACAACGAAGAAGCATTCCATTATAGTATTTACAATAAAACATCTTTCCAAGGAAGATATAGCGTGTTAGGCGATGAAGGAATAGTTTTTGTTGGTTGTTGGAAAGGTTGGTAGGAAATACATGACTATGGAAATAATTATAAAAATCTTGGTACCATGGTAGCTCAGGTGAGGGATTAGGATTAGCAATGGCGCATATCCTCTATGAATTTGATAGAATATGTGCTAGCTAAAGAAGATTTTCAATCAAGAGCTGATACTCTTTAGCACTATCATGCATTTGAATCATGAAACTGATTGTTGCCATGGCATCGATAGATCTATTTTTGATGTGTAGAACTTGCTCAAACTACAGAGATTTAAAATGTGTTTTGAGGTTATCAATAATTTGCTTGTAAGGAACAAGCTTATCATCTCTTATTTGATACTAGTCAATTTTTTGATTTATGATTAGATACAAATATCTATAGACCTTTAAGCTTTGAATATCCCACTATATGGAAAGACGAAGCCCTATAACCAATGCTTCATATTCAACGATATTATTTATACACTGAAATTGTATATGGAAGGCTTTGGGGATCAAATCCCCCTATGGTGTGATAAAAAATATGCCAGCTCTAGACCCTTGAGATGTGAAGGACCCATCAAAATAGAACGTCCACTATTTAGGTTCTTTTGATGATAGTTCTATCATCATGATAGAATCATTTGGAAGGTTAAAGATGAGAGGTTGAGTGACCATAATAGGAGCTTCTACAATTTGGTCAGCAAGAACTTGTCCTTTGATTACCTTTTGATTTTGGTACTTAATATCAAACTCACTGAGGAGCATAATCCATTTAGCCATGCATCCTTGAAGAGCTACTTTAGATAAGAGGAACTTGAGAGGATCTACCTTGATGATAACAATAGTTTTGATATTTAGCATATAATATCATAATTTTTGAGTGGTGAACACCATAGCTAAATATGAATTCTCAATAGGCATATAATTATGTTCATAAGCTACCAATGTGTGGCTTAAATAATAAACAACATGTTCCACCATGATCATCGTGCTGAGCTAGAAGTGCCCCCAGTGCATGTTCTATGGCTAATTTATAAAGGAGTGGCTTTCCTTGTCTTGGAGGTCATAATACTAGTGGATTGGTCAAGTATGTTTTAAGCTTTGAAAATGCTATCTGACAATCTTCATCCCACTCAAATGTTACTCCTTTCCTTAAGAGATGGATAAATAGGTGGCACTTATCTGCCAATTGAGAAATGAACCTGCATATAGACAGGATCTTTCCTTGTAGACCTCACAACTATTTAAGATTGTTTGGTGGAGGCATTTCCATAATAGCATTGAACTTTATAGGGTAAACTTCAATCCCTCATTGTGATACAATAAAACCTAGAAATTTTCTTGATATGACGCCAAAGACACATTTCTTAAGATTCGAGCAGACTTTATATGCACAAAGCCTCTCAAATATTCTTCATAAAATGCCAGGGTGTCCCACTCTTATTCTTGATTTTACTAGTATATCATCAACATAGTCCTTGACAATGTCATACATCATGTCATGGAAAATGATAGTCATTACACGTTGATATGTGGCTCCAACATTCTTCGAACCAAATGGCATGACTTTGTAACAGAATGTCCCCCATGGAGTGGTGAACACGGTCTTATGCTGATCTTCAGGGGCTATCTTTATTTGATTGTAACCATAAAATCCATCCATTAAGGATAACATATCATACTCAAAAATTAAGTTGACGATCATGTCAATGTTGGGTAGAGGAAAATCATCTTTGGGGCATGCTTTGTTGATATCATGAAAATCAATACAAGCATGTATGCCTGGGGTATTTTTACTCACTAGTACTATGTTAGAAACCCATTCAGAGTAGTCTAATGGTCTAATAAAATTGGCTCCTAAAAACTTTTCCAACTTAGCCTTAACCAAAAGGGCAATGTGCGGATGCATCTTGCTCAACTTTTTCTTGACTAGTTTAGCACTAGAGTGAACAACAAGATGATGCAAAACTAAATCTGGGTCCAAGCTTGGCATGTCAGAGTATGCCCACGCAAAGATGTTGATATAATCTTTAATAATTGATATAATATGTTCCCATTCTGCTTTTGTAAGGGAAGCTCCAAGATAAACCATTTTGGGATCCTCATAGGTTCCCAAATTGACTCTTATTGTGCTCTCCATAAGGAGTGTTGATCTGTCTTCTAAGATTGTAGGCAATGTATGGTCATGATCATTTTTCTCTGCTATATCTTTTTGTTATTCCTCCTAAAGATTTGGATAATATGAAGAATTAGAATATACCTTCTCAGGTAAAGGCCAATTAGCAAAAACCTCAAGAAAATCAAGAGCAAGATGCTCAAATACTTGATGTTCTAAAGAGATGCTTGTACTAGCTATGGAACTTGGGCTATATGGGCTTTCTACATCCTGAGGGGATGACAAAACTTTCCCACCTTGGAGCACCTAAAATAGGTTTTCACTCAAAGGCTTATCTTTTTTTTTACTTTTTCCTTGATCGATAAGTGCCTCAAAGAGGTTTTCACCTGAAGATCTAGATGTTTTTCTTTATTATGACCAAGAAAGTTTGCCTACTCTCCAAAGTAGGTAGAATAATTCAATAAAAAATCAAAACCCTACTTATGATCACCCATGGGGAATGCATCTCATAGGCCCATGTATGCTATTATTGATTTTTCATTTTAGAACTCATTAAGGCATATGACCAAATTTTATTGATCCCAATCTATGAGTTCAGGATGGCAAAGACATAGGTTACACTGAGGGTTTGCTTCAGGATGGGAAACACTAATGGTAAATATGTAATGTCCTAGTTTAGGAAGGGAAAAACCACTAGGATGGGTTTTTTCTTTAGGATGGGAAGCTCTAATAGGTGTTATGGTCAACATGGCATTTGAATCAAACAAATTTGAGTCAACAAGCTCATCAAAAAGGCTATAATGGGATGTTGTGTCACTACTAGGAGTCTCATTACTAATCACTTTAGAAGAGTCACTATCAAATGTCATGAGGTCATCCTATGGTGGTTTAAATCTGAGACCATGATTCTAATTGATGACTCCAGTTGATAAGGGTTCTAAAATTCCTTACGCCTATGGGCCAAGGCCTTTCCTTGTATAGTCAAGATGATCCATTATCTTATTGGGGATAGGATACTTTAGATTCTGAAAATAATCAGCAAGGCCTTCAGAATATAACCAATCTCCCTCAATAAAAGCCTCTCGATCTTTCTTTAGTGCAATTGTAGGTGCAAAAACCATAGGAGGTTTTGGTTGTTTCTTCTTTGGTTACCAAATCTGATCAAGTTTATTAAGAGTCTGGGAAGTTCTAGGCCAACCAAATGTTTTAGGGGATTTTGGTAATTTTACAATATGGAGGACATATTTTAGATGGTATGTGGAAATGCCTACATCTTTAATAATAACCTTCTTGGCCAGAAATATAGGAAATGGATCAGCCAAAGTGGAGGCTAAATCACCAGGGTCTATATAATTAAATAGAGATGGATGAGAAATGATGGGTTTATCCTTCTTGATAATGAATTTAGAACCTGGAAAATAGTTATAATTATCAAATTTTGCTTCAAGATGCTTGCAGTATTGATATGGCTGCTGATCAGCTGGAATAGTAACCTCGATCCTATGATGGAGAAACTTAAGGCATTAGTGAAGAGTAGATGGAACTGCCTGCACTTCATGGATCCAAGGATGACCAAGATGTATATTATAAGGAAGCTCAATATCCACAATATGGAATAATGTATGATGAGAAATAGACCCAACCATGACTAATAATGAAATTGTACCAGATGACTCTCTCTCGGTGTTATTGTAAGCCTTGAATGTAATAGTTTCTAGTTGAATGTCTTGATCCATATAACCCGATCATCATACCAATTTAAGAGATATGATGTTTAGCCCTAAACCATTATCTATAAGAACTCGCTTGATCTTGTGATCCATAATAATTATCTCAATGTATAGTGGGTTATTGTGGTTTGGGCCAAGGGTGGACATGTCTTTTTGATCAAATGTGATTTGCCAAATTGAGGACAAATGTCCTACTAGGTTTTGTAACTGATCAAAGTTTATATCATTATGCACAATAAACTCTTGTAAAAGTTTTTTTGAAGATGGTTCTATGGACATCAGATGTCCGCAAGAGTTCTAATATGGAAATTTGTATAGGGGTTTTATCTAATTGATCCGATAGACTATAAGGCCTTTGAATTATGGATTGAACTAGATTAGTCTTTGTTGGGATAGTATTCAGATTTGGAACCATTGGCATAATGTTCTCATTGGTTTTTATGGAAAAAGTGGGTGAAAGGCCCTGGATGGTAACTCACGAGCATCTAGTTGTAACTACACAACCTAGAGGTGGCAAGGAGTTATTATAATTAGAAGAATGGTACTGTTGTTGAGGATTAATAACCCATGCAAATAGAGTAGCAACATGATGATGTGAACCTAACATGGTATTACTAGGGGAGAAGGTGCTGACCCTATAATGATGGTTCCCATGTTCTAAGGAGCATAAGATTAGCCACAAGATTTTATAGTAACAGTGGTAATGTGGGTTGTATAAATGCATCCCACAGTGTTATTATAGTCATAAGGTATATTTTTATAAGCCATATTATTAGTGTGGGCATTATGATCTTGATTATGTTCATTATGATTCTGACTTTGTTGTTGGTTTTGATTCTACCTCTATCCTTGATTGTGACCATTTGATTGTTTCTTGGTGGTGGTGGATCATGTCAAGGAAAGGGGTCTTTATAGATTCCCATATCCTTATTTGTGTCCTGATTAAGGGCCAACTTAATTTCTAGTTCACCAGTTTCAATAAAGTCCTCAATAATATGTCGTAATTGAATGGAAAAATATGCACCGTGACCAACAACACGATGAAAGTTACACCATTTATTTTGTTTATACCAATTTGGTTTTGGCTGATCTTGAGGAAATGGCCTTGATATTAGACATATAATTAAGTTAGCTGTAATGAGATTTTGTAACACTATTTCAATTGATTTTCCTAACTTGCTAAAGACTCTAAAATTGTTATGAAATGTCCTTCATGGAGGTTGTCTCTAAAAAGTAGGTAATGGATTTGGAGGAGTTAATTGTACATTTGAAGGAGGCATAGTCTGTACCATTTGTATATGTCTTGTTTCAGTCACCCCATTTCCAATGATGTTCTTATTTTTGCTAAATCCCTCAGGCTTATCTTGCATAACTATTTGAGCTGGTGATTTAGTTTGATTAGATGCTTGACCTTGTGCAAAAATCTGAACAAGGCCCTTAGAAATAAGAACCTTCTCAATTTTCACTCCTTTGTCAATAATTTCTTCAAATGAGTTAGCATAATCTAACCATAGATTATGTGTAACTTCAGGATGCAAATTATGTGCAAAGATATCTGCCAACTATTTGTCTAGTAAATTTTGTTGTGGCCTATCAATGCTCTCCACCTTTGTAGATATGTAGTAAAACTTTAACCATCACATTACTTGGCTTTGCATAAGTCAAGAATAATTAATTCATATTCTATGTTATATGAGAAATGGTTAACAATTTTTTTTGATAAGTCGTTCCAATCCACAACTGATCCTTTGGGTAATTTAAGTAACCAATCAAGAGCTTGTCCCACAAAACTTCATGGAAATAGTCATAGTAAGTACGCACTACTGTAAACAACTTCTTGACATAAGATGAAGAATTTCTATATATGCTCACATGGATCTCCTTTTCCTTTGTATTTATCAAATTTGGGTGCCTCAAAATGAGGTGGAAAGGGGTTTTAGAGATTAGATAAATCAAATTGATATGGGCATATCTCATCGAATTTGTACTTTTTGACTCTATTATTCATCTCCAATCTTTGAACAATTTCCTTTATAGAATTCTATTCTTGCATATTTGGTGCATTTTTGGATTGAATAAGATGTTGTTGGGGTGGAATGTGCCCCTAGTTTTATGTGGATCTATAAGGGGTATATACCTTTCGATCCATGATTTGGTTCTGATTTGCTCCTTGGGTTGAGAACATAGGTCGTTGATTCTTAGATTGTAAAATATTCCTTGAATTTGGTTGTTTCATAGTTTGTTGATTTTGGAAATTTCTATGTTTATTTACCAATTTTTGGGTTGGTTGAAAAGAACTAGCCAAATTATCTTTAGGGATTTCCTCAACTCAAATTGAATGTTTGGGTTTTTGAGTTTGTAAAGTAGCAAGAGGTTCTTGATGATTGAAGAATGTATATTCCATGTCAAATGGAACACTTTGTAAGGTCTCTTGTGACTTTAACTATTCATTTAGATTACCTTGATCCACTATGGTAATGTCCTCATCCAATATTTGTTACATACTTTCAACCACATTTCCTTGTTCTTTCAAAGCATTACTATGAATTGAAGTGGCAACTAGGGAGTCAGTTAAGTCTATGACAAGTTGATCTGCATATCATTGACTTATTATCTTGATCTTAGCTAGAAGATCTAGATTTATGGGTTTTGAATTTATTTTGTATTTCCTTTCCTTTGTTAGAGGAAGAAGGTATGTATATTTGTGTAAAAGCTTGCTCTTACTATCGTTATTCTCCTTCTCTAACTAAGGTATGCAATTATTCTGTAGGAAAGTCAGAAGGTAGTCTAGCACTAAGTTCTATCAATCTAAGAAGGGCTTCATCTTGATCTTCTTGGGGTTGATATTCATTGTAATCATCTTCGAATCCTACTATTGTGGGGATATCATAAAAAACAAATGGGTTATCTTGACCATCATAAAATTTCTCATCTTCATAACTAAGGCCATAAGGGGCCCCACTACGAGTGAACCTTTGAGTCATGTCTAAAAGAGCTATTCTGTGTGTTTGACTAACTTTGGAATAATGTTTGGTAACCAAATAAAGTATTCTTCAGATTTATTTTAAACATATAATCAAGGTACTAATGAGACTATAAGGGAGGGTTGTTTGAAACCACACACAATTTAGAAGATTTGGTTCATGAGTTTACTCAACCTCTGGTAAAGTTGAAATCATATAGATCAAAAGAGAGTAAGGTAACTCAAAGACCCAAGGTGAAAACTAGTACACCAAAGCCTAGATCTTTGTGATATGCTCACAATGTAAAATCTAGTTTCAACTTTGACAAGTTGACCCTAAAATTTTAGAGGAAAGCTCTGTAGATTATGAAGAAGATAAAATAAACTAAGCAACTCAAGTTGTAAAAACATACATAAATCACTAAGTATAAAGCTAGGACCAAATAGGCAGCACAACGTTGCCTCATGAGTCCAGTAGGATAAAATATGTTCTAGGACTCAAAGTGTTAGTAATACACAAGATGAATTGAGTCCACCAAGATGATGATGTGATTTTGAGTCTTAATAAATGACCTTTGATCTAAATGGAAAATTGAACCCAAGTTAAAACAAGCTTAGCGTGTAGATGGCGAACCCACTTTGACACACCAACCCTTAGAACTCAAAAAGGTTCAATTTTGAATGTGGATTGTAAATGAAGGATTTAAACAAATAGGGTAAAAGATCTAGACTCAATTGGGCAACATGACTACACCAAAGTGGATGACATGACACAAGGTTTTTGATAACAATTTGAACAAGGGAAAGGCAAATTTTCCATTTGGATAGTGTAATGCCTCCCTTGCTCAAGAAAATTGAGGATAATGTGATTTGGTTAAGTTATTTTGACTTAAAAAGCAATTTTAGACACAAATCAAGACCAAGTAAGCTAATGAAAAAAACAAATGTCTTAAGTCTAAACTGACAAGGTATGGCAAAGTGGGGTCTACTAAACTAGCAAGGTTTTGATCATTCTATGGGAATCAATTACACAATGACTTTCATGTCAAATGATGTAAAAGAAAATCATATAAATTGGGTGATCATGACATTGGCTAGTTGTAAAAAGGTCCACTCCTTTCTATAACCACTACATCCTACTATTCGCTCAGTGTAGTATGATGTTCAAATGTAGATACGTCCCATGTGCAACTCTAAAGGATTCAAATTAAGTCAATGCTGGGAGGTGAAACCCTACATCAAAGCCTCACCAAACTCATGGGAGGTAATGATGTCCCCCTCACAAGCCAAGTTTGCAAGTAAATAAAGAAAGCATAAAATAGAAAGACTTTAGGGTCATTTTCAAGGTCACCCAAAGTTTGATGAGTTTTTGGGGAGTGCTTTAGATGACATTATTTCTAAGCCTTGGATTAGGCCATTTGCAATAGGAATGATGCTTTTGATTCCAAGGGTTCCCTATAGGGGACAAATAGAAGAACATACACGCAACATTCATCTTTTTTTAAAACAAAACCTAAGTGAATAACTATTGCAAATAATAATTGACAAGTGTGTTTAATTTTAAGTCCAAATGAAATATTTGGTGGTGTTCATTTGACCCCTTGGTCTTTGTTTCAAACATTGAAAACATTCACCAAAACATCTAAATTGTTTATTAAAACACCAAAATAAAGTTCTTAATTGATTTTTAAGCATGCAAAAGGTGATTTAAACATGTTTTTATCAAATGTCGAGCTTGATCCTGCAACAAAAATGTTAGCATGTCCTTTAGATTTAAAGCTCTTTTCAATTTGAAACAATAAACTTTGGAAAAATAGCTCTCAAGTATATGTTTTTAAAAAAACATAGTGACCAACATCGATTATTACAACTGATGACGGTTACTTTTGCTAACTGATGTTGGTTACCCAACTGACATTGTTTAAGCTATGCAACTGATGTTGGTATTACTTATCAACGTCGGTTACTGTGTAAAATTGTGGCAACCAAAAATAGAAAAATAAAGATATAAAATCAATTTGTAAGAGTTTTAAGGGTCCAAATAAATATTTTAGAATTACAAAATGATCTTCTTCAGGTGTGAGATGCACCTAGTCCCACTGGGTGTGCCAAAATGTAGAGAGGATTACAAAGCTAGTTAGTCAAGCATTAGTCCATAAATAATGAAAAATGCATAAAAAACTAACTAACTAAGCCTATCTATTATGATGGGAATTACAAAGGATAACAAGAAACAAATAAAATAAAGAAACATCATATTACCTTCCCAAATGGATTCACCATACTTGTGTGGCTCAAAATCATGTTCTCCCTTGATAAACCATCTTTGTCTTTGTCAACAATGGTGGTAAGCTCCTCCAATGCCTCAAGAACACTCCATAAAACCTAGGCTCATGATTCCAAATCACCAAACTAGCTTATCAATGAAGCTTTCAAACAAAATCAATGATCAAATGCAAAGGCTTGTGGAAACAATTTAACATTATAACTTTGCAATATTCAAGCTTAAAATTCATATCCATGGCCTCTCTATTTATAGATTTTTGAGATTGGTCAGGATCAACCATGACCATCCATCTCAAGATTGAGATTTGTGGCCATGGATAATCCTAACATTTGGAATTAAAATCATAAATATCCTCAAGATAAATAAGCATTAAAGAGGCATGGGAGGCATTAAATAGGCATGGGTGATCCATAATCCTGATATTTTATGCATTTATGGATTGATGGATGCCATCCCATAGGTGATGTCATTAGGTGATACAGTTAATAGGAATTCATTTTCAAAAATAAATATTCAATGACTCTCATAAAAAACCCACTTAAGCTCTTGATTTAGATTAATTAGCCTTAAACAAGGTTAATCAACATTTGTGCAATTATTTAAAAATTGGCCCTCAATTAATCAAAATGGTCAAAAAGTCATATTACTAGGTCATAATTTAACCGGAGAGGAAATGAACGGCGATGTTAAATGTGTTGGCACTGTATTCCCATTTAGGATGTTGCCAACACCAAATAACAAAGGTACATGACACATACCAATGAATTAGAAGAAAAGAGTGATCCAGAGCACTAAATGGCAAAATTATCATTTTGAGTCAAAATGATCTAATCAAAATTAGCTAGCCCATAAAATGCATTTCTCTATTTAGGGATAATTTGACCTAAACTGGCACTTGTAAGTGACAAGTTTGAACCATTTAGGGCGTTATATGGATTTTGACTTAAATGTGTATTTGATTGCAATTCGAGTAAGATTGATAGTTTCAACACAAATGGTGTTAGGAATTGGATGTCTACAGTTGAAAAGTAGTTATGGAATGTAAGGGAGAGAAGAGAGAGCTCAATTAAGGAGGAAAAATAGAGATAAAAGAATGTAACCTCTCAAAAAAGGTGGCAAAGTCCACAGAGTCCATTCATGGACTATAATGTAACAAGTGTTAATTTAGGTGAATAAAGACAAGTTTTTTGTTATATTATTTATCCATGAGAAAGTATCTTTATTATATTAATTAATATGTTGTTTTAGGAATGCCTTGAGGCCATGATCTTGTTGATGTTTTGTAAGGTTACAAGTTTGAATAGAGGATTGTAGGTTACAATCAAACAAGAGAATAGTTGGTAAAGTTTGGTGTACGAAGGAAAAGTGCTCAGTCATATACAGGTAAGGTGAAAGTCATATCAATTTGTAATAATATTTGGTGTATTCTCCAAAATAAATAATCTTAATAAATTCTTGTAGAAAAGAGAAACCCTACATATTCCTTTAACAGTCAGGTTTGAAGGTGAATTATGAATGTTTATTGAAATGTCTACTGTCAAAAGGATCATTGTGTTGTTTGAATGATTTGTATAGATAATAAATATTAGTGTAAATATTTGTAATCAATTTTGAACATATAACAATGGATAAATGTTCACTACCAGTAAACCTCAAAATGGAAACCTGTTTTCATACATAAACTATACTCTATTGCTCAGTCATATGCCAAATAAAGAAAGGTATGTTGTAAGGAAGTGATCTTACCTTAATTTGAATAATATTATAGTTGAAGGAGGTCATTTTTTTTATAAATATCCTATTTATAGTATTGGGATCATGTTTGAAATATAATCAAACCCTGGGTATACAATCAGAAACCCCTATTTTCTCTCAACCCAATGAAAGAAGTAAGTGTGTAAATCTTAGTGAAAGAGTGTGGTTACTAAGTTGATTAAGGTTGAATAAGTGTGAATAATAAAAAGTCATTAAAATGACCATGTGGCAATCTTATAACCCTTGGATATGAACAGACTATCATGTAAACCTTACATAATCATCTAAGCACATGCATAAGTCAGTAATTTGATTTGTTATGAGTATAAGAGATTGACAAAGGATCCTAACCTAGTTGGATATATGGATAAGGTTGAGTTAGACCTATAATAAGCCATAGTTTGAATTTAAACACCCTAAAATTAAGTATATGCAATTTTCTTCTTTCTTGGCTTGCACAGTCAGGGTCACAAGACTAGCTAGGGTTTCACATTTCAAAACCCCATAAATTTTGAAAGAACCAATGTAATTATCTCAAAATTATTAATATACAATTATTTAATGTCCTCTACATGATTTTCAATATTTGGAGGTGTTACCAAGTCCGTATAATATGAAACTAGTACTGTGGGTGTATGGAGGGGCTAGGAAGGCCTAATTGAGAAGAAGTCTATAAAGGAAGTACCTCCTAAATATAGATTTAAACCTTAAAAATTTATGAGGAATTATAAAAGGATATAGGTGATGCAATCTACCTTTAGATTTTTTAGATGACCTATAGATTCTTCAAACAAATGGAAAAGGTGAAAAAAAGGCTACGAAGGTTTGATGGCACTAAAGAGGTTGAAGAATGAAAATGCATGATGGAGTGAGATTGAGAGGTTTAAATGGGTTATATAAAGTGTAATATTATCATGAAATATCATCCATATTATTAGATTATCTTCATGAAACCTATAACAAGATTAGTGTGTTTAAGCCTTGAAGAGCTTGTCTAGAATGACTAGTGTGAGTAAAGTGAGTGAATTCTTGATGAGGAGATGATCCAAAGGGTGTAATGAGTGAAATAATTATTAATGAGGTTTTTTAAGGGTCTAATGGTAGAAATAATTGATTCCAAGGTGATTATAAAATAAGGTGATAGAAAAGGAGACTATATAGTCTAGTGAACAAGTTGGAAGACATCAATGCAAGTTGATCCTTAAGAACAAAGCCAGGTATTGGACGTTGAAATCAAGATAAAGATCAGTGTATATAAAATATAAGAATATGTTTTTGATAATTTTCCCAAGTACCTCTGCATCATTTGGTATCATAGCGAGGTAAGCTCTTGGTTCATTCTATTTTGAGTTAGTTGTTAAAGATTGTCAATGAGAGGTTATCAAGCATGCTATGAGGAATGTGTGAGATAACATTGCAAGGTATTTTGGGATAAGAATTATGACATAGGTATGGCCTATTGATATCATTATGGAAAATTTTTAGAGGTGATAAAGAGAGGAACAATAGCCCCAAATTCCAGTGAGGAGGAATTGAAGCTACTCAAGAGGATTAGATAAGGTAGAGTAAAGAAAGAGCGTTGAAGCTCAAGTGAGTAAGAGAAGAGGAAAGACTCCAAGAGAGAGTAAAGAAGGATAATATAATTCATAAATAGATGACTAAAGGAATAGAAAAAATCCAATAGAGGTCTAAGAGGCAAGATTGGTAAGCTTGCTAAGAGGAAGGTCTAGGTAGACCTACAAAGCAAAGAAAAAAAGGGAAGATAGATGTAGAAAAAGAAGTGAAAGATATGAGAAAAGATTTGGGATAGAGTTTGTAGAAGATAGAGCTCATGGTGAAGCTCATGAAAGGTCAAGGAAGCCAATGGCTTGGATTTAGTGTGAGATATAAGGTGAAGTGGCCACTAGATCTACTTAGGAGAGAGAAAAGGCATAAGATGAGTGTCTTGAAGAATGATAAGAAGAAAGAGGGTGTATCCCATAGATTAATGAAGGTTGATAAGTGGTGAGTCAAGGTTCCCAAGAAGGTGAATAACCATATTCTCCAAAATTTGATGAAGGTTATGAAGAGGTAGATATTCTCATGTTGAAGAAGGAAATGGAGATGCTCAAGGAGATTTTCAGTCCATAAAAAGGGATTTAAGTAGGTGAAGTACATAAAGATAAGCTCATGGATGATCTCAAATAAGGATCAAGAATGAAGTAGCATAGGGAAGTGAAAGTAATTATACAGGCAAAGTCACAAGCAAGCACACTAGAAAACAAGCAAAGGGAACATGAGCAAGTCAACAAGGTAAATTATTCAATTGGTCAAGTTACAATTGAGTTGTTTGTTGATATGCATAGAGATGGAAATTCAATAATATGTCAAACAACATTGTACTATGATGAAGGAGAATGGGACAAGAAGTTGTTCTTACAAGATAAGCAAGGTCATATAAAGAGACATAAAGAAATAGAGAAATGTGAGGAAGAGGCAGTAAAGGAGAGTTTAATTGAGTAAAAGACAAAAATATAAATTCCTATGAGGCCATTAGAATTAGGATTCAACATTGACAAGGAGAAAGGACACATAAGAAAGCAAGAATCAAGTGAGAACAATGAAAGAGGAAGCCATAAAGCAAGAGTAGGCATGAAGAGTGAGAACCATTTGATAGAAACAAAGTATGATGAAGTTAAAAGTGAGTTGGAAGGATGGAACATGCAATAAACAAGAAGTTTCAGCAGCTAGTACACCTTATAAAGGTAGAATAAGAGTTGACAAAGAGACTAGACAAGGCCAAGAAGTAGAGATACAAGATCCTAGTAAAGAGAAAGGATCAAGAAAGGAGAATCAATAATAAGTTGAGCAAGAAAGATAATAAAATAATGAACTGGAAGGTAAGAAAGAAAGTTGATAGCACTAACTTTTCTCCCTCCTGGGGAGTATGATGCAAGAGCATCAAACAAATAGACATTATTTTTGTGTTGTTGAAGGTCATATGTTAATATATTTTAAAGTTGGTCAATTTTGGAAGGAAAATGTATGTGAAGGATCCTCTAGGGTACATTTATGTCTTTGAAGTCATTTGGAGCCATCAAGAGTCCTACGAGTGAGTTTCATGCATGTTTGGAGTTTTCCTTCCAAAATTATAATTTAATTTGTAAATTCAAATATTAGAACTAAGTCTAGAAGGGGAAAAAACATGATAGGAAAGGAATAGATGAGATAAAGTTTGCATAAGGATTAAAAAATTCATGTAAATAAGGTTTTAATAAATTTCATGTCAAAGTCATTAAGGGGTGAACATTAAAAAGTCATGTTTAATAATCCAACTACTATCCTCACGCTGGATGTAAGAGTCTAGTTTGGTAACCACACAAACCAACGTAGAAGTTAGATGAGGAGAGAAGCTGTAAATTATTTATAACATGTGAGGGAGAGAAGAGAGAGCTCCATTAAGGAGTAAAAATAGAGATAAAATAATGTAACCTCTCAAAAAAGGTGGAAGAGTCCACAGAGTCCATTCATGGACTGTAATGTAACAAGTGTTGATTCAAGTGAATGAAGACAAGTTTATTGTTGTATTTTTTATCCATGAGAAAGTATATTGATTATATTAGTTCATATGTTGTTTTAGGAAGGCCTTGAGGCCATGATCTTGTTGATGTTTTGTAAGGTTGCTTTGAATAGAGGACTGTAGGTTATAGTCAAACAAGAGAATAGTTGGTGAAGTTGGTGAAGTTTGGTGCAAGAAGGAGAAGTGCTTAGTCATCTACAAGTAAGGTTAAAATAATATCAGTTTGTAAGAATATTTGGCATATTATCCAAAAGGAATAATCTTACGAAATGCTTGTAGAAAAGAGAAACCCTGTAGATTCCTCTGACAGTCAGGTTTGAAGGTGTATTGTGAACGTTTCTTGAAATGTCTAGTGTCAAAAGGACCATTGTGTTGTTTGAATGATATATATAGAGAATAAATATTAGTGGAAATATTGGTAATCAATTTTGAACATATAATAATGGAAAAATGTTCACTACTAGTCAACCTCAAAAAGGAACCTTGTTTGCATACACAAAATATACTTTGTTGCTCGGTTATATGCCAACTAAAGAAAGGTATGTTGTAAGGAAGTGATGTTACCTTGAGTTGAATCATATTATAGTTTAAAGAGACCATGTTTTGATAAATAGCCTATTTGGATGATTGGGAACATGTTTTAAATATAATCAAACCCTGGGTATGCAGTCAAGAACCCTTATTTTTTCTCTACCCAATGCATGAAGTAAGTGTGTATATATTCATAAAAGAGTGTGGTGATTGAGTTGATTAATTTTGAATAAGTGTGAAGAATAAAAATTCATGAGAATGACCTTGTGGCAATCTTGGAGCCCTTGGACACAAATAGACTATCATGTAAACCTTACACAGTCATCTAAGCAAACACAAAAGTCTGTAATTTGATTTCTTGTGAGTATAAGAGATTGATAAAGGATCTTAACCTAGTTATATAGATGGAAAAGGTTAAAATAGACCTATAACATGTCATATTCTGATTTGAAACTTCCTAAAACTAAAGATATGCAATTTTTTTCATTCTCGGCCTGCATAGTCAGGGTTAGAAGACTAACTAGGGTTTCACATTTCAAAACCCCATAAATTTTAAAGGAACCCATAGAATTGTATAAAAAATCATAATCTAAGGTAATTTAATGTACTCTACATGATTTTAAATATTTAGAGTTGTTACTAGGTCTGTATTGTATGAAACTAGTACTGTGGGTCTATGGAGGGGTTAGTAAGGCTTAATTGAGATGAAGTTTACAAAGGAAGTACCTCCTAAATGTGGAGTTAGACCTTAAAAATTTATGAGGAGTTTTAATAGGATATAGGGTGATGAAATATGTCTTTAGATTTATCAGAAAACCTATAGATTATTCAAACAAAAGGAAAAGGTAAAAAAAGGCTACAAGGGCTTGGTGGCACTAAATAGGTTGAAGAGTGAAAATGCATGATGGAGTGAGATCAAGAGGTTTAAATGGGTTATAACTAGTGTAATATCATCAGACTATTTTCATGAAATATGTTGAAGAGTGAAAATGCATGATGGAGTGAGATCAAGAGGTTTAAATGGGTTGTAACTAGTGTAATATGAGCACAAAAGAACATACATATCATCAGACTATTTTCATGAAACCTATAACAAGATTAATGTGTTTAAGCCTTGAAGAGCTTGTCTAGAATGACTAATGTGAGAAAAGTGAGTGAATTCTTGATGAGGAGATGAACCAAAGGGTGGAATGAGTAAAATAATGATTAATTATGTTTTAAAAGGGTATACTAATAGAAATAAGTGGTTACAAGGTGATTATAAAATAAGGTTATAGAAAAGGAGACTATATAGTCTAGTGAACAAGTTGGAAGACATCAATGCAAGTTGATCCTTGAGAACAAAGCCAGGTATTGGAAGTTGAAATAAAGATCAAGATCAGTGTATATCAGAGCCAAGAAGATGTTTTTGATAATTTTACCAAGCACCTTTTCATCACCTATGAAGACTTAAATTTTCTACTGTAGTAGCTTGTTGAGCTATTATTACTATGATGATGTGTGAGTGTTGTGCACTCCCAGGGTGTTCATTGCCATCTTCCACCATGAGTAACACAAATCTTTATGCATGTGATATGATCTTGTGAAATTACTTGGCATAGACAAGGGTGACTTTAGTTGAGGGTGTAAACTCAAAAAGGTTGTAGAATTGATCTTATGTGTGAATAATCAAACATTGTGGCTTAGATTGATATGTATCTTCATAGTGGAAAAAATATGTTCTTCCCAAAAAGATGTCACATATCTCTAGAGGTGCAATGTCATAAATGACATTGTCTTCCATCAGATTGACTTTGTATTGGAAAATTTATTCTCACTAGACCTATATATATTTCCCTTACTGCAACCATCCTAGAGAGTATGGTCTAGGGTGTACAATAGTGGCAAGACCAAGGTGCTAAGTTGTAAATTGTGTGAACTAGGAATTTGAATAAGAAGAGGATATTAGTATTGTGTTAATAACAAAATGAACAAAGCAAATTGACAAACAACACACTAAACTAACACCTTCTTGCCTAGTTACTTGGGTGAGCTTAATAACAAAAACAAATGACAAACACAACTAAAAGGTAAGGAAAAACAAGAATCCTTCACTTTCCTTAGATGCTCTAAATGATTTTATAGTGGTTTTCTCAGCTTGTGCTCATAAAGTCTATTGTAATGGAGCTTGACTATCCTCCATCTCCTCTTGGCACCTTTGGCTTTGGCTTGGCTTGGCTTGGAATCAATTTGGCATGGTAATACTAATTGAAATAGATTTTGGAATCATTTGTGCATTATAACTTTGAATTATAAAGACTTTTTGAAGATATTTAGGCATAATAAATTTGCATCAAAATAGCTTAGAAATGATGTTCATGGCCTCTCTATTTATAGATTTTTGCAAATGGGTAGAATCAACTTGAACCATCCATCTCAAGATCGAGATGTGTGGCTAAGGATTAATCCAATTATGTAATTAAAATTGATAAATAGGATCATCAATATTTGGGATAGAGGAGAAGTTAGGAGGCATAGAGGGAATTGATGAGGCATGGGAGGCTTGAATCCTGATATTTGTGGCATTTATGGCCTAGGAATGTCTTCCCAATAAATGAGGTCACCGGATGATGTAGATATTCAATATTAATTTTCAAAAATAAGTATTCAACAAGTTTCTAGGAAAATTTTAATTAAGCTCTAACTTGGTTTAACTAGCTCTTAAGCATAATTAAGCACTTTCTGCACAATTTACTCAAATTGATTAGAATGCCTTGTTATTGGTCCAAAATTTGATTGGATTAGAATCAGAAGTCAATGTCAGATACGTTGGATTTATTATACCATTTAGGATGTTACCAACAACAAATAATAAAGGCACGTGTCTTGTGTAAGAGATTTGATAGGAAAGAGCAATCCAGAGCACCTAGGTACAAAATTGGTATTTTAACTCAGAATGATCTGATCAAAGTTAGATGGCTCATAAATTGCATTGTCCCATTTAATGATACTCTAGCCAAAATCAGCACTTGAATATAAAAATTTCAACTCATTTAATGCATTTTAGTGTTTTTAGGCCAAATTGTGTATTTTGGTAGAAATTGGTCAAAAGCTTGGTTGGAGGTTATTGGTGGATAGATTTAGGTTTCTATAGTTTGCCGCTATTTGGGAAGATGTTGTAAACCATAGGCAAAGAAATGTCTTCTCAAATAATGAGAGATGGCCTGTATGCCTGTTGACCATTTCTTGCCCATCAGGGCAAAAAAATTGGTCCCCTCCTGTCCCTGCTATTCGAGGCCGTTTCTTTTTTCAATTTTGCATGAATCTGTTCATTTCTATGGACTCTACAGGCTTGAAATCTACAGACTATGCAGGAAAAGAAAAATCTACGGGCTCTGCAGGCAGTTTCATTTTTACAGGTTCAAAGACTTCTATAGGCGGTTTCAGTAAAAAGAATCAATTTTTTAACACTTAGTCATTTTTTGGGACTGTTTCAGTGCCTTGGTTCAAACAGAAATCTCCATCGGCCAACACCAGCAGTAGGTTCAATGCTTCAAGTTTAGTTGGTTCAAGTTTAACTAAATGGTTCAAAGCCTGGGTTTGACGGTCTTGGTTCATCAGCTCTAGTTCATCAGTTCATTGGACTTCCTAGGCTCATCGACGCGCTTATTTGAACTGTTGAACCAATTTTTTTGGTTTAATGGGTTCAGTTCAACGGCTTTGGTTCAATGTCAACGTTTAAACGTGAAGGTTCAATGGAAGGGTTCGTTGGCTTGGTTCATTAGGAAATCAACGCGCTTGGTTGAACCCTTGAACCTTTTTTAGTTCAACGGCTTGGTTCAAGGGTTATCCCCAAGTGCAAAGGATAGTCAACAGTCAAACTGCCCTTTCAGAGGGCAAGCCTTTATCTTTTGCCTTATGGAATAATCAGTTCGGTTCAAGCTTATGTTTTAAAAAGGACTGTCCCAAATTCCTTCAGACTTTTTGCCTGAAGGAATTCCTTCAGACAAAAAGTCTAAAGGAATTCGGGCACACTTCTACAAAGCAAGCGAAGAGGGCGGAAGGAATTTCCATGGAATTTTTGTCCACGGGAAAATGTCCACAGAATTTTGAAGCATAGCCACAGTCAGAAGGACCCAAGCTTTTTTCACCCAGGAACCTGGGAGGAAAGTTTGAAGGGCCAAATAAAGACCCACCGAAAGACCCGAAGGGCAAGTGCCCTTGCGGGGGACTTTTGGCAAAATGGCCGCAGGGACTTTTCAACGGCTGAAGGGGCACCTTCCCTTTCGAAAGGTGCCAAGGAAAATATAAAGGCAAAAGGGGAGCCCGAGGAGATAAATAAAGCCATAAAAAAGAAGCGAGGAGCCCGATGACGTCTTGGAGGACGTCAAGTTTAGTCAGATAGAAGAGCCATTGGTTTTCAAACCAATGACGGTCGCAGGGACGTCAACTATTGAAAAAGGAAATAACTGTTGGGTTTTCAATCTGGAAAGGTGCCAAACATGAGGAAAAAGCTCAGAATCAAGCAACTCGCCAAGGAATTCACTTAAGGGAACGAGTAAGCAAAAAAGGAAAAATTCCAAGTAACAAGCAGAGATGACAAGGTAGGGAGTAGTCAAGCGGTCTAAGTGGCATAGACAGAAGGCAATTTATTGCCTGATGGCATAAAGAACAAATTGAACAGAGGAATAGGTAAAGAAGGAGCGAGTAGTTAAGTCCAAATGGCACAGTTTGAAGAAGCGACTTTGGTAGGTGAGATTGTGTCGACAAAGTGATCATTTGGGACACGAGCAGCTAACAAAGCAATAACCATTTTCACCATTGGAATTAATTGAAAGGCAAACCATGTAAGTTACCTAAGCAGAAATGCAGGTCTCAAACAGTCAAAATGAATAGCTCATTAATATTTGAGTGACTTGTTTTCTTTCAAGGGGGACACGTATGCCACTTGTAAGAGTAGGAGTGCAAAATGGGCCTCTTCACTTCCCATATAAATTACAAACTTAGTCATTTGTAACTATCTTTTTCACAAATTTTATAAAGTGAAGCTCTGCTAAAATTTCCACCTCAATCTACAAACACAATTTTTTACCTCTTTCTTGAATAGATATCCTGTGTATGTCCTGAATGTTAATATGTGTTTAGTCATTATCTTTGATGCTGTCATAGGTTCAACATCAACACACCAGCTATCTACAAGGTGCCATCTATAGCTGATAGGAGAAGAGTTCTACTTTGGAGTGCAGACCAAAGGGGATCATCTAAAAAGTGCTTCTCACAACACCTGTAGTGAACTTCCCCTTTTTCTGTATCTTTCATTTTTTACCTCCCTGTTAAGTTAGCAGATTGTTTCCTCTGTCAAAGGTGAAGCGTATAAGTGTGTTACCTAATTTTGAGAGTGGGTGTGAGAAGGTCACCTTATTTTGGTGTATCACCTCCCTAGAGTAGTTTGTTTTCCTATATTTTATTCTCCCTTTTCATCCCCAGTTTATAGCTGTACATATATATCTATATATGCCTGTATGCTTGAAATAAATAATGATACATTAGAGGGAGCTAGCCCTTAACTAGAGACTCTCCTCTCCTACTTCACCGTCCCACAGGTGAGAGAGGAGTTTCCATGTTGTGAGGAGAAGGCAAGAACTGGTTTCCTTGCCATTGGGTGCAATCTCCAGTGTCAACAGTTTTGGCACGCTCGGTGGGACCAGGTTGTTTTACTTAGTAAAAGTTCAAGATTGATGCTGGTCCTGATACAACCATTTCAAAATCTTCCAGCATCTAGCGACTCCACTGGTAAGAATTTCATTTTCTATTTTAAGACTAGTCACTTAAATTTCTATGCCAAAGGTCACCATAAGGTCTGCTTCAAGAGGGGTCCCTTTTGATTTCATTGAGTTACCTCTAAACTCTGCTAAAAAACTATGATTTGAAAGAACCCGTCCCTATCTAGCAACCAATCCTCTTAGACCTGTTATAAGGAATGCCAACCCAGCCCAGCCGTAGTTACAACCATTCCCAGCCATGGCATTGCCTTTTGCGGCCTTTCGTGGTCAGAGCCCCTTGAATCTCCCACACTATGATCCAATTCTAGGAACATCTCTAAAAAATGTGCCTTCTTTTGATGGAGTGGGGCCAATTACAATTGTCAAGCACATTAGGAATATTGCCAACCTCTGCAATATTCACAATGTAACAGAAGAAAATATTGCCATCAGATTGCTGGCACTGTCTCTTAAAGGCAATTCTCTTGACTGGTACGGGACCTTGCCTGTGAATTCCATACATTCCTAGAATGAATTGGGTACTTAGTTAATAGATCATTTTGGGGAAAAAAGTGATAGCCTTTTGCTTGTTGAGCAGCTGACGACAATAAAGAGAGTTCCACATGAGTATATACAAGACTTCAACACATGCTTTCAAAAGACCTGGGACAAAATTTCAATCTTGGTAAGACCGACCCCCAGCTACGCTTTATTGTACTATTTAAAGGTGTTAAATAGTGATATTGCTATGATGATCCAATCTATGGGAGGACATATATTTCCAGCTACTTATGACATTACCATAGCAGCCAAAAATTGCTTGATTCAAGCTGGGAAAATTACTCCTAGACCTCACATGCCACTTTTCCCAAAATTGCTGCCCCTAATTCAAGATGTTGCTCCCACAATTGCTCCCCTACCTATCGTTGAGAAGCCAGCCATTGTTTTGTCCAATGAGCTTCATGAAGTTAAAAGCCTATTGCAAAGCATGTCAAACAAACTTGTTGCCCTTAAGAGGCAGCAAGCTCAAAGCAACATGCCAAACCAGGGTTATCAGCATTATGGCCAGGCCTCTAGACCCCCTTTTCAAAATTATAACCAAAATCAAGGGTAGATCACTACAACCAAGCCATTTCAAAACTACAATGCTGGTCCCTCTTCATCATCTAAGGCCATGGTACATGTTCAAAACAATTTAATACAAGAGCAGTCAAGTTGTTCGACCATGGGATATGGTTAAGAATAGGCTGTCTATATAAATGAGGTGATGAGCTATTTTCAGAATGTAGACAACCAAAAAATTGCTCAATCTCAGGCTTTTGAGCCTTCAATGCAGCCCAACATGAGTAACAATCAGGCCCAACCTGATTCTACCCTAATGAATCACATGGAAGGAGAATTTCATTCAGTAAATTATGTGGGAAATGCAGATGGTTAGGCTGATTATGTTGCAGCCAATATGAGATTCAAGAGAAGGGAAACTGGAGAGGCCCAGGCCACCACCCAGGCGGTAGCAGTGCCTCCTCCATCACACTCTAATACAAACGCCCCAAATTTTAGATAGTCGTCTATACCTTCAGCCCCTCAACCTGTAGTTTAGCCTAGAATCACTCCCAAAGAAAGCTTAAGGTGTGGTAGTCCTCAAATTAATATAGTGGATCAGATGAAGAAGCTAAATGTGAATATCTCTTTATGGGACTCATTGTCTCTTTCGAGCTAGAAGGACGTGTTAAAAAGGGAATTGAATCAGCTAGATCGTCAAGCTATTCCAGCCAGTGCTAATAATGTCTTGATGACAAATGGGCAGCCTTCCACTTCAAGTTAGGTAAAGAAGGAAGAGAAAACTCCCCCTTTCTACATATCCTTGGTAATTGGGGACTTTTTGGTACACAACTGCATAATTGACAGCGGGGCTAGCACCTCAGTGATGCCCAAGTGCATTGCTGATAAGATGGGTTTGAAGTATGAAGAAATGAGCAAAGGAGTCATGTAGCTAGATGGGACATCTAAAAGAATAGTTGGGATTGCAAAGGGTTTAGGCTTGACATTGCATGCTTGCCCAACCTTCTCAATTCCCCAAGATATAGTAGTAGCGGATGTTCCTCCGTATTTCGCAATTTGCTTGTCTAGGGACTTCACGTCCAAGATAGGTGGTTATCTAGCAGTGAATTGGTCATATCTGGTTTTCAAAACCAAGTATGGAACTAAGGTGAAAATCGAGTCTGAACCACTCTACAAGGACCACCTAGAACCATATTCGCCAAAGGCAGCCAATGTCAGTTACACCATCATTGACCCAGAAGAGCCTCAGATAGACCAATCTTCATCCTCTAATCTTAAAGGAGTCACATACTTACTCTTATATGAGTGGGAAAATGATAACTTTGAACATGATCCATACAAATTCATTGAGGAGGTAGACCTTGGAGTCTATTGTATGCACGAAGATGGTGCCTTCATGCCAAATTTAATGAAGGAAAACAAAGAAGACCTTGGCCTGTGGCAGTTGTATTTTGATGGCTCTAGAAGTAAAATAGGTGCTGGTGGTGGAGCAATGCTGGTTTCCCCTTCCAAGGAAAGGTACTTTTTAGCTTTCTGTTTCCAGTTCTCTTGCACTAGCAATGTTGTAGAATATGAGTCTTTGATCCACGGGCTGGAATGGGCAAGAAAGAGAGGGATTAGAGAGTTGCAAGTCTTGGGAGACAACGAACTAATTGTAAATCAAGTGAGAGGCCTAAATCTAACCAAGAACTCCTTGCTGAAGTCATACAAACACAGGGTTTGGGACTTGGTGGAGGATTTTCTTGCTTTTGACATTGCCTCTATTCCCAGGGAGTGCAACAAATAGGTTGACAGACTGGCAACAATTAGTGCCCAGTTTGATGTTTTAAAATAAATAAATAGAGACTGTGGTTCACGCCACTTGAAGGTGGTGGTTCGGCCTTTAATCCTGGACAATGTTGCAAATTGGCAAGTCTTCGAAAGTGACCAACAAATAACTTTCTTCTTACAAGAAGAAGCTGAGTTTGCAACACACAACCAAGCGAGATTGCAGCAGTAATATGGCAATCAGATTATTCAGTTGAAGAACAACAAACTTCCTAAAGGTCTGGTCACGCTTGAAAGCATTTTCAATGGAGATGACCGACTGAGAAATGACAAGGCCTGCATTACTACCAAAGAGGAGAATTATGAAAGGGTTGAAATTTTCAAAGGGAAGCTACTGGCGGTTGGTAAAGTCTGCACATTTCAAGAGAGGCAAGCTTTCATTCTGCTGTGTCAAGAATTCACTGACGTCTTTGCCTGGGATTATAGTGATTTGAAGGGCTTCGACCCAAGGCTTGCCCAACACACCATTGAATTAGAAGAAGGTGCCAGGCTAGTCACTCAAAAGCAAAGGCTTGTCAATCCTACAATTGAGCCTCTCATAAAAAGGGAATTGGCCAAATTGATTGAGTTTGGAATTATATTTCCAATCAAACATTCCTCATGGCTGGCCAACCTTGTTCCTGTTAGAAAGAAAAATGGGGAGATCAGGCTGTGTGTCGACTTCAGAGACCTTAATAAAGTCTCTTTAAAGGATCATTACCCCCTTCCAAGCATGGAGCGAATCCTCCAGAAGGTAACTGGTGGTGAGCATTTCTCCCTCCTAGATGGTTATTCAGGGTACAATTAGATTCTAGTGCAAGCCTGTGACCAACACAAAACAACCTTCACCACTAAATGGGGAACGTTCACCTACAAGAAGATGTCATTCGGGCTATCCAATGCTGGTGCCACCTTTCAATGGGCCATGGACATGGATTTTGGTGGCTTGATAAACAAAAATGTGCTGGTATACCTCGATGATATAACGATATTCTCCAAGAAAGTGAGCCAACACATAGAACACCTTAGGGAAAATTTTGAAAGGTGCAGGAAATTTGGCATCTCTCTTAATCCAAAAAAGTGAGTATTTGCTATTCATGAGGGGAAACTCCTCGGCCACATTGTGTCTAAGGAGGGTTTGTCTATTGACCCTGAGAGAGTTTTCTCTATACTGGAGATGTCCTTACCAAAACACAAGAAGAGTCTGCAGAGTTTCTTTGGCAGAATTAATTTCATTTGGAGATTCATTCTGAATTTTGTAGAAATAGTTAAGCCACTCACCCCTATGTTGAAGAAAGGTGAGGATTTCAAATGGATAGCTAAGAGGAAAGATAGCTTTGAGGCCATCAAATAGGCCATAACCTGGGCTCCCACTTTGATCAGACCAGACTTCAGTAAGGACTTCAACCTCTATACTTTCAGCAATGAGGAGGTGATATCCGCCATGCTTACCCAAGCTAATGGTGATGACCTCAAGTAGCCACTTGCTTTCTTTAGCCAAGGTTTAGAAGACTTTGAAATCAGATACACGTATGTAGAGAAGCAAGTCCTGACAGTAGTGCAGAGCTTGAAGAAATTCAGGCATATGTTGTCTAATAGTAGGATCCACGTTATGGTCCCACATTCGAGTGTCAAGGATTTCTTGACCAATCAAGATTTAAATGAAAAAAGGGTAGGGTGGATTATGAAAGTAATAGAATACGACATAGACATTAAGATCACCAAGCTGGTGAAGGGAAGAGGCCTGTGTGAACAGCTGGCCGCAAACTTAAAGCAAGAGAGGGAGGACAACTTGATAACCCATGATGCAGCCACAACAGAAGAACCAGCTGTCATAAAGGATTGGACGCTGGACATGAAGCATTTCCTCCTCATGGGTGAGTGTCTAGAATATCTTGATAAGACCGAAAGAAGGTATTTTAAGCTCCAATCCCTTCCTTATATTTTGATTGATGAAGTACTTTTTAGGAGGGACTTCTCTGGGGTCCTCCTAAGGTGTATTGACCCAAACCAGTCTGACCAGGTATTGGCTGAGTTCCATGATGGGCCAGCAAGTGGTCACTTCACCCCTAGAGCTACAACAACAAAGATAATGAGAGCTGGCTAATTTTGGCCTGGGTAAGAAAGTGCCAGAAGTGTGCACTTTTTAATGGAAAATAACGGTTGGCTACCATGCCTCTACAGCCCATCCAAGTTGAGTAACCATTCATGCAGTGGGGCATGGAATTTATAGGAATAATCAATCCTCCCTCTAGTGCTAGGCATAAATGGTTCCTGACTGCTACAGACTATTTCACCAGGTGGGTGGAGGCCATCACTCTAAAAGAGGCAAATGAAAGTGCAGTCCTAGATTTCTATGAGGACCTGGTAACAAGATTTGGGGTCCCAGCCACCATAATCTCAGATAACACCTTGGGTTTTCTGGGAACCAAAACTAGCTAATGGGCACTAAAGTATGGCATATACCTTAGCACTTCATCAAATTATTATCTACAAGGGAATGGGCTGGCTGAGTCCACCAACAAAAATCTGATTAGAATCATAAAGAGGACTATGGAGGATAATCAAAGAACCTGGCATACCAAGCTAAAGACACTCCAAAAAGAGAAATAAAAAATTCTCCATATACGCTCATGTATGGAAGGGAAGCTAGGCTTCCCATCTCACTTGAATTGCCAGTGTTGGATCTCTCCCGCCAACTGCAGTCTGAAAAAGGAAACAGCCTGAAAGTCAGGTTATGTGAGCTAATGGAGCTCCAAGAGGTAAGGGATCGGGCTATGGCTTCTATGATCAGTCGTCAACATCAAGTAAAAAGGCACTTTGACAAGAAATCTTTGCCAAAGGATTTCACTGAAGGAGACATTGTCTTAAAGTGGGACGAAGATCGAGCTAAGCCCAAAAAACATGCAAAATTTGATGCCCTATGGAGCGGTCCTTACATAATCACTTAGTGCAAGCAGCATAATGCATTCCAACTTTCCAGGTTAGATGGCGAAGAACTATGTATCCCAGTTAATGGGATACATTTGAAGCATTACCACTGATTTATTTTGGGGTCTACTTATACATATTTTCCCTTGTTTTCTTTTCCTATTTTTCCCTAAGTCTTATTGCACAATTTGTAGTTTTTTTAGTCTTGCATGTGTTTTCTTTTCCTCAAAGGTGGATCTATGTCTTTGGTTATATGTTAGAACAGAGTTGCTGCTATTTCTTGAAGTTGCTACTGACTCCATGCCCAATGGATTTTCAAGGCAGCTAGGTTCTAAGCATGGCAGGCATGCTTCCCCTGTGAGTCGCCAATCTGTTGACCATTTTGTGCCCATTAGGCCAAAAACAATTGGTCCCCTCCTGTCCCTACTGTTCAAGGCCATTTCTTTTTTCGATTTTGCATGAATCTGTTCATTTCTACGGACTCTATAGGCTTGAAATCTATGAACTGTGCAGGAAAAGGAAAATATACGGACTCTGCAAGCAGTTTCATTTTTATAGGTTCAAAGACTTCTGTAGGCAGTTTCAGTCAAAAGAATCAGTTTTTCAACACTTAGTCATTTTTTGAGACTATTTTAGTGCCTCGGTTCAAATAGAAATCTCCATCGGCCAACACCAACAGTAGGTTCAACGCTTCAAGTTCAGTCAGTTTAAGCTCAACCGAACGGTTCAAAGGCTGGGTTTGACGGTCTTGGTTCATCGGCTCTGGTTCATCAGTTCATTGGCCTTCCTAGGCTCATTGATGCACTTATTTGAACCATTGAACCAATTTTTTTGGTTCAATGGGTTTAGTTCAACGGCTTTGGTTCAATGTCAACGTTTCAACATGAAGGTTCAATGGAAGGGTTCGTTGGCTTGGTTCATTAGGAAATCGGTGCGCTTGGTTGAACCCTTGAACCGTTGAACCTTTTTTAGTTCAATGGCTTGGTTCAAGGGTATGCCCCAAGTGCAAAGGACAACCAATAGTCAAATTTCCCTTTCGGAGGGCAAGCCTTTATCTTTTGCCTTATGGAATAATTAGTTCAGTTCAAGCTTATGTTTTAAAAAGGACAGTCCCAAATTCCTTCAGACTTTTTGCCCGAAGGAATTCCTTCAGACAAAAAGTCTGAAGGTATTCAGGCATACTTCTACAAAGCAAGTAGAGAGGGTGGAAGGAATTTCCACAGACTTTTTGTCCACGAGAAAATGCCCGCGGACAAGTCTGCGGAATTTTGAAGCATAGCCACATTCAAAAGGCCCTGGGCTTTTTCACCTGGGAAAATTGTCTGCAGACAATTTGTTCGTAGGGAACCCAGGAGGAAAGTCCGAAGGGCCAAACAAAGACCCACCGAAAGACCTGAAGGGCAAGTGCCCTTACAGGGGACTTGTGGCAAAACGGCTGTAAGGACTTTTCAACGGCCGAAGGGGCACCTTCCCTTCCGAAAGGTGCCAAGGAAAATATAAAGGCAAAAGGGGAGCTTGAGGAGATAAATAAAGCTACAAAAAAGAAGTGAGGAGCCCGATGATGTCCTAGAGGACATCAAGTTTAGTCAGATAGAAGAGCCATTGGCTTTCAAACCAACAACGGCCGCGGGGATGTCAACTTTTGCAAAAGGTAATAACCGTTGGGTTTTCAATCTGAAAAGGCACCAAACATGAGGAAAAATCTCAGAATCAAGCGACCCACCAAGGAATTTGCTTAAGGGAATGAGTAAGTAGAAAAGGATAAATTCCAAGTAACAAGCAGAGATGACAAGGTAGGGAGCAGTCAAGCGGTCCAAGTGGCATAGACAGAAGGCAATTTATTGCCTGATGGTGTAAAGAACAAATTGAATAGAGCGATAGGTAAAGGAGCGAGCAGTTAAGTCCAAATGGCACAGTTTGAAGAAGCGACTTCAGTAGGTGAGATTGTGCAGGCAAAGTGATCATTTGGGACATGAGCAGTTGACAAAGCAACAACCATTTTCTCCATTGGCATTAATTGAAAGGCAAATCGTGTAAGTTACCTAAGCAAGAAATACAGGTCTCGAATAGTCAAAATGAACAACTCATTAATATTTGAGTGACTTGTTTTCTTTTAAGGGGGACACGTATGCCACTTGTAAGAGTAGGAGTGCAAAATGGGCCTCTTTCCTTCCCATATAAATTGCAAACTTAGTCATTTGTAACTATATTTTTCACAAATTTTACAAAGCGAAGCTCTGCTGAAATTTCCACCTCAATCTACAAACACAATTTTTTACCTCTTTCTTGAATAGATATCCTATGTATGTCTTGAATGTTAATCTGTGTTTAGTCATTATCTTTGATGCTATCACAGGTTCAACATCAACACACTAGCTATCTACAAGGTGCCATCTACAGCTGATAGGAGAAGAGTTCTACTTTGGAGTGCAGAACAGAGGGGATCATCTACAGAGTGCTTCTCACAACACCTTTAGTGAACTTCCCCTTTTTTTGTATCTTTCATTTTTTACCTCCCTGTTAAGTTAACAGATTGTTTCCTCTATCAAGGGTGAAGCGTATAAGTGTGTTACCTAATTTTGAGAGTGGGTGTGAGAGGGTCACCTTATTTTGGTGTATCACCTCCCTAGAGTAGTTTGTTTTCCTATATTTTCTTCTCCCTTTTCATCCCCAGTTTATAGCTGTATATATATATCTATATATGCATGTATGCCTGAAACAAACAATGATACATCAGAGGGAGATAGCCCTTAACTAGAGACTCTCCTCTCCTGCTTCACCATCCCACAGGTGAGAGAGGAGTTTCCATGTTGTGATCATAAGGTAGGAACTAGTTTCCTTGCCATTGGGTGCAATCTCCAGCGTCAACAATGCCAAAAAGAAGATGATGGTTGAAGAACAAAGCTCCAAATAGTTTTGGGAAACCTATGATGATGCCCCCTCGAGGGAGTGGCTATCACATATGTGGATGTGGATGGATGGTCCCTCAAAAAGAAACAATAATAAAGGTAGAATTAACCTATGGTTGAGATTAAGCCAAATGAGAAAATGCTTGCATGCATTAATGTAAAAAAGATGTTGATTTGCCCAAAGTTAGTTATAATCAAAAATAAAAGTCAAAATAATGATTTGGCCATAGGAGTTTATAATCATTAAAATGACTTGGATTTTTTAAAGATGATGGTGCCCCATTTAGGGCTGATTAGCAAGAATAACTCAAGGATATAAATTGGAATATAGATTAAAGATGAACTAGTGCAAAGTGAGGAAAGAGATGAAAAGAAGAATAATATTATTTAGTGTGAAAAGATTCAGTTGTACATGTCAATGAGGAGATGCTTATCCTGATTAGTAATGATACAACTAAAATGCTCAATAGGTTTATTTGATCAAGGGTGGGATGGAAGGATTTTCCAAGGTGCCAAGGAGAAACTTCTACGGCTCCATTGATTATAGACCTTTTTGAAGCTAATTTTTGTTGTAGGATGTGATTATAGGCTTCATGATATAACACCATGAAGATTATCCCTAAATATGCATAAATACTAACTACCAGTCTAATAAACACTCAAAAAAATTCACCAATGATAAAAACCATGATGACAATGTTAACGGATGAATATGGATAGACTCAAGAATAATGTGCTTGAGGAATCACCCAATGAATGTATATAGACTGAGTCAAGGCAGCTGTGTTGAAAGCAAACAAACAAGCAAGAAAATAAACAAATTAAAAATAGAAAAACAAACAAAAAAAAAAACAACTTGAAATAAACAAACAAATAAAAATCCTAAAAACAAAAGCAAAAGAAAACATCCTAACAATGACCATGCCCTAGTAAGGTGGATCGAGGATAACTAACTAGGCTTAGACAGGACAAATATTTTTGAATTTTGAAATATTATGAATGTTTTTGGCATTTTGAGGTATCTTAACTCATTAGAGAATGACAAGAGACCTTCTTGAAAAATGGCGAGAGCATTTGGCTTAGGTTACTCGTAAAATGGTGAGAGTGTATGAAAAGGGAGACTAAGGTGACCTCAACATGAATTGAGCACGACCTACTTAGTCCCAAATTGACCTCAACTCACATTAAATCCATCCACACAAAAGGTGAGGAAAAACCAACTAGGTTTCAACAAGTTCTCAAATCTGGAAAATGGCTAGTCAAATGAAAATAGTGATGGCAAGGTGATGCGACAATGCATGGTAAACAAATATTGCCCCTAGTTTGCCCATAGGCCATTATAACTAGGATACAATGGAATAGGTTAATGATACTAATTTACCCATAGGTAGTTATAATTAGTAGCAAGATTGATGAGACACTTATTTGCCCATAGGTGGTTATAATTAGGCTCACATAAAAAAACTTGATATAGAAAGGAAAATGAAAGATATCTTGCCAAATCAAATATCACACTACTTTCATAGACTATCATTGTAAACATGGATTTGATTTATTATTGAAAGTTGATTGGAATCCCCCTATAAAAGGTGCGAGAAGAACCAAATGAACCAAGATCAACATAGGATTGGGTAGGATGACTAAAAATAGGCTTTAGTCTAGATAGGAATGGCATGGTAGGATGACATGGTCTTAGATAATGATAGGCTGGTAGATTAGATAAGATGTTAAGAGGGTTTCCCCCAAGTGATGGGGTGAATGGTTGGGATTTACAATAATGGAAAATAGGCATATGTAACAATGGTAATGGCATGACAATGAAATGGTCTGATACATGTTTTTGGCATGGGTGTGGTAGATGGCATATGATTATATTGTTCTTGTTGAAATGGAGATGCATGTCCTAGTAAAAAAATGATACAAAACAAATAATTGATCATGTTAATTTCTATCTCACACCTCATCTAAATAACTGCTCTATCAAGAACTGCCTACAAATTTGGTTGTCAATAATTCTTTTATGATCTTCATTGGTTATTGATTTTAATTCCTTCAAACATCGAGATAAGGTATCTTTGTAGCCCCTGGAAAGGAAAGTGCGACCATAGATAATAAATAGGGACAAATAATGGATGATAGGTTTGTTTGTGAAATGGAATGGCATATGATAATGAAATGTATAATGGTGGGGAAACAAATGAAGATTAAAGCTTTTAGTCACACATAATGTTATTGATATCAGATTTGACATAATTTTGGTTGTGGCAGAGCCAAAGACCTCTGAATATTCTCTTGAAAAGACCACCAAATTGTTCTATTGTTTGATCTTGAGAGTAAGTACCATCTGATTAGGCTGCAGATTGGAAGCTATTTTGATTTTGTCTTCTTCAAGTAGTGAAGGACTTTTGTGTTTAGCTATCAGTGCCTTGAAGAGGTTTTCACTAATAAAGTTGTCTTGATTGTCCCATAGCACCTCTAAGAAGGTTTCACTAAGGAATGCTGACTTTTGACTTTGATTTTCTTCTAGCACTTTCAAAAAAGTTTCACTAGAAGATGCTGAGTTTGAACTTTATTTATCCCTTAGTGCATTCAAGAAGGTTTCATTAGGAGTGTGTTCTTCTGCTATATGAATGTGGTCTTGGCCTTCTTGCTCTTCTTCAATTGTTATATCACCATGGATGTAGTTCAATAAAGTGTGATTTTGTCAATCATAATTGACACTTGTGGGAGATATAATGTCAATAATATGGCTATTTTGGTTGATGGTAATGCCCTATGAAATGTTAATGGAATGGGGAGAGGATGTACAATCCTTGTAGAAGATACTAGGATAACTTGTGTTGAAGCTAAAGTACTCATCCTTAAAAACCATAGAAAGATAAAAAATATATTCAAATTGATCTAAAAGGTATGCATAACCAATGTTGTAACAACCATGAACATATTCTCCTTCTGAATCTAATTCTAACTCAAGGGACTCTAAATATGATGTTGAGACTAATGTTGATTTAGACTCTAATGGTAAATCTGATGTCGGTTCAAGAATAGAACCTGACTCTAACTTTGATTCTTCATTTAATGGGTACTCTGTTATAATTATGTCTTGTTGAATGCTTGGTATTGGATAAGTAACAGCTTGTGATGGCATAATGGGCTCCACAAAAATTGCTTTGTCAAAGTGAAACTCCTTAATAATGGGAAAAAGGTCAAGCGACAACTCCTTAGAGACTATCTTGTCAATAGGAGGCTCTTGAAAAATAGGCAGATGGTCAAGGTAATGATTTGCCCAAAGGTGGTTATAATCATTAATAAGTGACTCAACAAAGATTGGCTCATTAGTGTGAGACTCCTTGATAATTGGGATAAGATCAATAGGTGATTCATTATAGGTTGACTTATCATAAGTGGTTGGTTTAAAAAAAAAATCTTAGATTAGTTGGTTTTCTTGGATTTGGTTTCCAATGAGTTGGAAAATACTAGTTTTGAACACAACTTAGTCTTTGAATGATTGGATCGGTTGAGGTTTGGTTGGGATTGGTATTGGATAAGGAATGACTTGTGGTTGGATAATAGTAGGGCATTGGGGAGCATGATTAATCATGTGAGCCAAAGGATGATGTTCTTAAATGGTAATAATACGGCATTGTGGGGCTTGATTACTCACACAAGCTAAAGGACTAGGTCTTGAAATGATGAAGGGGCATTGTGGAGCTTGATTACTTGCACAAGCCAAAGGATGAGATCCTGGTATAGAAATGGTTTAGCATTATGGACATTGATTGCTCACACAAACCAAAGGATGAGGTCTTGGTATGGGAATGGTATGACATTATGGTCCTATAATAGAAATGGTATGATGTGGTTGATCCTGATTACTCACATAAGCCAAAACATCCAAGTATTGCTCATAAACCATATCATCCCAGTCATGAGTTGACTCATAAGATGGTTATTGACTATGTTATATGTACTTATTATTGTAAAGAGGGTATGGATCCATATCCCAAAAAAAATTATCTGTAGTTGGGTCTTCAAAGTCTTCTTCACAAGCCTCTTCATACTAGTCAAGGTCTCGAGTTGGATCATGAGTTGATTCATGACTTTGTTCCCATGAATGATTATTATGAGGTGGATAGAAATTTGTCTCACAAAACATATTATCATCATTGGGGTCTTGACTAAATCCATACAATTTATTTTTTGTGGCCATTCTATCATAAGTTGGATTATATGTGACTCCACCATAGGTGTAGCTAGACATATCCGCATAAATGATGAAAACTTTGAAAACAAAAAGGCTTAGAGTTATACAAACTCCAAAAAAAATATGTCTAAAGGATAAATGGTTCAAAATTGGTTGAAAGTGGAGTTTTATCTTTAATGTGGTCTAAAAATGGAGTTGTATCTCCAAAATGGTTGGTGCTAAAACTTGGCATAAAATAGTCTAACATCAAATGTCTAATGTCAAATGTCATACACACAAAAGGTCAAGTGTTTGAATAGAAACCAACATGTCAAAGGTCTAGGTCAAAGTGTTCCAAACAAGGTCTAAACTAGGAAAGGGAAAAGTTGAGTTACTAGGTCTTTTATCCAAATGTGAAGTCAAAATATAGGCTCAAACAAACAAACATATGCTAGGAATTTTGACCAAAAGGTGTCAAAATCTAGAATTGAAACAAAGGCTGATGTGATTTGATTTAATTTAAAAAGTTTGGAAATAACTTTGACATAGACCCAACACACATAATCAAACATAAACATGATTAGTTGGCATAAGGCATGAGACAAAAGGCTTTTTGAAGAAAGACTATGTTTTCCCAAATAAAGGCAAAAACAACGATAAGGATGGGTACTAAACAAACAAACCATCAATAGTTTTCAAATTTGGGTAATTGATTAACTGAAGTTATGCAAACCAAAAGAGAAAGATATATGTATTAGCCCCATGAATTAATGCCTAAACAGAAATCAATCAATGTTTGAATCCAAACTTAACAAGGCTAATTGAAAACTAAGATTTGACCAGACAAGCTAGACAAGATTGGACAACATGACAACATAAGACAAAGTTCTAAATGATATACATGACATGGTTTGAAACAAATGGTTTTTGGGGCAATGGTAAACAAGTTTTGAAATAAATTGAGCAGCTTAATGGCGTAAGCATGCTTGAATGATGTGGTCTATGTTATGTTTCAAAGACTCAAAAGGCTCAAAATGTTTTAACATGATTTGGGTAGCATAACACTACCCTCGTTAACTCAAATACATTATTTTGACAAGGCTTATGAACAAGAAAACAAGTTTTAGTCTCAAAACATACCAAGAAAAAATGACCAAAATACACTAAGTATAATCATCCAAATCCTAACAAGGGTATGGCAATGTGGGGTTGACTAAATTTCTAAGCTTTTGATTGTTTCTAGGGGAATAAATTACATAATGAATTTCAAGTCAAATGATGCAAAAGACAAGCATGGAAATTGGGTGATCGTGACATTGGCTAGTTGTAAAAAGGCTTAGTCCCTTTTACAACCACTACATCCTGTTGTTTGCTCAATGTAGTGTAATGTCCAAATGCAGATACATCCCATGTGAAACTTAAAAGGATTAAGTGAAGTCAATGCTAGGAGATGAAACCCTAGGTTAAAGCTTCCTTAAAGAACTTGTGGGAGGTAATGACAGCCCCCTTGTAAGTTAAATTTGCATGAAATAAAGAAAACATAAAATATAAAGACTTTAGGTTCGTTGTCAAGGTCACCCAATACTTTTATGAGTTTTTTGAGGAGTACTTTAGACAATGTTCTTTCTATGACTTGGACTAGGTAATTTATATATAAGGAAAGTTCTTTTGATTCCAAGGGTTCCCTAAAGGGGACAAATAGAAGATCATATACACAACATCCTTGTATTTTGTGAAAACAAAGTGCTAATTGAAACAATGAAAACAAAATTGACAAGTGTGTTCAATTTTAAGCCCAACTGAAAGATTTGGTGGTTTTCATTTGACCTCTTGGTCTTAAAATTTTAAACTTTGAAAAGTAATGCTAAAATCTTAATTAAGCACCTAAATGTTATATTAAGCACCAAAATAATGTTCCTAGCTTATTTTAAAGCATGCAAAAGATGTTTTAAACATGTTTTAGCCATTTTCCAAGTTGGTCTTGCAAGAAAAATGTTAGCATGTGGTTTAGCTTTGAAGAATTTTTTAAGATGATACAATTAAATTAAGAAAATGAGCTCTCAAATTGACATAATGGTGTAATACCGTTACTTGATAGAGCAATCCCGCTACTTATAGGACACTCTCACAACTTTAAGAGTTGTGCTATTTTAACTAACTGCTGACAGTTTAGTCACAATACCGTGACCCTGAAGGACAATCCCACTACTTTAAAGATAATCATGCAAATTTAAAAGTCATGGTATTGTAAATCACATGCATTTTGGTCACAATACCATGACTTTGTTTGATGATCCCGTTAATAATAGGACAATCTTGCTACTTTGTGAGTTATAATATTGTCACGTAACTGCTAACAGTTAGACAATATTGTGACTCAATTAAGCAATCTTATGAGTTGTAAAGTAATCCTATGACTTCTAAAGTAGTGGTATTATTAACCCTGCACAATAACATAAAGTTAGTCAAATTGGCTAAGCATAATATCATGAGTCTGAATGATAATACTGCGAGTTGTAGGATAATCCTATGACTGCATCTAGTCAAACCCACTAGTTACAAAAAAATGTGTTTTTCTTGATTTTTTCACTCTTTTGGGTGTCCCACTCCAAGATTATGCATAACAAAAGTTAGTTATTTAATTGAGGGAGCATTGTGATCAATTTTATGAAGCTATTTAGTCCCACCGGATGTGTTATTATATGAACTTTGAATTTGACTAAGAAGAGGAGATTAGTATTGTGTTAGTGACATAATGAACAAAACAAATTGACAAACAACACACTAAACTAACACCTTCATGCCTAGTTACTAGGGTGAGCTTAATAATAAAAATAAATGACAAACACAACTAAAAATTAAGGAAAAACAAGAATCCTTCACCTTCCTTGGATTCTCCAAATGCTTTTGTAGTGGCTTTCTCGGCTTGTGCTCATGAAGTTTATTATAATGGAGCTTGACTATCCTCCATCTCCTCTTTGTACCTCTGGCTTTGGCTTGGCTTAGATTATAATCAATTTGGCATGGTAACACTAATTTCAATAGCTTTTAGAATCATTTGTGCATTATAACTTTGCATTATCAAGACTTTTTGAAGATATTTGAGCATAATAACTTTACACCAAAATAGCTTAGAAATGATGTTCATGGCCTCTCTATTTATACATTTTTGCAAATGGGTAGAATCAACCTGAACCATCTATCTCAAGATCCAGATGTGTGGCTAAGGTTTAATCTAATTGTGAAATTAAAATTGATAAATAGGCTCATCAATATTTAGGATAGAGGAGCAATTAAGAGGTATGGCCATTGATGAGGCATGGGAGGCTTGAATCCTGATATTTATGGCATTTATGGCCTAGGGATGTCTTCCCAAGAAATGAGGTCACCTAATGATACAAATATTCAATATTAATTTTCAAAAATAAGTATTCAAAAAGTTTCCATGTAATTTTTAATTAAGGTCTAACTTGGTTTAACTAGCTCTTAAGCATGATTAAGCACTTTCTGCACAACTTACTCAAATTGATCAGAATGCCTTGTTATTGGTCCAAAATTTGACTGGATTAGAATTAGAAGTCAATGTCAGATGCGTTGGATCTATTATCCCATTTAGGATGTTACAAATAATAAATAATAAAGGCATGTGTCTTATGCAATATATTTGATAGGAAAGAGCAATCCAAAGCACCTAGATATAAAATTGGTATTTTGACTTGAAATGATCTGATCAAAGTTAGTTGGCCCATAAATTACATTGCCCCATTTAATGATACTTTGGCCAAAATCAACACTTGAATATAAAAATTTCAACTCATTTAATGCATTTTAGTGTTTTCAGGCCAAATTGTGTATTTTGGTGGAAATTGGTCAAAAGGTTGGTTGGAGGTTATCGGTGACCAGATTTAGGTGTCTACAAATTACATAATGATGTTATTCTAACTAAAATTATCGATGATGATGTGGAGAGGATGAACCTTCACCTAGACCTGAGTGTGAAAGAGACTTTCATGCTCTTCAAATATGTCAATATTAATGGAATTGGTGCTTAGACAAGAGGCATACGCATCAATATTGTCTATTAGAATGGGTCCTAATGTAGACTATGTGAGTAGGGACTGATGTGTACATCATTTAGAGTCATTGTGGGTAGATGAGCAATGATGATGGCATCACTTGTCACCAAACTTATTTTTGCATTTGTTTGAAGTAAAAGGTGCTAGAGCCTTCAAGTGTTGAGTAATATTTTAGTATTTCCCACTTTTGTCATAAGTGTGTTGCTATTTATGCATAAGAGGCTATAATGCAGATTTATGCATCAACAGGGTTAGCACATTACATTATATGAAGAGGAAACATGTTGCTTCATCCATGCCTTAGTTTTGATCTTGGGAGCATTGTGATATGCTTGCCCCAAAGTGTCAGATGTCAATAATTACATCTTCATGTGGATGTAAGGTGAAAGTCCACTAAGGTACTTTAGCAGCCTATGTCATTTGCTTAAGTTCTCTTGTAGGCATGCAGAATAGTCCTCTACTAACTGATCCTTACACTAGCATAATTATTGGAACTTGATGTATTCATCATCAAAGTGTTGGAGAGGGTATTATTCCTCATTTAATGCATTGACAAAAATATTCCATGATTATATTGTAATGCACTCTTGTACATGTTGCATGCTAAAGGTGTTCCACCAATTAACAACCAGAATGGGCATCTTCAGTAATTCAAAGGTGATATTTTTATCATCAATAAAATAATTTAATGAAAAGTATGCTTCAAGTTCTCAAATCTAGGTATCTAATACTTTGGCATTGATCTTACCTTTAAATAAGGGGATGTCAAGATTGGCTTGTACTTTGAATGGGGTTTTCTACTAGAATCATTATGGAGCATGCTATTGAGACGAGGAGGAGGATGTTAGGTTGAGTAGAATCATAAAATCATATAACTAACTAAATTTTTTTGTGTGCTCTACCTTTAGAGCATCGATGATGAGCCTTCAAATTTCTAGGACTAGTTTAAGTTGATTCTGGGTATCAACCATCTTATTTTTACTACAACATTGAGTTTCTAAAAAATAATCAACTAAGAAACCTTTTATTTATCATTGTGCTCTTGTGGTTACAAGTATAAGAAAAGGGATAAAGTAGGGCTTAGATACCACTTCATCCTTGAGCATTTTACAAGCTCTGATACTAGTTGATTTGCACTGTGGGGCCGAGGACTGAGGTGTGCGATAGACAACCAAGTTATGGATATGTAAAGTAAATGTGTAGTATGATATTTATGTGGAATAAATAAAACACATTCAATGGATTGAAAGTCTTAACTTGTAGGAATGAAACTTCTATTAATTAATGGAGAATAGGTAAAAAAATATAGAGTACAATAATAACAAATGTGCATATATCGACTAGATGTTCAGAACAAGATAATGATGTTATGACTATGTATAATGGCATTCATATAGATTTTTTTTGTATACATGTAACTAAATGTGTATATTACATATATAACATAAGAAAACAAGATCAGTCATAACTATTCTTCAGTTACCAAGGAAGATATCCACAATGTGTCATTCTTATCAGATATGGTAGTTGATAATGGTTAGAATACTTAATGTCCAAGATATTAACCATTTGAATTTAAATTTGGGATCTCTTTTTAGGTGAAAATGGTAGTTGAATCACTTAGGTCATGTGGGTAGACAAGTTGACATGTCCAAGTGGATGCCAGTGAGGTATGTAGGTACAAGACTTGGCATGGGAGTACAAGACGTGCAAGAAATCTGGTATACTATAGTTAGTGAGTGGGCATAAAACTTGGCATAAAATTATGGAATGAATAGGGGATATATAGGTTAGTGAGCATGGATCTATGAGGCACATAGATATGTGAGATGTAAAGTACAAGGATATGAGCTATAAGGGACATATAAGTCAATGAGTGTGCATAGGACTTGTGTGAAGGTAGAGTAAAATTTATAATAAGGAATACACAATATTGGGTGAAAAGTGAGTGCTCTACATAGTATGAAAAACAAGGAGTAAGATTTATTGTACAAGGGATACACATGGATCACTACAGAGATGTTTAACACAACTGTTTAATGTGGATATGATCTCAAGTCACCCAAGGCCTAAAAGTGACCCACAAGACAACACACTCAAATAGATGAAAATTTATTATGAATTAAAATGAATGAGAATGATAAAGTGCATGAATAACAGTACACAAAGGGCTTAGACAAAGAGAATAAGAGCATAATAGAACACCATATTAGAATTATAATGTAATGTAAAGGTATATTTTGAAATTTTGTGTACAAATATAGCCAAGAGATTAGATATATGCTACATGATCTCTATCCTTATTATTTTTATTCAAATAATGAATATAATACATTAATATACAACTATATAAAAATAAGGGATATTTGAGCCATTGTAAGGAATACAACTGCTCACTTTTTAATTTCATCTAATATAATAGTATAATAATATAACCTTTATGTGTAACATTGAATTCTATATGTAACGATGAGAATATACCTTAAAAAACCCATATGCATAATTGTGGAAAAGGTGGTAAAGGAAAATGCTTTAAAGACCTGTTATGATACACATATACACATAATGTGTATAGAAATGGATATACATAATGTGCATATACATGTATACGCACTCAATGCTCAAAGAAAATAAATAAAAAATATGAAACTAACAATCATTATTTTTATCAAAATGGCTTATATGCACAATACACATATATATTCACATTATGTATAGAAATAAATATATAGAGTGTGTATATACATGTATTTCACACCATGTACAAAAAAATAAAATATGTTCAAGACATGTTGTATACATATATATGCATGTCGTTGTTTTGTTTGAATTTGATGTTGCAATTAATCCTAATTAGATAAATTTAATTGAATAAAATAAGGTGCTATAAATGCAACTACAAACATGGAAATAAAAGAAAATAATTAAATTTGATGAAATAGAATGAAGATGAACAAGTCTAAACTATATATAGAGAGATGTACTTAGTTTTTTGATGCATTTGATTGATTATGTTAACTTGAAAAATGTAGCAACAACAATGAAGATGAAAACCCAAAATCTTCCCAGAAGATGATCTTTATACTTTGTATGGACATGAACATCCAATAGGGTCAATAGTGATGGGTGCTACTATTCTTATTTGGAAAATCTATCCTTTTGTATAATGTTGGAAAATAAGGTACAATCTTGTGCGAATGATTAAAATATGCTTGTTTGTGATAAATTTGTCTTTTATGATGCATGTGAGACCAACATGTCTTCTTGAAGCTCAAGACCCTAGTTTATGCCACAAGGATATAAATGGATTTAAAAGAGTAAAAAGGGGTTAGCGATTAGAGTTGTGATAAATCTCAACACCCAACTATGCTGAGCACTACCTGCATACCAATACTCTAAAGAAGGATCAAATCTCCATGTAGTTCTCTTACTAAAGTACTTTGTGAAAATTTGCTCCTTTGACTACATGAATACATCTAGAATTAGCTTGAATAATTGATCATGCTTAGGCTAGGTCTGCATAAAACTAAATTTAGACATGGCTCATGATTTCTTGAAGTGCTTTCAAGTTAAATTGGAAAGAATAGGGTGTTAGGTGTGGAGCCTAATTATCTTCTAGGACCAAAGGTTAAAATTCTAATGGTTATTTTAGCTAGGTTTAGATCCCATTCTTTGTATCCCTATTGGTGTGGGGGTTAAAAGGGGGTAAATACCCCTTTTGGGGTCCAGGGGGATGAGCCCCCTGGTGGGGGGCTTAGGGGAAACACCCCCAAAGCAAAATTTTATTAAAATTGCCTTGTAAAATTGTAATTTCATAGTCAATCTCAGCCATTGATTATAGTTTACCAGATCTGAAGGTAGAGGTTATGTTTAGGTGTTTTTCAACCTAAAATGTATTGAGACATGGCTAAAATGTAGGTGAAGAAAAAATAATATGGAGTGGAGGAGGATAAGGGGAGAGAGGTGTAACAAGTTTTGTTATAGGATTTTGTTTTTCTCTTGTATTGTTGGAAATAATATACTTGACAAGTTTGGTGGATGTAGCCCATTTTGGGTGAACCACATTAAATCTAGTGTCTCCTATTATGTGTATGTTTTTTTTTTTTTTGAATGTTTGATTAATTCTTTTGATAGTTTCTCTTGTATGCGATTTAGGGATAAATATGGGTTTTTAATTTATCTTAACATAGGGAACTTTTGTCTTTTGTGCACTTGTGTGAATAAGTTCTTGTGATAAAATTGATAAACTTGGTAAGATGATTGAACTAAAATTATTTAATGTGATTTTATTGTGATTGAAGAGGGAAAAATACATGTGGGGGAGTTTAGGAATATTTAGGTTGACCATAAGGATATTTTCCTTTTTGAATTTTGGTTGTTTGTGAGGGAAGGACATAATCAATAAACATTGATAGGAATGCTCGGTGTTCTTGTCTTATTGGGTGCTTCTATCCCTTCAAGAAAAGTATAAATTTTAGGTTTGAGTCAAGGCATAAAGATGCATAAAGGTATTTTCAACATTAAGATCATTTATGTAGGTGATAATGGATGGCCTTACAATGTAAGTGGTTCTCTTCTTGTACTCAGGATAGGTCGAATTGGTGAAACAAGTGTCAATAAAGTGCACATGTCAATTAATGGTAAAATTGAATACAATAAGCATAATCAAGTATTCTTGACCAAATTTAGGTTACTAAATTAAGCAAGAAATATAAAGTTTAATTAAATATGAAAGTTGACAAAAATACAAAATAAATTAAAATTGTGACGCTATATAAGATGTTCCACACAAGTGTTTAATGTGGATATAATCTCAAGTGATCCAAGGCCTAAAGGAGATCCACAAGACAACACACTCAAATAGATTCAAATGTATTATGAAAAAAAATTTAATGAGAATGATAAAGTGCATGGATAATAATACACACAAGGATTACACAAAAAGAATAAGAGAACAATAAACACCATTTCAAAATTGTAATGTAATGTAAAGGTATATTTTTCAAGTTTTGTGTAAAAATATATCCAAGAGATTAGATATATGCTACACGATCTCTATTCTTATTATTATTCTTCAAATAATGAATATAATATATTAATATACAAGTATAAAAGATTAAGGGATAATTGAGCCATTGTAAGGAATACAACTACACTTTTTAATTTCATATATAATAGTATAACAATATAACCTCTATGTACAACATTGAATTTTATATGTAATAATGAGTATATACCCAAAAAAACCCATATGCATAATTGTGGAAAAGGTGGTGAAGGAAAATGGTTTCAAGACATGCTATGATATACATATACACACAATGTGTATATATATATATATATATATATGTATGTATGTATGTATAGTGTGCATATACATGTATATGCACATAATGTTCAAACAAAATAAATAAAAAGTATGAAACTAGCAATCATTATTTTTCTCAAGATGAATTATATGCACTATGTACAAATAAATAAAATATTTTGAAGACATATTGTATACACATAAATGCATGCCATTATTTTATCTGAATTTGAATTAATATGTTGCAATTAATCCTAATTAGATAAATTGAATTAAATAAAACAAGGTTCTATAAATATAATTACAAACATAAAACTAAAAGAAAATAATTCAAATTGATGAAATATAATAAATACAGATAAGCCTAAACTATACAAAGAAAGATGTACTTAGTTTTTTGATGCATTCGACTGATTGTGTTAACCAAAAAAATGTAGTAACAATGATGAAGATGAAAATGCAAAATCCTCCTAGAAGATGATATTTAGACTGTGGATGGACATGAATGTTCAATAGGGTCAATAGTGATGGGCACTGCTATCCTTGGATGAAATTTCTATCCTTTTTTAGAATGCTATAAAATAGGGCACAATCTTATGCGACTACGTAAAATATGCCTATTTGTGATGAATTTGACTTCTATGATGTATGCAAGATTGACATGTCTTCTTGAAGCTCAAAGACCTAGCTTATGCCACAAAAATATAAATTGATTTTAAAGAGTAAAAAGTGGTTAGTGGTTAGAGTTTTGATATACCTCAACACCCCACTATGTTGAGCACTACCTACATACCAATACTCTGAAGAGGGATCAAGTCTCCATGTATTTCTCCCACTTGAGAGATTTGTGAAAATTTACTCCTTTGACTATATGAATACATATAGAATTATATTGAATACTTGATCGTGCTTAGGCTAGGGTTGTATAAGACTGAATTCATACTTGGTTCATGACTGCTTGAAGTTCTTGTAAGCTGATTTGGAAAGAATAGGGAACTTTTGTCTTCTATGCACTTATATGAATAAGCTCTTGTGATAATATTGATAATCTTGGCAAGATGATTGAAGTGAAATAATTGAATGTGATTTTATAGTGATTGAAGAGGGGAAACGACCCGTTAGAGAGTTTAAGAATATTTAGGCTAACCCTAAGGATAATTTTATATTTGAATTTTGGTTGTTTATGAGGGAAGGACATAATTGATAAAAATTGATAGGAATTATGTGCATTCTTGTCTTATTGGGTTCTCCTATCCCTTCATCAAATTTTAGATTTGAGTCAAGACTTAAAGATGCATAAAGGTGTCTTTAACATTAAGATCATTTTTGTAGGTGACAATGGTTGGATTTATAATTGAAGTAGTTCTCTTCTTGTGCTCAAGAAGGTCGAATTGGTGAAACAAGTGTCAATTAAGTGCATATGCCAATTAATGGTAAAATGGAATAAAATAAGCATAATCAAGAATTCTTGACCAAATTTAGGTTACTATTTCCCCTACCCTTCTTTTAGTTTAGAAATGCAATTATTATATTAAAGGAAAGCCATACCTTAGTGTGTAAGACACACTTTGTCTTTATTGTAACCCCACTCGGATATATACAACTTAATGTTTTTAAAAACTCCATATAGATTAATTATTACATCATCAATAATCATTTGTATATTCCATTGTTTGACTAATAAATGTATCTAAAGTAGAAAATGCAGAAATTTATTAACCCACTAGTTAAAATATGATTCATTTAGTTTTCAAACAATCTCTAACAAAATATTAGATGAATATTTCTTATGAAAATACTAGTAGAAAGAGATAATTACATTGGAACAATAATCAAATATAGTTATAAAAAACATATAACCACTGATATTAATATATCCAAAATTATTTACATGTCTCACAACCATTTCTGTGCTAAATAGACATCAATCATAATGTACTACATATTACATTTTAGTACAAAATTAAATATATAAGATAGAATGTAGAACAATACAAATAATCCTCATAAATAGATCGATGATCTATACAAATATCTATGAATGTGTCCCAAATGGTTGAATAGTTGAAGAAAGGGAGAACATCATCAGGGTGATTTTCTTCTAACCATAGACCATTGGTCTCCCACATATCTCCCCATTAGGAGTGGACCTTCCCTTCATAGACAAGTGGATACAAGTAATGCAAATATCAATAAATCAACTAGAACCCTTGTTTGTACCACCACTAATACATGTAACATTCATGTAGACCATATAAAATAATCCTCTATCTAATATGACATCATCATACACATGTAAACTAGAAGGTACAATGGAATGGTATTGTCTCAACTATAACATTAATTTAGCTAAATTTTTCATTATAGAAATTGGATATCTCATAGATCTGATTTGATTCCACTCACATGAAATCTTTACTAATGAATCACAATCTTTTAGATGATATCATGGGGTAGATATATGCATTTTATGACACCACTCTCATATATCTATCACCTATTATCAAATGAATTATGCCTACATATGTAATCAAGTAATAATAAATACCTATTACAACATACTAATAATTCCAAATAATTTATGTAATATTAGGTATAAGCAATCATCTTTCTCAACAATCGCATTGTATAGACACTATTTTATGGATTATATAACACCTTAGTCTTGTACACTTGACAAACTCAGACCTTGGTTGTTCCTCTCAATTCTAGACATTTCCCACTTTTTAATGTCTTGCATATGTTCTATTTTTTACCCCTTGGCCTATCTCTTAGTCCAACCAATGTTATATTGCTGACCCAAACCTTATATCTTTCCCATAATACTTAAAACCTACTTATCTTCCACTTTTACAAGTTATAAGTTTGTACACATACTTACTAGTGAAGCATTGAGTATGACTTTTTCATAGAGACATCATCCATATGCTACCTGAGTTATTGAAATTTGTAATGGATTATGCTAGTAGTTTCCCAAAGGTGCAAGTTACACTAAGAGAGGTGTGACTTGATGTTTTGGTGAAGCATGATCTTGTAAAACAAAAGAGCATAAATCGACATATATACCTCACTCAAAACCCATGACCACCAACCCCATTTCATATCTTGTGTACGCAATATTAAGAAAACTAGCTCTACTAGGGTGGAATGTGCACATCGAGTGTTGAACTATAGCCTTGGTGATCATTCCTACTCGCTTCATCACCTTGTGAAATCTACACTACACTCACCATGTATTTCTAATCTTGGAAGATGCCTTGAAGATTTGAGAGCTATTTCACCACCTGTCAGTTGGCACAAGGTATGCAATGTAACCTCGAGCTAACACCAAAATACCAAATGTCAATCATTATCCAAAATGATTACCTCTTGCTGATGTGGATGTCATGTTGGTGCAAAGCCTTTACTTACCAAAATAGGGTGCCCAATATGTCTAATAATCAAGTTAGAGATATTGAGTTTAGCCTTAATGAAATCTTCACCAATCCACCTATCCCTTGGGTAAATCAGGTAAATCATGTTTCTAAAAGCTAGTGGAATGTAAATGATGCTTTTATAGTAGAGATTTTATAAGGACATTGGTCTAGATGTCAGATGGAGGATTTTTATATCTTATTCACAATTAATATGTTTTCTAAGATAATTCTTGTAGAGGATGAAATTTAAATTCACCCCATGATGCATAATTCATTTAAGAATTATATTCCTCATACATCATACCATGTGTTCCTTTCAGATAACTTATAGCACACCTATCACCTGGTCATTAGATTTTCTTTAGAACATTGGGATGGATTTCATGAATCATGCAAGGAACTTTGGGCATGTCTAGATACATGCTCTGATATGTCATAAGACCGGATCCTTGATGAACTAGAGCACAAAGAATATGAATGGATATATGACACTAGCTTAGAAGATGATGTTGAAAAATACCCACATGACTTTACCAGGTGATAATTTGATAGGTCCTAATTGCATCACAACTTGGTTTATGTGAAATGGATTTTGTTGTACAATGGGATTGTATAATAAAGACATTGACTCTATCTATAATTTTAGTTTGTTTTAAATTTCTTAGTTTCAATGGATCAATGATCAAGCTATAATTTTTGACTGCACAAGAATAAATGATCTTTAATGTTTAAATCTCCATTTAATTTTTTGTGTATACCATGAATTTAAAAGAAAATAAAAAATTAAACAGTGATTAGTGTTCTTTCATTACTTGATGTTTAGTGCCTGTAAATTGGTTTGCAATGTTCTAATGCTATGAAGCCTATAGCTCCAACTGCAAGTCAAATTTGTTTAACTTATAATTAACAGATGAACTTCTAGACAATCTAATGTAGGCTCCCTCTGGTTAAGGTAGTGTCCAATGTAAGTGGCAGTGCATGGCATTCTTGACTACCTAGTTTTATGGATGACTTTAAATAGATTTACAGTTTGTTTAGTATTCCATAGTTTTTTATTTGTGTTGTCAACAAAGCATTAGAAAATTACATAGGGTTTTTGGTAGTAATCATGATAGGAATAGATATATGTTTTTTTCTTTTTCTTATTTGATAATGTAAATTTAATGATTGAGATTTGTAGAGGTGTGAGGAATCTGCAATACTATACTCCATTCAACAATAATGCATGGAAAAACTATTTTCATTGGTGGTTTGCAGTTGTGTTATGCAGGTGCATTGATTTTTTTTGCTTTAAACATTCTTATATGTTGATTTCCTATAACATCATATGCTTATGAACAAGTTAACTAATCAAAACATTAACATTTATTTTGCATTCCTAAGAAGAAGTTTCAAAATACAAGTTGATTTTATAGGATTATAAAAAACTTATATCATTTTTTAAAAATTACAAATTAAATTCCTTAGTGGAGCTTGATGTTGACAATGTAACACACAACTGATGACACATATTATTGTTACATATGTTACAATAAGAAAATATGATGCATAAATGGTATTTTGAGGATCCATCACAAAAATACCTCAATGCACAAGTAAAAATAAGCTCATAGTGATGACAAAATTTTAAAAAAAACTTTAGATCTTTGCACAAGGACAAATTTTAAAACTCAACTCGTAATAATGATTATTTTTAAAACTCAACTCGTAGTGATAACATTCTAAGAAGATAGCTTAGTGTCACCATTATGTTATCACTTTTTGATCACGATGATCCCTTTAGGGTAAAGTGAAATCATATGGTGGACAAAATTAAGTATCCCTAACTTACTGAAGTCGTTACAAAAATTAGCCCTAGAAAGTGTTTTGATACCATATGATAAGATCCTTCTTGAAAAAAATTAGAAATCAATTGAAAAAATGTGAAATTACATTTAGAAATGAACAAAAGTTCATTGATTATATTAAAAAAAATGGAATTGCATTAAAATTATTTTTGACCTCTATAAAGGGGAAACATCCTTTGAGCATGATCAATTCAATACAATTCATGGTTGACTTCTCGTTAGTCTAGACTCCTATTTATACTAAATTGTCACTAGCAAACTACTACTCCCTATGAATGTGGGATTATTACAATGGGCTTGAGGGATGTCTTAAAAATCAAATGCATCTATAGAATTTTACTAAGGAAATAAATTACAAAAAGATGGTTAGGACAAAAGCTCCTAATATATATCTTCCCCATGGATAGACTGGAGAGGGTGATGAATAAAATAATCACGAAGATGGTTGGAACATATTTGATACCTCTACCCTCACTAGGGAGGTTAGGGAGACAAATATAGTATCCCACCACCTCCTCTTCCCCCTTTTATGAGGCTAGTTGTGCATGTTACTTAATGGTTATTTGTTAATCTTTTTATCTTGCATTGTTGATGTCACTACTGTTGTAATGGATTAAATGTAGTTTTGATTCTTGATTTTTTTAATTCGATATTATTTAGTTATTTCAACACAATATTTACTCTCATACTACCCATATTTTGAGTGAACATATACCATATTTATTTTTATTTAATATAATACATGTTTCAATCTCAAAATAATAAATAAAATAAAATGCTTTTATCTTGATCATTTTCACTTTTATTCATCATTTTCTAGACACCTTCAAATAAGTTGCTTGCAAACCACAATATTTTACAATTTCACTCTTTTTAAACTTGTCTCCATTGCACATTAAAATATGTGGAAATTTAGATAATTTATTATACTATTGAAAATTGGGTCTATGTTTTATAAGAATGAAAATTTGGATATTGAATGGTGAGGAACATTATAAGCGTTACGACTAAATCCTTACCTTGTCATTTCATTTGTCTTCAACTCATAATTAGTGTGGAGGTATTGTGGGTAGGTAGAATATAATTTGTGGTATACTAAAGTATTGAGAGTAGGGATTACCTTGGAGTTAATTGAAGAGATGATAACAAAAATGTTGGGGGAAGATGGTAAAGTTTGACTATAACTTTTACTGTCAATTTATTGAAGTACTACCAAATGTCTACTATATTATCTCATTTATTTTAAACTTATTATTATGGAGATATTATAGGTAAGTGAAATGGAATTTAGAATTGACTAAAATATTGAGAGTAGGTTTTACATCAAATTATTTGAAAAAAATGATATTGAAGGTGTTGGGACGTGTTGATACAAATTAATTTAATTAAGAACAATCTTCTTTTTAAAAAATCATACTTTCAATTTACACATCATAAAATAGTTAAGAATATGACAATAAATTATGGTCCCATAAATAATTAAATCTATAAACATAATTAAAATCATTCCATTTAATTCCATTCCATTCAATAAAAAAATGAAATTAAGTGAATTAATAAATTAAATGATAGGGATGGTCATATAATGCTCTCATACTCATATCAAATACATAACAACATATTGAATATGATTAAATACCCAATCAATATATTGAAAGGAGAGGGGGCTATATCATGCTTGAAAATTAGTAGAGGGGGCATTATCATATAAAGAGATAAAGGATAAGGGAATTAATAAGGGATGCTTGAAAATTAGGAGAGGGACATGATCACTTATATATATAAAAGAGGGGGAATTAACCAAGCCATATCTTGGAAGGATAGGGGGCATTCTAACCTATATAGATAAAAGAGTGACTAGAGATAATCGAGCATAAGAGGGAAGCCTCTACACCCAAAACAAAGGTATTAAAGGGTGTGACTAACAACTATGAGGGATGACCAAGAATGATGAGGGAGTGATTACAGATGATGAGGGTTATTGAGGGAGTGACTAGGGATGATGAGGGATAATGAGGGCTAGAAGTGTTTAGGGATGATAAGGGACAATAAGGGCCCATGAGGGTGTGACTAGGGACTATGAGGGATGATGAGGGCCAATGAGGGAGTGATTAGGGAAGATGGGGGTCAATGAGGGTGATTAATGGAGTGGTTAGTTATGATGAGGGGTTGTGAGGGAGTGGTTATGGATGATGAGGGATGATGAGGGTGTGTTTAATTATAATTATGGTAAATAAGGGAGTGATTAGGGATGATAAGGTATGATGAGGGTTGATGAAGTAGTGATTAGGGATGACGAGGGACAATGAGTGATGATTAGGGATGATGAGGTATATAGAGGGCTAATGAGGGTGTGGCTAGGGACTATAAGGGATGATGAGGGCCAATGAGGGAGTGATGAGAGATGATGAGGGAGTGATTAGGTATGATGATGGGTGATGAAGGAATGATTAGAATGATGAGGGATGATGAGGGTTGACGAGGGTGTGTTTAGGGAAAATGAGGGTAGATGAGGGAATGATTAGGGATGATGAGGATCAATGAGGGAATGATTAGGTATTATGAGGGGAAATGAGGGATGAATATGGAGTGTTTAATGATGATGACAAACCATGAGGGTGTGACTATGAACTATGAGGGATGATGAAGGCTAATGTGGGAAGGATTAGGGATGATGATGGATGATGAGGGTCAATGAGGGAGTGATTAAGTATAATTAGGAGTGATGAGGGAGTGATTAGGGATGATGAGGGATGATGAGGGTTGATGAGGGTTTGATTAGGGAAAATGAGGGTAGATGAGAGAGTTTCATTAGCAGTGACACATTCTATGGTTTGATTGATAAAATATATATTTCCACCCTAACCCCATAAATGGATTTAGATATATATATATATAGAGTGAATAGAGATAGGGTCTAAGGTCTATCAATCCCATCATCTATATCTCATTCACTCTATCCATTGAACATGTATATCAATGATCAATACTACTACATTACATACATAATATGTATGGTATGACCAAACTGACCTAATGTGCATAATGCCTAACTTGGGATGAATGATTTGTGTGATATATTACATATCCATATCATATAATAGATTGATGTCATCTTTATACATGTTTCATGATGTTTATGTGATACATAATGAAATGGATGTGAGTAACATGATGACTAATTCTTACCCTATTAATATGATAGTTGGTTTCAACTACTTGACATCATTGAACATGATTCATTATGTATGGGTTGCAGTAGTGTGGTGGGCCCATTATTTACATTTACCTTGGTCATAAATGGATATGGTATTTTTGTGTCACTTTTTTCCTATGATAGACTTAATTTTAAGTAAAATTGGCATGAATGGGTGGTGGGGTGTGCATGGGTCACCAATGTAACTTATGTTTTCCCATGTACACCACTTTGACATGAGATAAAATTTAATTAAGGTGACCACACCTAATGTGACCCAAATTATTCCTATTTACCATAGTCACAAATTACTATGGTGGTGTTATGTCACTGTTTTGCCTATAAGGGACCTAATCGTAACTAAAATTGGAATATAAAAGTGGTTGGGTGTGCGTTGGTTTTTAAAATTTAATTTTGACAAACCCAATACTCTTAGAAATACCAAAAAATAATTTGGAAGGTGTCCAAGCCTAAAAAATGACTATGTATTTACTAAAAATGGAACTATCAATTACAAAATTTGTGTTAAAATCTCTAGATTCAATACTGAAATCTTGAAAATGCCTAGGCACTAACCAAATTAGATTTTGAAAAATTATCTCCCACATCATAAGGCATGTAGTTATGAGACCAACTCTATCAAATGTAAAGTGAGTATAAATGTAACAATATAAATGTAAACTTAACATTTATTTTACTAAACCACCCCCTCGCACCTTCTAATTCATACTCTTGTATTTTACCCCTTCACGACTTCACTAGAACATAACATATATGCATTATTGAGCCTGTACACTATATAGGATGAATGCACATTATATGTGTGTGTGATATGATATGTTTGGATTCAAAAACCAATCCTTTTATGTAGTTTGTATGACCATCTATCAATTTTTTTTTTAATTTTTAGGATCTATATACTTGTAAAATTAATTAAAAAAAATTCTTTAATAAAATATAGGTCACAAACTATATGATTATATTTAAATTTACACAAAAGGGTTTCAAAAAATAATAAACTTTATTATAAAAAGGTGTCACCATATGGATGACTATCTACTTTGTTTTTATTTTAAAAAAAGAGTTCATCTTTAAATTTTAGATGTTTGACCTACTTATACTTAACCATTTTAAAAACATTTAGTGTTTCAGAAACTTGACTCGAAGTTATGTAATTCATGTTCTTATACCATCTTCAAATTTTATGTGTACCTATCTCAAATAATCTATGAAAGTTGACATTTTTTAATTTTTAGGGAAAAAATATCTACGAGTATGCCCCTTTTTATCTACTGATTCCTTGAACTTACCCTTCAAGTGGGAAAATCATACACCTAAAATTTAATAACTTATGAAATGAGGTATTGATCCTTATTTTAGTCCTAAATATGAAACTATATATGAAGAATTTTGTGTAAGAAATATATAAAATTTGATGTTTTGTTTTAGTTATGCAATTTCAAGATGATTAACAATTAATATAGTAGGTATGAGAGTTATTGTATACATTTTAAATTGTCTTATTTTATCAAAGTTATCTAAATATTAATTAGAAACATCCTTATAATCTGAGGGATGATGAGTGATGGGGTGGCGTGCATGTATACAGATCATCATCTTTGCTTAGAGAAGAAATATATTGATGGTTTCCTACTAATAAATAGTATTGCTTATGTGGATAATGACCCACATTATTTTGAAGTCTAATTTCTATAAATGTTTTGGCCAAAGTGATGTTATAATTGTATACATTATTATTCCATAATACTTTCTAGGTTGCACATTTAATTGAGGTCATAATAAATTGAGGCATACCTATGGTCTATATGACTGGCTACATGTGATAGGAATTGGAATTTTATATTTGTTCCCAAATGGTTTTGAATGCTTACATTGTCATTATCTACCTTTTCATGAATAGTAAGGACACTTTTAGTGGGGACGTGTGTGGAGGACTATTGGTTTGTGGTTTGAAGAAAAATGTCTATATGATGTTCTCCCTCCAAACAACTAATCAAAACCAATTTTGGATGCATACTCATGATTACTAGATTATTACAAAAAAATATTTTATAATTACTTGACAATACTATTATGATGTTATATCATATTATATTATGTAACCGAGACTGTTGAAATCATTATGTAATAATAAGCTTGATCCCTAAGGAGGTTGTTTTATATTGATACATTCACTTAATTTGATGGAATCATTTTGTTATAGTACCATCTTCTCTCTAATATTTAAACTTATAAATCAGATTGAGAATTTAAGTTTTGTGTTAGAACAATGGGATTTATGAGAATAGTTCTAAAGTATCATTATATTTACTACATGGTAAATGGAAATTGAAAATTGTGATTATGATTGTCGTTATTAAAAAAAATTGGTAATTTTGGTAAAAGAACCTAGTTAGGCTTTAACAATAGTACATATAAGGGATTTTGAAATATCTTCATATATTTCAAGTAAACTATAAAAACTAGGAATACATCTCATATCAATATTGTTATGGCATAATACTAACTAATAACTTTTTATTTGTGTAATATGTACAATTGTTATAGATTATTCATGACTATTCAACTTTTAAACCCTTGGTTTTTTCTCCTTTTCCTCTTCACATTACTTGGTTCTTATTTTAGCTCCAATATTGTAATGTAGCCTTGGTTTTTTCTCCATTTCTTGTTCATAGTACCTAGGCTTGAGCTTGCTCCAATATTGTAGCTGGGAGTGAGAGAGCCTAAATAAATCTCCCACAAGGGTGAAATTATACATTACAACAAGAACATATAAAATGGATAATGAAAATGATGAAATTGTTGAAAATCTACATGATGCATATCATAATATAAGCCCAAGATCATGCAACAAAGATTGTAATTCTGCCCATCATATAATGACAACTTATGTAGTAAGTGTTGAAATAGGAGAAAAATGATTGATTTCAAAAATAAGTCGAATACTTGATATAAATATAAAAACATTAATAAAAGCAATTGAAAGATGTAAAAGACTTAATGAACCCAATACCAAAGAGCTTTGGGCATTCTCTGGTAGACTTGCATAAAAGGAAAAGGCTATAGTTGATGCTTTGAAAGACTTACTTTCATAATTTTGGAAAGATAATACAAGAGTTTCACCCAATGCAAGAGATGTAGTGAAAAGAAGAGTTGGTTCTCATAATCATGAACCGCATCTCAAACATTTCTTGGATATGATTCAAACATAATTGTACTCTATGTTTTTGGAAAAACATTTATAAATTGCTATGAGTCAAATATTTTTTGAAATGGCCAAACCTTTTTATGTAAAAATAAATCACACATGCACCACTTGTTGTAGGTAACATGTTGAATTTTCAATGCACTATGATGTTTTTCACCATAATCATTGCATTTTTCATACTAATAACATTTTGCATGTGTGTGGCATAGAAGTTCCACCAAAATCACCTAGGGAATTTATTCCAAATATTTTTTGTGAAAGAAAAGATGGACAGTTCTTTTATAATAAAGCATGTTTGGATGAAAATTGCAACATTTATGGTGGATTGTCAAAATTAAATAAGTAGTTTGAGAAAATATAAATTTGTGACTTATCAACTAAACCATGGAAAAGAATCTAAAAGGTGTGAGCTTGTTATGAAACAAATACCTATTTCAAATTTATGGTCGAATTCATGAAGAAAATTGTTTATGAGTATTCAAGGCACACACATAGGGCTAAAAGGTTGAATGGACATTTCAAGCTAATCTAGGACACATTACCACTTGATTCTATTATTTCATTAGTTAAATTTTTTGAAAATTACACATTCAAACCACAAATGGAAGTTAGATCATAGTATTACAACTCAACACAAGTTGCCATATTCATGCATATAAAATTCATGCATGCACCTGATAGTACAAAAGAAGATCAAAAAATATTAAGGGAGTATCATTTATATATCAATGATAATTTATCACATTTTATAAATTATGTGTAAGGTTGTTTTGAGAAGTTCTATAGATAGTTGACTCAGAGGAACATTACTTTCAATCAACATTACATTTGGTTAGACAATTGTACATCACAATTCAAGAATGCATGAATGTTATATTGGTTGAGTGAGATGCATATTATCACTAGTGTAGAACATATTTGGAGTTTCATTGAGGCTATCCCTAGAAAAGGGGAACATGACAGTTTTGGAGCATGCATAAAAAGAGTTATTACAAGGGAAGAGTTAAAATTTGACCATGTTACTAATTTGACTACTGAAAAAATAGTGGTTGAATGGTGTAATGAGAACATATATCATGGTTCTCAAGAAAATTCTAATGTTCATTGACATTTTTGGTTAATGGAGGAAAAAGACTTAGAAAGCTATGTGGATTGTATGAATCTAATGGGTTCAAGTGGGATCCACTCATTTCGTAGATCAAATATAGGTTCTTAGACTATTCATATGTGAAACTTGGCATGCTTTTGTTCTGCATGCATGGAATCTATTTGGAATGAGTGTGAGTCACAAGAGTGGGTGGATGAATGGAGTTACAAACCTCTATTTCCAATCAACACATATCAAGTTCCATCATCATTGTGACTTATAAATATGACAACATCACATGACTTTGACCATATATCTAATCTAGTGCAGTTAGGTAGAAGATTAATCTTTAAGTACCATTTAATCTCATTATCTATATTCATTGTGTCATTAAAAATTGTTTTTTGTGATGCAAACCATATTTATGTAGTTATTTTAGATGAGGAAAATGAAGAGGGAATAGATTAATACTTATGTCAGTGTGTACATGGAAAGAAAAATTAACTTCCCTGGTTGTAGATGGAGAAAACATTGACTATCCCGCTGGGTTTGTGGTAGTCACTGGAAGTTGGATTTGATGATATCTTATAAAAATTCATATGTATGGTTGATTGAAGACTTTAAAATGCACAGGAAGATACTATACTATTCAAATTTGGTTCTAGCAACAATTATTTAATTGTAAAATATCATGGGAGGCCAAGAAATAGGAATCTATAAAAATTTCATGAGTCAGACCATGAAGTTATTCTTGATACTATCAATATTAGAGCAAATCCTAGTGGTTCATTGGATTAGAATGCATAGGTATATTGACTTGTAAAATGTAGATGTAATCAATTTTAGCAAATGTTTTTTATTTTTTAGGTAGTACATGCATAAATTTCATCTTTAGTTACTAACATTTTTTCAGGGTAGTGGTGCCAAATAAGCTTCCACATTCATGTGGTTAGCACTGTTATTAAAGAATTTCATATTCTTGAAGCTTAGAGAAGCTTACTAAAATTACTTCTTGTTTCTATGCTCCTGAATAATTGTTAATGACAAGTTTCTTTCTCCTTATAGCCTTCCAAACACATAATTTTACTTATTTATAATGATATACATGTATTATTGATAAACTAAATGCATTTAAATTTCCTTAAATGGCATGACATACAAATGTTACACACAAAACAAACACACTTTTCATTGATTTGCATATTTTCATTGGTAAGGCATTCCTGAACAGTAGTGAAAATGTACTTGAGGGTGGAATTGGATGTCATGGTCATTGGAGAACATGTAATTTACCTATATATACACGTTAAAAGTGATGGATTTGCACTTGTATGTCCCAGAGGAAAAAATTCTAGTTGGAGGTCAACAAATTGTCTCTTCACTGCCAAAAAGTTGCATTTTAGGACCCATTACTATAACTTCTAGCATGGATTTCCCTTAGAGGTGATAAAAAATAGATCCAATATGTAATTAGAGGGATTTACCATGCACATGAGGGATCTTATATTTTATCCATATGACTTATAATTTTGGTTTTATGCATGCCTAAAATTAGGCTAAAAATCAACATCTTTCTTGTAATGGGAAGGGCATTCTTGAGCTCAGAATAGGTGGTGGGTTTATTAAATGGGGCAAATGAGAGTCCAAGAACCTGGTCTTGGATATTATCCACCCCTCTCAACATGTTGGAATCACGAGTTTTCAGCCAACAAGCACTATAAATGGAGTTCTTAGATTGTAGCTTCAAGTTTGACAACATTTATTGTCAGTGTTTTTGTGCTCCTCAACAGTAGTAAAAATGCACTTATAGGAAAAATTGGATGTCATGGTCATTAGATCACATGTATTTTTATTATATAGATGTGATTGAAGTGATGGATTTGTACCTATGGGTCTTAAAGGCAAAAATTTTAGTTGGAGGTCAACACGATGTCTCTTCACTGCTAAAAAGTTGTATTTTAAGACCCATTGCTGTAACTTCTACCATAGATTACTCTCAAAAGTGTAAAAGAATAGATCTAGATTGTAATTATAGGGATTTCCCATTCATATGAGGGATCTTATGGTTTAGCCATATGACATACAATTTTGGTTTTATGCATGCCTAAAGTTAAGCTAAAAATTAGGCATCTTTCTTGTATTGGGAAGGCATTCTTAAGCCTGGAATGGGTGGTGGATTTGTCAAATGGGCCAAATGGGAGGCCAATAACCTATTATTAAATGTTATCTACCCCTTTGGATGTGTTTTTAGTGCCAATTTCATCCAACAAGCATAGTAAATGGAGTTCTTGGATTGTAGCTTCAACTTTGACAACATTTGTTGTCAGTGTTTTTATGTTCCTAAATAGTAGTGAAAATGCACTCGTGGGTGGAATTGGATGTCATGGTCATTGGATCACATGTAATTTTACTATATATACATGCTCAAAGTTATGTATTTTCATCAGTGGGTCCCAGAGGCAAAAATGCTAGTTGGAGGTCAATAAGTTGTCTCTTCACTATCAAAAAGTTACATTTTAGGACTTGTTACTACAAATTCTGAAATGGATTGCTCTCCAAGGTGATATAGAATATATACAGGGAAAAATTAGAGGTATTTCCATGTATAAATAAATCTTATGGTTCATTCATATGACTTATAGTTTTAGTTTTATGCATGCTTGAAGTTAGGCTAAGAATCAACATCTTTCTTGTATTGGGAAGGGCATTCTTGAGCCCAGAATGGGTGGTGGGTTTATCGATTGGGCCAGATGGGAGGTAAAGAACCTATTATTAGATGTTATCCACCCATTAAAACATGTTTAAAGTGTCATTTTTCAGCCAAAAATTACTATAAATGGAGCTCTTGGACTGTAGGTTCCACTTTGACAACATTTGTTATCAATGTTTCCATGTTTTCAAATAGTAGTGAAAATGAACTTGCGGGTGGAATTATATGTCAAAATATTTGGATCACATTTAATTTTCCAATATAGACATGATAAAAGTGATTTATTTGCACTTGTAGGTCCTGAAGTTAAAAATACTAGTTGGAGGTCAACAAGTTATCTTTTCACTACCAAAAAGTTGTATTTTAGGACCTGTTACTGCAACTTCTACCATGGATTGCTCTCAAAGGTGATATAAACTAAATATATGGTGAAATTAGATGGATTTACCCTAAATATGAATGATATTATGGTTCATCCATATGACTTATGGTTTTGATTTTATGTATGCCTAAAGTTAGGCTAAAAATCAACATCTTTCTTGTATTGGGAAGGACATTCTTGTGCCCAGAATGGGCAGTGGGTTTGTTGACCGGTCTAGGTGGGGGGGCCAAGAAAATAGTCCTGTAAATTATCCACCCATATGGATGTGTTGGAAGTTACAATTTTTAGCCAATAAGCATCGAAAATGGAGTTCTCAGATTGTAACTTTAACTTTGACAACATTTGTTGTCAATGTTTCTATGCTCTTAAACAGTAGTGAAAATGTACTTGTGAGTGGAATTGGATGTCATAGTCATTGGATCATATGTAATTTTACTATATATATGTGATAAAAGTGATGTAATTTCACCTGTGGGTCCCAATAACAATAATGTTAGTTAGAGGTCATCAAGTTGTCTCTTCACTACCACATGGTTGTATTTTAGGACCTGTTACTGCAACTTCTACCACATATTGATATTATAGGTTATATAGATTAGATATGGGGTAAAATTATATGGATTTACCATGCTTATAAGGTATATTATTATTCATCCATATGACTTACAATTTTGGTTATATGCATGATCTTTCTTATATTGTGAAAGGTGTTCTTGAGTCCAGAATGGGTGGTGGGTTTATCGACCAGGCCATATGGGAGGCCAAAAACCTAGTCCTAAATGTTATATAAACCTATGACATGTTATTAGTTCCATTTTTAAGCCAAAAATCACTAGAGATAGAATTCTTGAAATGTATCTTTAACTTTGATAACATTTGTCATTAGTGTTTTTGTGCTTCAAATAGTAGTGAAAATTCACTTACTGGTCAAATTAGATGTTAGGATCATTAAATTACATGTAATTTTCCTATATATATGTGATTGAAGTGATAGATTTTCACCTGTGGATTCTAGAGGCAAAATTTCTAGTTAGCGGTCATTAATAAGCCTAAAAGGCCTAATAGTCCTAATAGTCCAAGTGAACCATATACACGTGGCTAGAAGATAGTGGCATTGGAATTGGGTTTTAAGACCTTTAAAAGGTTTGTTTGAATATTTTCAAAGTTTTCCAAGGGTTGAAAATCCTTTAGGAGGCTACTAATCAGTCAAATATCCTATTAGGCCTTCTAGGCCTAATTAGGCTAAATTACATGCCTATAGGTAATGGAAGGATATTGACACTAGCAAGGGAGAAGTTTGTGGTTCATGAGAGATGAGAACTTTTAAAGGTTTAAAAAATAGGATAATAGACGTAGATGGCCATTTAGGACACCTATAGGTGGTCAAAGTGGCTTCAAAGCTTGGCCAAGGGGTATCATGGACCAAATGGAGCCCAGTGTTTAAAACTATTGATGTAGGAGCATCCTTTTTATAAACTAGTATGGTGTCCATGTGAGAGTTTTAAAGTGTTAAGTAGAGTTAGTAGTCTTTTTGAGTCTTTAAGAGTCTTCCTACATGTTATAAGGGTCCTAATTATCTTATATGCTTAAAGTGTCTGTTGTAATGGACACTCTTTTCTTAGAGGAACGAACCAAAAGGATAAACTTAAGTATCAAGATGAAAGGATATTTTTCAAGAATAAAAACCAATAAAGATAATTCAAATCATACCTATAGGGGGTGTAAATGTGTGTTTTTTCTATTGTGATTGTGAGTAGTGTATGGTGCTTGTAAAGCCTTTCTTGAAATATACTTGAACTCAAACAATTACTGTTTACAAAACTTGTTTATACGATGAAACTTGTGTATGGTTTGAAATTAAGGATTGGATGAGTTACATAGGTGATTGAGGAGTCATATACAATTTTTAGATTTCAAATAACTTATTTTAGCTTTATGAAACAAGGTTAATTATCTCTTGGGTCCTTAAAGTGCAGGAAAACCCTAGTTACAGGGTTTTGATTGAAAAATGGTCATAAATCCATTTTAAACCCATAGAGTTTGATGAAAATCTATAGAGACCTAGTTAAGAAGTTTAGTAAACCATTACAAGTGTTTTGGAATTAAAATAAGGTGTACAGATGATGTATTGAGAATTTATCCAAATACTCAAAATTCTAAGTTCCTATAGATAATGAATAGGAAAATAGACCTATCTTGCTCAATTTTAATCCAAAAAATGCCAAGTAAAAGTTAATTATCATCTAAAAACATCATTTAGACCTGACTAAGGTGTTGGTTTAGGTAAATACACCATCATCTAAGTTTTGACCTACTAGTGGAATAATCAGGTCTCTTGACAAAAAAAGGCCAAGTCATTGTTTGATAAAAAGGAACTCTAAACCAATAAGAAATTGGTTTATTTATAGTATAAAACCTTTGCGACATGTGAAATACCTATTGACAATTCATAAAATTGGTCTTTAGCCCAAATACAACACTAGAAAGGTATTATTTATCCATTCAATCAAGAAGGTATTGAAAGGGAAGAGAGAGTGAATAGGTCTTAAAGGGCTTAAAGTAAGTTTTGAAGTTTGAAGAGAGTGAAGTGATAAATTCAAGTGCATCAACTATCAGGAGCCCTTAAGACCAATCAAAGACTTTGTGCTCTCTCCCAAGGTCTATTTTCCTACTCTCTCAGTTTTAGAGATGGAGTTTGGTGATGTTTTAGAGGGAATGGAGATATGGTAGGGTTTTCCCCATGGCATGAAGAAGTCCTGGGCACTTTCCAAGACAATTGAATGCCTAAAGAGTGGAGTCAAGAGCTTCTTGACTGTGTTATAGATGATGCGAGCTTGCCTTGACTAATATGAGCTTCTTTACTAGTGTAAAACCCTTTTCATTGGAAGGAGAGACTTCATCACATGTTAAAAGGTCTCCTCTTTTAAATGTATTTAATCTTCATAATCTATTGACTCTCTCACCAAGGATCTTGAACAATCACCCTCTAAACCCCTATTCTCACACTCTTAGAATCCCATTAGGCCTCCACTAGTCTTATGACAAAGCTCAATCTTTAAATCTATACTTATCCTATATGTACCATTCTAAATATTCTTGATTATTTTATACCTTGTGAAAACACATCAGATTACAACTTTCCAAGAACTTTCAATGGTTATGTTTCAAGATATGCACACTTCTAAGTTAAAACCCTAGGTCTGATTTTACCAATCTATGTATAGGATGAGAGGGTTTAAAATTGTGTAGTTTATTTTTTAGACACCTTTTTGAGTTAATTCCTCCTATATAGACTTTGTCCACAATAAATTCACATGCTCAAAATAAAATTCTACCTTGATTTTACCTTATAAGGCTTATCCCACTAAGAACTTAGATTTATGGACCTGCAAGAAACTGTAGATGACCATGAGGATAAAAACATAATTCAAATGCAATCATGGATATTATTTATTTATTATAAGGGTATGTTTCCCTTAATCCCACTCCATGCACAAGACTTAGAACTGAGATAAGTGACTAGGTGTCTAACAACTACCAATCTAAGACTGGTTCAATCACCAGTATATGATTCAATTAACAAAAAGATAGGTTCAACACCCCTTACTTCTTATTTCATTTGCATTCTTATATAAACAAAGCTTAAGAATAGGAAATGTCAATATTTCTAACTGTAGGATATGTCATACCTGTCAGGATCCTACTCCACCAATAAGAGTATATATGATTACCTCTTGTATTAGCAACTAAACACGGAATTTAACCAGAATGATAAGTAACTAGAAAAATGAAACAACACAGGATATGAGAGATAATACACAATTGTATTAATAATCACTCAGAAGAAAATACAATAAAGAAGATGCCACTTCGTCTTCCACCTCTAAGGCTTGCCACACCTCAAGGACTTCTTCCCTCTCTCTCTTGCGGTCCCAACACACAACTCAAATACAGAGTTGGTGTTCACCTCCACCAGTCAATAACAACACTGCCAGTATGCCAAGTACACAATTGTACTCCAAGTAGATCTCCCTTTCCTTGCTGCCACCTACAAATCAACAGACCTTACTTACCATGTAGATATCTCTACACCCTGAAGAACCCTTGTCCTTGCCTCACCAAGTCCTTATGATTCTTCAACCAGTACCCCGGTGGATCTTCTACAAGAACTTGCACACCTGCAACTCTCCAAGATCATACACACTCAGCACCCCTTTGGAACTAGGAGGAACACACCATGCTCTCTTCTCTCTGAAGGAGCGAATTTTTGCTCTCTTACTCTCTAGCACACTTTTACAATAAAGTCCATGAGTATATTATATAGATCTCATGCATACAATAATTAGACTCTAATTACAATAATTAGATCTGTAGCTTCTAGTCTAAAATTGGCTCTTAACATGCAAACACTCAGTTCGTTAACTAACTGTTCATGAAACTGGTAGTTCTGAATCACACAGGCGACCGACGTCGGTCCCTGTCTACCTAGAGATGACCGACACCAGCCGATCCCTGACCGACATTGGTTGCTCTTCCTATCTAATCCTACCGACATCGATTGGGCTGACTGATGTCGATGTCTGTGACACTTCAACAACTCCTCCTATTCGTAACCTGGTGAAGCTTTTAACTCCACAACCTAACAATTTCCCACTTGGAGATAAACAATTGCATCTGTACCTATACTTGTACCTTCATCTAATTCATTTATTATCTTGTATCCCTCTTCAAGATCAATCCAGAAGACCAACCACCACACAACCTATGATGCTACACCTGTCATCCAAGTAACCTGCCACATCTGAACCTACAAACCCATGTAGTGAAGACCTTGACCCTGCATAACATGAATCCCTGCTACTGGTCCCTCTCAGATACCTAAGAATCCACCTTCCCTAAATTGGCTCCAAACTCTCTGACAACTCCCACTGCTTGGGAAAACTCAGGCCTACACTAGACCTTATGTGATTTCGAACACTGTTCTAAGCTCTGCTTGAACTGTCCAACCCTTGGTGTGCTTACTGATTTTGCATCTTGCATCTTGAACCTCACCAACACCTTCTTCACATCAGCTCCCACTGGAGACAAAATCTCCATGTCTCTTATGCCAAAGAATTTCGTTGCTCCAAATTCTTCATGACATACCTCTAAACTAACTTTACCTTTAGCTCAAAAAACTCCTTGCATGTGTAACCCTGCAACAAACAACCACACCACATACAATAACAAGATAATGTCTTGACTCATCATCCACCTGGTAAAGACAAACACAATGGTTACACTGACATTGACTGAAGCCCTACTTTGTCATCCACCTATCAAAACCTGTACCACTATCTTGCAGCTTCCTCAAGACCATATACCCTGGCCTTCTGTCTCATGTATCCATCCACTCTCTTCTTTAACTTGGGAATCCCTCTATCTTTCAGTGCTTTCTTTTAGCTGACAACTCCACCAACAAACTCCTATTTGGTTCTTCTTCAAGAACTCACACTCCTCATCCATGCCAAGCTCCCACTATTTCTAGATTCTACCTGCATTGCCTCTTCACATCTTCTTGGTTCTCGACCATCAGTAAGCAACTAGTAAGAAGGTGAATAATGAATATGAGGTCCACTTACCATTTTAGTCCTCCATATGGGTGTCTGAGACTCCTTGACAGCTTGTTATCTACCTAATATCTGTTCCAGTGACTGATCTCGACCATCTCCCAATCTACACCCGATCGACATCAGTTTCCTGTGACTGACCTTGTCTGTCGACATCAGTTCCCTGACCGATGCTAGTGTACCTTCTATCGACATTAGTTCCTATATGACCAACATTGATTCCTACTGCTCGACACCACTGACTCTGTTGATCTTCACATGACTGACATCGATGCCTGTCTATTTGACGTTGGTTCCTCCTGACTGATGATTGTACTTGTATTCGCCTGTGAGTGATGACTTTTTACTCGTGAGCTCTCCATGGATCAAAACCCTATTCAAATTAACACAGCCCTACTCAGAATAATTTAGTCCCCTCAGTTGATCTCTATCCATCATCTCCTCCATGAACACCAAGGCTTTCTAGTTCTTAAGTTTATCAAAGATATCTGTCTTCCGCTTAAGAACATGCATTCCCGTCCTACATATGTGACCAAGCCTACAAAGCCACATCTCTACAATAGAAGGTGAATCATTAATATATGTAGATAGATAAAGGATACCTAATTTCTTACCACTGTCTAATTCAAGTGCATCCACTGTGAGAGTTACTGTGCATCCCTCATCACCCAACTTTCTTAAAGAAATTAGACTCATCTCCAAGGTTGAAACTTGCATGACCTTATTCAACACCTGTGTGTTACCCGTATGCAATTTCAGCTTCACTTCCCCTTCGTCAATAATCTGACAAGGCTCACCAACCCCTAAATAAATCTCTCCAAAGTCTCCAAAGACATACCCATGCAAAGATGCTCTATTTCGGGCTGCATGGAAAGAGGCAACATAATTTGTAAACCAAGATTCTACTTTATCCAGAGCAACCTGTGTAACATCACCTGTAACATCTGCTTCTACACGCTGATCTTCTACTGACCAACAATCTTCCTTTACCTACTCTTTCTTTCCATCAATCAGACCATTCGTGCTATTCAGTTTCTCCATTCGTAGCTTACTTTCTTCTGCCATTGCTATACTCCCACTCAATCAAAAACACCTGTGAGTACCCTGTAATCAACACACACTAACCAGATCTAAACCACCTGTTAGTAACCCAACCAAAAGCTCTAATACCAACTATCAGGATCCTCCTCCACCAATAAGAGTATATATGATTACCTCTTGTATTAGCAATTAAACACAAAATTTAACCAGAATGATAAGTAACTAGAAATATGAAACAACATAGGATATGAGAGACAATACACAATTGTATTAATAATCACTCAGAAGAAAATACAATAAAGAAGATGCCACTTCTTCTTCCACCTCTAAGGCTTGCCACACCTCAAGGACTTCTTCCCTCTCTCTCTTACGGTCCCAACACACAACTCAAATACAGAGTTGGTGTTCACCTCCACCAGTCAGTAACAATGCTGCCAATATGTCAAGTACATAATCATACTCTAATTAGATCTCCCTTTCCTTGCTACCACCTGCAAATCAACAGACCTTACTTACCATGTAGATATCTCTACACCCTGAAGAACCCTTGTCCTTGCCTCACCAAGTCCTTATGATTCTTCAACTAGTACCCCGATGAATCTTCTACCAGAACTTACACACCTGCAACTCTCCAAGATCATACACACTCAACACCCCTTTAGAACTAGGAGGAACACACCATGCTCTCTTCTCTCTGAAGGAGCTAATTTTTGCTCTCTTACTCTCTAGCACACTTTTACAATACAGCCCATGAGTATATTATATAGATCTCATGCATACAATAATTAGACTCTAATTACAATAATTAGATCCACAGCTTCTAGTCTAAAATTGGCTCTTAACATGCAAACACTCAGTTCGTTAACTAACTATCTATGAAATTGGTAGTTCTAAACCGCACAGGCGACCGACATCGGTCCCTGTCTACCTAAAGATGATCGACGCCAGCCGATCCCTGACCGATGTCGGTTGCTCTTCCTGTCTAATCTTGTCAATGTTGGTTGGCCTGATCAATGCCGATGTCTATGACACTTCAGTAACTCCTCCTGTTCACAACTTGGTGAAGCTTTTAACTCCACAACCTTCAACACCCCTTACTTCTTATTTCATTTGCATTCTTATATAAACAAAGCTTAAGAACAAGAAATGTCAATATTTCTAACTGTAGGCTATGTCATACCAATCTGATTTGCAACATTATCCTAACAAGTTATTCTCAATCTCATAACATTTGTAATCCTTAAGAATACTTCAAAACCAATCATTCATAATAATCTAAACACAAGTACAATGTTTTCAACTTTCATGAACTTATTTCTAGGTTACAATCACCAGTATATGATTCAATTAATGAAAATATAGGTTCAACACCCCTTACTTCTTATATCATTTGCATTCTTATAGAAACAAAGCTTCTTAATAACAAGAAATGCCAATATTTCTATTTGTAGGCTCTATCATACAAAACTGATTTGCAACATTATCCTAACAAGTTATTCTAAATCTCATAACATTTGTAATACTTAATAATACTTCAAAACCAATCATTCATAATAATCTAAACACAAGTGATTCAAACAAGACTTACTTCATTGGTTTTATTAAATATTCATATACAAAATAAGAATTCCATGTATGAATGCCATATATAGGCAAATAATGTCAATAACACATGCATTTCCATATAGGCATACAAAAATTACATCATGTCTAACAACATAGTATCTAATGTCATGCAAATACATCATATATGCATGTACAATGCCAAAAATGCATACATTGCCATATAGGCATATAAAAAAGTACATCATCTGCAACATCCTAATCATCAAATAGTCTCCCTCTCTTTACCTTCCTCAAAGAAGACTCTCCCTAGGATGCCCTGCTTGTAGATGGAGATATCCCAAATGCCTTGGATTGCTCCAAGGTTTGACTATGGGTACTATGCTCATAGCTTGCTTACAATTGAACTTGTTTAAATAAAAAAATTATTATAAAATTAAAAAGTATACATAAAACCAAGTTAAGAAACTCATTTTAAATTATAATAAAAAATCATTTAAACATGCACTTACTGCAAGCTCATGGTCCTTCTTAATTTGTTGTTGAAGCTCGATTGGTTCAGTGCTAAGTTCATCTACACGAACAAACATGTCAAATGATGAAGAAATATGAGGAACTACCACAATAGTTGTCTGAATTGGTCTTTCAGATGTCATATGACATCATTTCATACACAATACATTCATGCATATATTTATATTTGCCCAAGTATAAAGTAAAATTATTAAAACAAAATCATTAAATTACAATTCAAAATTATAAGTGAATATACATACCACAGTGAGTGCCTATGTAGATGATATTGAAGCAGTAATGCTCAAGTCTATCTTGACTCGTAAAGATGGAAGAATGTCCACCCTAGTCATCATATGAACAAACAACCTAATAATTAATAACATGGGAAATTCATTGATCAAATAAGGTGCTAATAAACTTAGTCCTGCATAAGATATGAAAAGATATAATGAGGTCATGAGAAACAAGTGGATATGTGCAATATGACTTGTAACACCACACTGAAGGCAATAAATGTCAGTTTCATGAGGCATAATGATAAGACATCCAAGGCAATGATGCATCTCCTACACCTCTTGATGCAAGAACATCCTAAAAACTTGTATATATGGTCCTATAGTTAGTCTTAGAAGGGTTGATAGGTGTCAATAAGCCCTAAATGAGGTATTTAATGTGTGTCTTAGGTCATTTAGAGGTCTTGGTGTGTTTTCCATCCAATACTTGTTATTTGAATTTTCAAATCTATTTGAGTGAATATTTGCTTAAATTATAATAATTAATGTGTCTAATAGGTTATAGAAGGTCTGATACATGGATAGGAGTCTCATAAGTTTAGTTAAGGTCATATCTAACTTTCTTACTCATTTAAATGTCTTAAATGACTTGATAAGTATTCAAAGATCATTTTTTCTAATTTGAGATAGGTCTGTTAAAGGAATAAATATCTAATTTAGCACATCCTAAACTTGGATAAGTCTTCAAAAACATGATCAATTCAAATCTATCATTTCAAGAATGCACAAGATGAAGGAAAAAGTATAAAAGACCAACTTTGCATCATTGGAGGACTATAACTTCTGTTTGAATCCTTGAAATTTCACAAAAACTTGGAAATAGTTAGACAAACATGCTTAGAATATGGTTCCAAAGGTTTTGGATCTAATAAATCCTTACAATCACATTTATTGAAATTTGAGTTTCATGTAAACCTGTAACCTTATATCTCTAACACAATGAGGGAGGATTTATGAGTAAATTTTGTGAAATTGAGTCATTGAATGAAATTTAGGTGTTGAAAAATCCTTGATACACCTATATACACTAGTTTGGATTTTTGTATAGCTTTGTTGAGGTGTATTTCAGATTTTGACCTGATTAAGGTCATTAGGCTGAATTGTCTTAAGGCAATGACTTGGTATAGTTGAGGATAATCCTATGAGCTATGGTGTCTAAGTTGATTTTTTTTAGAATTTTGATCATGTTAACACCTTGAATACTTTTCTTACAGACATTCATTACTTTTTAGTCCAACTGAGTATTGGCGTGATAAAAAATCCCTTAGAAATAGTCATTGTGATAAGACAAGTAACCTATATAGGTGTTTGTTGAGAAGTTTGTAAACTAATTTTTAATCAAGTTAAGACACCTAGAGGGGTAGGTTGATTTTATAAGGGACATCTATACAAGACTTTTAAGAGTGTCTAGAACCTTATAAAATAGGTCTCATCAAAATATAAAGAAACATACATAAAATAGACTTGAATATTGTAGAGATAGGAGTGAGTGGACAGTCTTCTTTACAAGGGCATGATTTTAGTTATTGAAAACATAGTTTTAAATTAAAAATAAAATAAAAAATTTGAGATGGACGATGAGTTTCTAACACTATGCCAATCCATGTTAATACATCAAACAATAAAATGTCTAACAAAATTATATTAGGTATTTTATATTTTCTTACACAAAATCTACCAATGATGCAATTAAGGTGTATGAATGTACATCTAGGGTATATAGGATTCACTCAAAATTTTACCTTTGTAATGTATATAGTGTTATACTAACACAGATAGATTTAGTAGTGATTGGCCCACTACTTAGCTCAATAAATTGAAATTATGTTGTTGAAGGCAACGTCTTTTCTTGGAACACAAAAAAATACATATATATATTATTCAATTTAAATGTGTAAATTAATTTTTACCTTTTTAATTTGTAAATATAATTTAAAAATTTAACGTGAAATTTATATAAAAGATACCTTCATGCATGTAAAGACCAACGTATCCAAACCAAACATGTGTACCAAAAATTAATCAATCAAGACCATATCCTCCAAGCCCCTTGAAGCACCACTATCATCATCCAAAGGTCTAGTACATATAAAACCACAAGATCTACATGGGTGGGGTCAGGTACAACCACTAGGTAGAGTATCTTGAGCATCTATCTCTGAAAGCTTACTCGTATGATGAATGAATGTATCAATAAGTGCATTAAGAACATGCAAAGTATAGATATCCACAACCTCCTTCACAACAAAGGGAATCTCTAGATGAAGTGGCTTTTGGGCAGGGATCCTTACAGGCTGATTAGGCATACAATATGCACTTGGTCGATCATACACAGAGCCTTTCCCTCAGCCTTGAAACTCACCATAGTCAAAATAGTTTAGAATCTCATTAAGGACAAACTCACATTAGAGTTTCCTAAAAAAATACAAAGGAACCTTGTGGTTATTACATGGTGGATAATCAAACACCATCCACCATCACTCACAAAAATTGGATTTAATCAAATCGTGTTGGCATCGATGGATTGGGAAATGTTTAGTCATTATGGGAAATGGTACATTGGTGGTTGGGTCGATGAATAAGGCACAAATATATTCTTTTGTTATTTCTTTCTTCTTCACCTCATATGTTGACAATTTATCAGCATAGTAAGCCCTACAACCATCCATATATGATCTCCATCTATCAATTTGACTCATTATCTAGTTAACTTGACCTAATACTAAATCTAGGGTATTGACCAAATAAGTGCAGTGGGTGTTCATGGAAGTGGGTTCCCCCATTCTCCTAATTATCTACTCAATTTCAATTTTTTTCTCCACTATGTGCATAGCTATATGCGCTTGAATTCCTAGGGGATCTAGTAGAACTATAGGAGGGTTAGGTGGAGGGTTGGAAGGGTTAGGAGGGTTGGGCAGAGCGTTAGGCAGAGGATTAGGTAGAGGGTTAGCTGGAGGGTCAACATGCTGACCTATTGGATTAAAATTACAAAATAAACTATGCATAAAATAAAAAATTCACAAAAATGATTTAATTCACAAAACTTACCTCTTCTTCATGACAAATCATAGATTTCATGAATGTGGGAGTAAAACCAATGATTTCTACTATTGATGGGAGAAAATCCAATAATTTCCATGTTGATGGAGCAAAATGTGAATGCCAAAGGAGAAAAATTCAAGTCAAGAGAGGAAGAAATGAATTTGTGTTTCAATTTTTTTTAATATTTAAGGAATGCGTACACATTCCTTATAATTTTAGGAATGCATATGTGTTCCTATAATGTGTATGTGTTTCTATTGGTAAAGGAATGTGTATGCATTTTTTTTACCAAAAATGTGTATGCATTATGGCCTGGATGTCCTGAGCCATAATGCATATGGATTATGGAAATAATGTGTATGTGTTATGTAATAACACGTATGCATTATGGGTAATGTCCACATAATTATCCCCCAACTCTGTGCACATACCCATTAAGTGAATTAGAGAATGAATTAGGTGTATTCAGGTAAATTAAATGATAGGGATGAACATATCATTTTATCGTACTCATATCAAATATATAATACTTAATTAAATACTTGATTGAATACCCAATTGATATATTGAAAAGAGTGGGGGCATTATCATGATGGAAAATTAGTAGAGGGGGAATTATCAGATCAAGGGATAAAGGAGAGGGGCATTAGCAAGGGATGATTAAAAAAATATGAGAGGGACATTATCACCTATACTGAGAAAGTAGAGGAGGAATTGACTGAGACATGTCTTGAAAGGAGAGGGGGAAGTATAACCTATATAGAGAAAGGAGTGACTAGAGATGATCGAGCATAAGCAAAAAGCCTATTCACCCACAATAAAGGTATTAGAGAGTGTGACTAGGGACTATGAGGGATAATGAGTGTTGATGAGAGAGTGATTAGGGATGATGAGGGTTGATGAGCGAGTGATTAGGGATGATGAGGGATAATTAGTGCTAATTAGGGATTGTTTAGGGATGATAAGGGATAATGAGGGTTGATGAGGGTGTGACTAGGGACTATGAAAGGATGATGAGGGCCAATGTGGGAGTGATAAGGGATGATGAGGGTCATTAAGGGAGTAGTTAGGTATGATGAGGGGTGATGAAGGAGTGGTTATGAATGTGAGGGATGATGAGGGGGTGTTTAGGTAATATGATGGTAGATGAGGGAGTGATTAAGGATGATGAGGGTTAATGAGGTAGTGACTAGGGATGATGAGAGCTAATTAGGGATGATGAGGGATATGGAGGGTTGATGAGGGTATGACTAGGGACAATGAGGGATGATGAAGTCTAATGAGAGAGTGATGATGGATGATGAGGGATGATGAGGGAGTGATTAGGTATGATAATGGGCGATGAGGGAATGATTAGGGATGATGAAGGTGTGTTTAGGGAAAATGAGGGTATATGAGGGAGTGATTAGGGATGATGAGGTATGATGAGGGTTGATGAGGGTTGATGAGGGATTTCTTAGGGATGATGAGGGGTAATGAAGGATGAATAGGGAGTGCTTAAGGATGATGAGGGATAATGAGGGATGATGAGGGTGTGACTATGGACTATGAGGGATGATGAGGTCTAATGTGGGAATGATGAGGGTCAATGAGGGAGTGATTAAGTATAATGAGGGGTGATAAGGAGTGATTAGGGATAATGAGGGTTGATGATGGTTTGTTTATGGTAAATGAGGGTAGATGAGAGAGGTTCAATGGCATTGACATATTCTATGGTTTTATAGATAGAATATATATTAGTACCATGACCTCACAAATGGATTTAGATATAGATTTAGAGTGAAAAGATATAGGGGCCAAGGTCTATCAATCCTATCAACTATATCTAGTTAACTCTATCCATTGAAAAAATCTATCAATGACTAAACATGCTTATCAATGATCAATACTGCTACATCGCATATGTAAGATGTATGGTATAACCAAACTAACCCATTGTGCATAATGCCTAACATGACATGAATGATTTATGTGATTCAGTACATATCCATATCATATAATAGAGTGATGTCATATTTATACGTATTTCATGATTTTGATTTGATACATAATTAAATAGATGTGAGTGACATGACAGGATGGCTAATTCTTACATTATTAATATGATAGTTGGTTTCAAATACTTGACATCATTGAACATGATTCATTAAATATGGATTGCATTAGTATGGTGGGCCTATTATTTACATTTGCCTTGGGCATAAGTGGATATGGTATTTTTGTGTCACCTTTGCCCTATGATGGACTTAATTACAAGTTAAATTGGCATGAATTGGTGGTTGGGTGTGCATGGGTCACCAATGTAACCTATGATTTCCCATGCAAACCACTTTGACATGAATTAAAATTAAATATAGGTGACCAAACCTAAATGTGGCCCAAATTATCCCTATTTACCATAGTCACAAATGATTATGGTGGTGTTGTGTCACGACTATAAGGGACTTGATCATAAATAAATTAGAATATAAGAGTGGTTGTGTGTGCTTTGGTTTTTAAACTTTAATTTTGACAAACCCAATACTCCTAGAAATGCCAAAAATCCATTCTGAAGGTGCAAAAATCTAAAAAATGACTATATATTTACTAAAAATCGATCTATCAATTATAAAATTAATGTGCTAAAATCTCGAGGTTCAATATTGAAATCTTGAAAATGCTTAAGTACTAACCAGATTAGATTTTGAAAAACTATCTCCCACATCGTAAGGCATGTATATGTGAGACCAAATCTACAAGATGTAGAGTGAATATAAATGTAACAATATAAATGTAAAATTAATATTTATTTTACTAAACCACCCCCTCCCACCTTCTAATTCATACTCTTATATTTTACCACTTCATGACTTCACTAGAACATAACGTGTATGCATTATTGAGTGTGCATGCTATATAACATGCATACAAATTATAGGTGTGTGTGTTCTATGTTATGTTTAAATTAAAAAACCAAGCCTTTTATGGAGGTCGTATGACCATCTATCCATATTTTTCTTATATTTCAGGATCTATATACTCGTAAAATTAATTAAAAAAATATTCCTTAATTTTTTTAATAAAACATAGGTCACAAACTATATAATCTTATTCAAATTTACACAAAAGTGTTTCAAATAATAATAAACTTTACTATAAAAAGGTTGCACCATATGGATGACTATCTACTTTGTTTTAATTAAAAAAAGGAGTTCCTCTTCAAATTTTAGATGTTTGACTTACTTATACTTAACCATTTTAAAAACATTTAGTGTTATAGAAACTAGACTCAAAATAATATAATTCATGTTCTTATACTATATTCAAATTTTGAGTGTTCCCATCTCAAATAATCTACAAAAGTTGAGATTTTTTAATTTTTAGGAAAAACATGTCCACGATTATGTCCCCTTTTGTCCACCAATTCCCTAATCTTACCCTTGGATTGGGACAATCAAACACCTAAAATTTTATACCTTATTAAATGAGGTATTAATCCTTATTTTAGTCCTAAATATGGAACTATATATGAATATTTTTATGAAAAAAATATATAAAAATTGATGTTTTGTTTTAGTTATGCAAATTCAAAATGATTAACAATTAATATAGTAGGTATGAGAGTTTTTGAATACATTTTAAATTGTATTATTTTATTTGAGTTATATAAATATTAATTAGAAACATGCTTATAGTTGGAGGGATGATGAGTGATGGGGTGGTTGTTATGAACCTGTGATATCTCTTCTCTTTATTTTATTAGTTTAGTAGTTGCTATGGACACATATGCTTTGTAAGTCATCCCGTGAGCATTTTGTTTTATCCCACATTCATGAGAAGTAGTAGTTGCTTAGATTAGAATTCATATATAAGTATGTGTTGAGGCCATTGAAGGCATCAGTGAATTATTTGTATTGAGCTTGCTCAAAAGAGGTTGCCCCCTCGAAGTGGTCTGTGATCAATATAATCTATTCAGTGCTTCTATTCATTTTGTAATTCTATTATTTCATGCATTTTTATTGAATTGTTGTAGGAGGATTCTCTCATCTGGTATCGTATCACTTTCCAGGACTAAATTTTGTTTTTTCAAAAAGTCTTCACTCTATTTTTCTACATAATACTTTTTTTTAGAAATAACTTTGTTCTAATGCATAATTTATTTTAGTATTTTCCTGTAAAACACTAATCTATTTCAGATCAAGGTATAAACCTAACCACATAACTATGGGAAGTGCTTGGGTGAAATCTCTAAAACTCATTATTATGAGTACCACAGGAACCCCAAAGTAGTTGGCCCATTGAGAGGACCTAGCAACAAAATGGGAAATGGCCCCTTCCTAATTGAGTAGTTCTTATCCATCAAGAAAACCAAGAGCTATTGCAAAGAGATAAATCCATGGCCAATTTTTTTTTAGAGAGCGATATTCGCTTAGATAGCATTGGTGGCTAGAGTGAAATTTTTAAAACTCTTAGGCAATCATTGAAACTTGGGTCCCATTTTTATCAATTTTTTGAATATTTCTAGCAAACTCAAAATAATCAATCAACAGAGTATCCATAGACTATTAGAGGACTTATTGCCAGATAGAAAATCAATTTTTTTAATCACAATAGAAATGGGTCAACAAACTCATGGGTTATGACTATGAGATAAATTACAAGAATGATAAAGATAATATTGTGGCTGATACTCTATCTTGCATATTTGTGGATCAAGCTTCCCTTTTAGCTATTTCCATGCCTATTTTGCATTTATTGGACATTGTACAACAAGGGTATTTCAATGACTCCTCATTATCTAAAATCATTCAATAGTTGGCTACTAACCCCGTGACTGTACCACATTATTCTTGGGATGGTGATTCTCTATGATACAAGGATCATCTAGTGCTTCCTCAAAATATAGATATATAGCAAGCTGTATTCTATGAACTCCATTCTTCTCCTTATACAGGGCACTCAAGGTTCTCAAAACTCATGAGCGGGCATGATACAACTTATTTTGGAAGGGAATGAAAAAGGAAATTCAATAGATGTCAGTTGAATGTGATATATACCAATATAACAAAGGTGAAACAACACTCATCTCTATTTTGCTCAAACCCTTGCCCATCCCTACCATGATTTGGATAGATATTTCTATGGATTTCAATTAGGGGATCCCTAAATTTGGAAGGAAAATGGTGATCTTGGTTGTGATTGATCACCTCTCTAAATATAGTCATTTTGTGCCCTTAGCCACACCTATACTACCTCCACAGTTGTATAAATTTTCTTGGACCAAATTTTCCATCTTCATGGCATTCCTTCATCTATTGTCTTAGATCATGATGCAACTTTCACTAGCCATTTTTAGACAAAATTATTTCGATGGACCGACACTCAGTTGAAGATGAGTACTGGGTATCATCCACAAATGGATGCCTAGATTGAAATTATTAACAAATGCTTGGAAAATTTCCTCCGTTGCTTCACCACAAAAAAACATCAGTCAGAAAAGTGGATCCCTCTTGCCGAATGGTGTACAATAACTCCTATCACACTTCAACAAAAATGACTCCATATGAATCAGTCTATGGTCAAGCACCACCAGTATTCTTTTCAAACAACCCCAATAGTTCATTAGTTCAAGCCATTGACACAATCCTCCAAACTTGGGATCAGATCCTTAGTACCCTATGAGAAAATATTCATATGGCACAAAATTGAATGAAACAATAAGCATATCAACATCATTTTGAACACACTTTTTAAGTAGATGATATGGTTTTTTTTCACCTGTAACCATAAAATAAATTCTCCCTAAAACTCAAAGGGAATCATAAGCTATCACCCAAGTTCTATGAGCTTTATAAGGTTCTTCAGAATATTGGGTCAGTTGCTTATAAGTTGGAGCTCCCACCTTCTCCCTGAGTTCACCTTGTATTTCATGTCTCTTATTTGAAGAAATTTCTTGGCATAAAAACTACAGTGTAGACTATTTTACCTCAACTTGATAATGAAATATCCATTCTTCTTAATCCGGAGGTAGCCTTGGATAGGTGCACATGCCAACTTCAGTCTTATTCCATCACCAAGGTTTTAATTTAGTGGCACAAAATGCAACCAAAAGATGCAACATGGGAACCACTATTTCAGATTCAACACCAATTCCCACATCTGAAGCTTTGAGGACAAAGATTTTTCTAAGAGGGAGGGGATGTTATGAACCCATGATATCTCTTCTCTTTACTTTGTTGGTTTATTAGTTTTTATGGACACATATGTTTTGTAAGTCATCTCATGAGCATTTTGTTTTATCCCACATTCATGGGAAGTAGTAGTTGCTTAGATTAGAATTCATATTTAAGTAAGTGTTGAGGCCATTGAAGGCATCCACAAATTATTTATATTGAGCTTGCTTAAAGGAGGTTGCCCCCTTGAAGTGGTTTGCAATCAATAAAATCTATTTAGTGCTTATATTCATTTTGTAATTCTATTATTTCATGCATTTTTATTGAATTGTTATAGGAGGATCCTCTAAGTGGTGTCCCTGTATACAAATCATTCATCTTTGGTTAGATAAAAAATAAATTGATGGTTTCTTACTAATAAAGAGTATTGCATATGTGGACAATGACCCACATTTTTTGAAGTTTGAAGTTAGAATGTAATTCCTCCTGTCTACCTACAACTTAGTCAAAATCCACCAACTCCACTAAGTTGACTCCAAGAGATGTTCAACAACCAACATCACATGTCGTTTGAATATGAACAATAGTCTTCTAGAGAGTTTGGCGTAGCCATGTTTTACCAAGAGTAGTCAATTATATTTTATGTATTTTTCTGTGTAAGACCTCTTATTTAATGATATGTATGTATCTGGTTTTCTCAAAAAATGAAACAATCCTTTCGTTGTATTTTATAGAATTAGTTGGTATTTAATTTTGGTCTATTATGGAATTGTATTCATAATAGTTTAATAGATTTTTCCATCTATTTGTGTGTTTAACCTTTCAGTTTGCTATCAGAGCCTGAAGATGAAATAACCTATGGGAGAATGAGCCAAAAGATCATGGCAGAAGAAAAAACATAGCCATCCAATCAACGTGAAGGAGTATTGTGTATTAGCCCTTCCCATGCCTTTTACTAGTATTATAAGGAGTGAATTGGCATTGGGAAGAGTGTGGAAAGAGCCAATAGAACCAAGTGAAAGTGCTGACCATTGAAGAAAGAGCATGCAACTATTTATACCTAGTAGTAGTGAGAAGAGATCAAAAATAGAGGAAGTTGTAATCTAATTTATTTTTTGAAGCATTAAAGTAAATAAAGTTTATTTGTGGTACACTATTGAGTCTATGAAAATCTATGCACATATAGACTAGTGTATTTGGTCTAAGAGTCTAGCATTAAACCGATACCAATAAGAGATCATGGGTATAAAGAGATGAGAGGTAATTTAGAGAAGTGATGTAAATCAATAACATGGCTGAAACAAAGGGAAAGAGTTGGCAACATCCGACAATGCTCGATGGTCAGAATTATGATGTATGGGCTAAGAAGATGAAGACAATATTTATAGCAAATGATTTATGAGATTTTATGGTCACTAGATTCATAGATGTGACCGATTAAACAACCTAAAATGCATTGTCAAAAGCCCAAAAGACCCAATTGAAAGAGAATCAGAGGAAGGATGCAAAAGCCTTGAATCTGATCGAGATAGCTATGTCAAAAGCCATATACCCCAGAATAGTAACAACAAACTATTCAAAGGAGGCATGGGAGATCCTCTAAAATTTCTATCGAGGTCCTGATCAGGTATGGTTAGTGAAACTCTAAATGCTTAGAAGAGATTTTGAAACTCTTCAGATGAATAATGGTGAGTACATTTTATATTTTCATACTAGAATTTCTAGTCTAACAAATCATATAAGAATTAATAGTGAAATAATAGAAGATCAAAGGATTATTGAGAATATCCTGAGGAGTTTTCCATTGAGATTTAATCCATTAGTGATTACAATTGAAGAAGCTAAGGACCTTTCAAGAATGACAGTGGATGAGTTGATGGGTTTGCTACAAACCCATGAGCAGTGGCTAAGCATATCCACTCCTTCTTCCCTAGGGCAAGCCTTCAAGGCTCAGGCCAGTTTCAGAGGTAGGGGGAGAGGAAGAAAAAATAGAGGCAAAAACAAGTAGAGGAAGAGGAAGAAGCTACTATTAAAGATCGAGCTCAAATAGTCAAGTACCAAGTAGCTCACAGTCAGACTCCAAGTACAAGAAGAGGAACAATACTACAAGTCAAAGGTATGACAAAAATAATGTTCAGTGTTACTATTGTCTAAAGTATGGTCATTTTTCTAGTGATTTTTAAAGAGGCAACGTGACCAGTCAAGGAAAAATGAAAATGTAGCTAATAAGCCAATGAATGAATCTAAACATTTACCAAACACGTTCATTATATGTAATATTGCTGAGCAGAGCAACGATGAAGTTTGGTTCTTGGATAGTGCTTGTAGTAACCACATGAGTGGTAATGAGAGCTTGTTTGCCTCCATTGATAAAATCATTTAGTTTGAGATCAAAATGGGGATTAATGAAAAAGTTCCAATTGTGGGAAGAGGGACTATCATCATTTGCACTAAACAAGGTGAAAGGAGAGCAATCTAGGATGTCTACTATGCTCCAAAGTTAAAACACAATATTTTGAGCATTGGAAAATTGGTTCAAAAAGGGTATAGAGTCTTGATGGAAAATGGAGAGTGCACAATCTTTGACAAGGATGGAAGCAAGAGAAAAATTACTACGGTTCAAATGACAAAGAACCACATGTTTTTGCTCAAGATACAAATTGGTTTCCTTAATCAGATGAAGAGTACGATGGGACTACAACAAGAAACCTTCAAGACAGTCATCCAAAACACATCCAAACTCTGGCATTTTATGTATGGACATTTAAGTTATTATGGATTAAGACCTTTGTCTAAGAAAGATATGGTTAAGGGATTACTAAGAATAGTAGAACCTTATAGAAAATGTGAGGGATGCATCTTAGGAAAATAACATAGGCAACCCTTTCAATCAAGGATGTCTAGGAGGACAAAAGCACCATTGGAGTTGGTGCATTTTGATTTGTGTGGCCCAATGAAAACTCTCACATTTGGTAAGAATGCATATTTCTTGACTTTCATAGATGTGTACAACAGGATGACTTGGGTCTATTTCTTAAAGAATAAATTTAAAGTATTTAAGAAATTCAAGTGGTTTAAGGCATTGGTTGAGAAACAAAGTGGTCAATTCATCAAGGCCCTAAGAAAAGATAGAGGGGGAGAGTATATCTTTAAAGAATTTTTGATTTTTTGCAGGAAAGAAGGCAATGAAAAATAATTCACCACCAGGTACACTCCACAACAAAATGGAGTGGTATAAAGGAAGAATAGAACCATCCAGGAGAGGGATACAAGCATGTTGGAAGCCAAGGGACTTTAAAAAGATTATTGGGTGAAGCTGTAACAATAATAGTCTAATTGTCAAACAAAAGTTTGACAAACGCCATACACAACAGGATTCCATAAGAAGTGTGGACAAATAGAAAATACATTGTGGAGCATCTAAGAATTTTTGGATGTGTGGCATATGCTCATGTGCCAAAGAAAAAGAGGAAAAAATTTGATGATAAAGGAGAAAAGTGCATTTTCATTGGCTATAGTGAAGAGTCTAAAACATATAGGCTATATAACCCTATTACCAAGAATATTATGACTAGCAGGGATGTTGAATTCATTGTGAATGAATCTTGGGATGACATTTTTGACACTACCTCAAGTATCTCAGTAGTGATACCCATTGATGATATAGAAGGTGGAAATGAGCATGTGGCAACACTTCTATCTACATCAAGTTCATAACATACTCCTCAGTCAAGAAGCTCTCGTAGCAGTTCAGATTCAACCCTTGCTTCTCTAATGCTAAGAAAGAAAAGATGTTTGAGGGAGATTTATGATAATACAAGGTATGATGATGAAAATTTGAATTTTGCTTTGTTTTCTCATAGTGATCCTACATATTTTAAAGAAGCAGTAAAAGAAGAAAAATGGTGTAAGGCCATGGATGAGGAAACAAATGCAATAGAGAGAAACAACACTTGGGAGCTAGCTGAATTACCTAAGGGTAAACAGGTGATTGGAGTTAAGTGGGTCTATAAGACCAAAGCACTATAGAAGGGAAGATTAAGAGGCATAAATCAAGATTGGTTGTTGAAGGTTACAAACAATAGCCTATAATAGATTACGATGAGACATATGCTCCTATTGCAAGAATGGAAACTGTGAGGGTTGTCTTAGCAACAACCACCCAACACAAGTGGAAGGTCTTTCAAATGGATGTTAAGTCTGCCTTCCTGAATGAAGTGCTCAAAGAAGAGGTATATGTAGATCAACCACCTGGTTATGAAGTCCCAAAACAAGAAGACACTGTCTATAGGCTAAAGAAATCACTCTATGAGCTTAAGCAAGCACCAAAGACATGGTACAATATAATTGATTCATATTTTAATAGCAATGTCTTTAATAAAAGTAGTAGTGATCCCACACTTTACATCAAGGCAAGCCATGGTAAGATTTTGATTGTTGTAATATATATAGATGATCTGATCTTTACAAGAAATGATGATCCTTTCATTGTTGAATTCAAAGAAGTAATGAAAAGGGAATTTGAAATGATAGACTTAGGTTTGTTAAGGTACTTCCTTGGCATAGAAGTACACCAAATGGATCATGGCATATTTATCTCTCATTCTAAATATGCCATAGAGATATTGAAAAGATTCAAAATGTTGAATAACAAGCCTACACCAACACCAACAGCCATAGGTCTAAAATTGAGTAAAGAAGATTGTAGCAATGAGGTGAATCCAACCTTATAAAAAAGCATGGTTGGAAGTCTAATGTACTTGACAGGTACGAGGCTTGATATTATGTATGCAGTAAGCCTTGTTTTTAGATTCATGGAGACACCTAAGGATACACACTGACAAGTAGGAAAAAGAATCTTGAGATATGTCAATGGCACAAAGAATTATGGCATATTCTATACTACATCAAGTGAATTTAAGTTGGTTGGCTATACAAATAGTGATTGGGCAGGAAGTGTAGATGACAGGAAGAGCACATCAGGACATGTGTTCCACATGGGTTCAGAAGCCATTCCATGGGCTTCCAAGAAATAAGTCATAGTTTCTCTATCAACAACAAAAGTTGAGTATATTGCAACAAATGTAACTGCATGTCAGGCTATTTGGCTCAGGGGAATCCTAGTTGACTTGCATGAGGAACAAGAAGATGGTACTACAATATATTGTGACAATGTATCCTCAATAGCCTTGATGAAGAATCTGGTTTTCCATGGATGGATCAAGCATATTCATATTTGTTATCATTTCATAAGGGAGTTGGTTGAAGATAAAAAATAAAGCTTCAATTTTGCAGGTTAAAAGATCAACTGGCAGACATATTCACAAAGGCATTGACACAAGAGAATTTTGAATGACTAAGACAAGATTTAGTCATTATGGATGTTGAAGTTATGAGTAGTAAGAATTAAGGGGGAGTGTTGGAATGTAATTCCTCTCGCCTACCTTCAACTCAGTCAAAATCCACCAACTCCACTCAACCAACTCCAAGAGATGTTCAACAACACATGTGGTTTGAATATGAAGAGTAGTCTTCTAGAGAGTTTGATGCAACCATGTTTTACCATGTGTAGTCAATTATATTTTATGTATTTTTCTGTGTAAGACCTCTTATTTAATGGGACATATGTATTTGATTTTCTCAATCAATGAAACAATCCTTTTTTTGGCTTTTGTAGCATTAGTTGGTCTTGAATTCTGGTCTGTTGTGGAAGTGTATTCACAACAGTTTAATAGATTTTTCCGTTTGTTTGTGTGTTTAACCTTTCATGTTTGTGTAATCTATACAATTGCTATATATTATTCATGACTATTCAACTTTTAAAGCCTTGATTTTCTCTCCTTTTCTTCTTAATATACATTCTTGTATATTATTATTATTATTATTTTATATATATATATATATATATATATATATATATATATATATATATATATATATATATATATATATTTTACAAAGTAGTTGTGATTATATCAATTGCAATTCCCTACTACCACCTTGAATGCTCACTCAAAGTTGCACTCTTTTGAGGTTATTTGGAATAAAAGGTTTTCCAGCTTATGGAATTTTTTTATTAAGCCATAGAAAGCTAATTTGCTTTGGTGCATCATTTATCAAGGCTTCCCTATTAGAAACCGTCTTCTACACATTAAGGTTTCTAAAACAACTCTTTTATTTTTTATAGCATACACAATCAGCTTGGAGATGGATTCAAATCTTTTTTCAACCCTTTCTTCCAGAGTTAGTCTCATGAAAAATAGTTTTATTGGGGATTTGGTCATGTTACCTACACATTACAATCAAATCTTGTATATTTTTTGCCCTAAAATATTATTTCAACTATGAAAAGAAATTAATAATGTAATCTTCAACCATATTTCTATTAATAGAAATTATACATTTACTAACATCGAGGTGTTAGTCATTTATAATGTCATGCTTTAGAATTATGTACAGTGTAAAAAAATTCATGTAGATGTGGATCATTTACAATCCATTTTGGACTATTTGGAGAGTGTTGTGTCTGTTGTTAGTCAGGGTCCACCTTACTCTCCTTACTAGGGGTCTCCTAAATAAGTTATTGGTCATGGGTATGATAAGTGCCATTCAAAAATTGTGCAGAGTTTCTTGTTGCATTCTCAGTGACCTTCACCTAGTTGTCATAGTATAGGTGGTAGTTTTTGGCACATGGTTCTTGAGTCCATTATGTAGGTAACAAATTCGCAAGGAAAATTACCATTACCATGGTCTGCCCTTGTTATCTCACTCACCATGGAACATGAATAAGAAGGAAAAAACAACTAATAACGATAGGTGAGACCCTGTACCTAATATACATCCTAATAAGATTGATAACTAGAATAATCTTTCATGGCCTCTAACTAGTTTGATTTCTATTGTTACTTAATAGCCTTGTATTAAGTTTTGGATGCTTGAAGGGGATTTTATTATAATGCTCTTGATACTCTAATTTTTTTTTTATCGAATAATTATTTTTAAGGAGTAAGACATCAAGTAGTTTTAATTAATTTTCTTAATTAAAATTATGATTATATATGGATTTATTTATTGGGACTCTTTTTTTAATAATTAAGATGTGATTATGTCCTAGCCAATTCTTTTAGTATGTGATTTTATTCCATTCATTTTTTTTTAGGATTAATAGTATAGTTATTTATGATTAATAAAATATTTCTTTAGGGGAAGGTCTCAATAGTGGTGCACCTTAATTTTGGATAGTGAATTAAGAGTATAATCTAAAATTTTTACCCATTGTAATATGTCATCTTTTCAAGATCTAATTTATTATACATTTTCTGATATAAACATTTTTATCAAAAAAAAATTATAAAATGCATTTTTAAAACCTAAATGAGCGTCTATTTTGGAATTCCGATTCTTAAACACGTCTCCATTGCATTAATAATAAATTCTGATCTGATAAATAATTAAATCTGATATACCCAAAAACCGTTTCATTCATTGAATCAATCAATGAAAGAATTAAAAATAAAGTAGAGCAGCATGAATTAGAATGTCATTTGTAATAGACCGAAATACTGAGAATCGGTATTAAAGAGATAATAAAAGTGTTGGGGGAGTTGGTAAAGCTTGACTGTAACTTCTGCAGTCAATTTATTATAATTTGTAAGAGTACAGCGAAATTCTTATCATATTATTTAATCTGTCTTCAACGTGTAATTATTATTGTGGAGATATCTGGGAAGGTGGAATGTCATTTATAGTTGACTGAATTATTGAGAGTAGAGCTTAAATGGTAGTAAATGTGTTGGAAGGGTTGCTGATGCAAATTAATAAGAAAAAGACCAATCAGAACTCCAATTTATATATCATCAAACCGTTAAGACAGCGATAATAAATTGCGGTCCCATAAATAATTAAATCTGGTAAACATAATAAAAACCATTCGATTACATTTCATTCAGTCAGTAAGAGAATTGAATTTAGGGCGGAGCAGAGAATGAATTTAGGGCGGAGCAGTAAGATTTGAAGCTACTCATCTTCTGTTTATGATAATTCTTGCAATGGTTGGCAATGGTCCCTGCAATTATCACTTTCCAACCAACCCCAAGACGGATTATTTATTGACTCTAAACCAACTCGGAAAACCATAAAATTGAACCATTATTGGACTCAATATGCTTGTTTGATGTTACACAAAAATGAAGAATGGCATCAAATGATTAAATAGTTTTGCAGTGAAATTTAGTGCCAATGATAAATATTTTTAACACATACCAAGTGGATAATAATCGCATGTTATGGATTATACATTTAGATTTTTGAAAAAAAAAAAAAACCAAAAAAAATGTGGGCTTTGACCCATCTGTTTTCAAATAATTTAAACACGACTTCACAAGTAATCATTATATTTAATGATGTATTTATTTATATTGCTAATAATTATAGTATATTTGTATGTGTATTATTATAAATTTTGTTGATTGCAAGTATAAAGTATATTTTAAAAGAATAAAAATATAGTATATATCTAATTAAAAGGGCGGGTGGTATGAAAATATATTTTAAAAAAATATAACAAAAAATATCATATAATGTATAACATTAATAATCCATAAATAGTATCAAAGTGTAGATCATCAAGTATGGGTTCCCAACTATCTTATTGATGTGGAAATGAAATATCAAAAGTCAATCTCAACATTTTTCCTCACCTATTTCATTTAGGAAGAACAAATCCAAATTATCCATACCCAACTGGTGGCGAGGGTCATAATTTATGGCCCCTCAATAGTGAAAATCATCGACAACGAGAAAGAAGATTTGTATGTATCTTCACTCATTCATATTGTATATATGAATGCCAACAAAAGTAAAATAATTATTTAATAAGACTTGTAAAAAAAGTGATTGTTGCCGAGGGATTGGATAATGTGTTTAGTTTTACCCTGTTGTTATGGGGTAGTCCCTCCGAAGAAATTGAAAATTGTGTTTAGTTGTATCTTATTGTTATGATAGATGTTTGGCATAGCTATATAAAAGTATTGTGCTTATTAATACTTGTCAGGGACTATTGTTTTTGCCTCAGTGAATTAATTTGAATGGGAATGTGTGACAAGCTAATGCAATTTGCTTGGCAACTAGAAATTAAAGCAATTTTGTAATGTGCCAGTGACATATATCATTTTAATATTATTTTCTTCGTTGCCCATAAATGGTGATTAATCTATTATTCTTTGCCTAATCAAATTACTTTTTTTTAATAAATTAGAATTTGCTAATATTTTTGATGTGAAATTTGTGTGTATTATAAAGAATTTTGGCTGCATACGGTGAATAAAGTTACAGCTTCCTGGTACATTTTTTTGCCCATTCATAGTAAACAATGAATAATCCCCATAAACTTTGTAATAAGAAGATTTTGTTGAATTTAATCCCTGTTGCATTTAACTTGCATTTTTTATAATACTGTTTCTAAGAAAGTAAATGATACTCGGACTCATATTAAGATGACACCTACATGCTATTACAAGCAATGACACTAATATGACACCTACAAGCTATTGATATCACCAAGCCAAATGGGTATGAATTAATGCACATATGTTAGACTACCTAAAATAAATTAAAAAAATTATTTTATTCATTAGAAGAAAACAATATAACAAATCCCTACCATGTAAGTAATAAGTGGTGATAGCTGTGGTGATAATATTTGTAGAGCTCTGCCACTCTCGTAGACGCTACCACACTTATTCGATTTTGTTATGCCCATGTGTTGTGCTTCCGTTAGTACTGACACAACTTATACTCTGTACTAAGCCTTTTAAATGTGTGCAATTACGAATCACCTTGACACCTATTATTGCTTTGGCCTACTCTGCTACTACCCTTGACATGTATTTTTTTATTCCCCTTTTTGTGTCCAATTACAACATAAAAATATTTACTTTAGTTTATTGGATGAAAAAAACTTAAAAAAAATTAGGTGATTTGCATAGAATAAAAATCATGAATAACCAAAAAGTGGTATTTTTAAAACTTAGGGCTCATTTTTAGAGAGTTGCATATCCATAAAAAGAATTGAGACTTTAACAAATCCCAAACTTTTAACCACCGTTGTGGAAATTTTGATCAGGTTTGTTAACTGAGAGTTAGATATCTAGATAAAAATTTGAAACATGGACACATAATAGAAAAACACCAAAATATTTCACACCATTTATTAAAAAATAAAACAATCTTCAGTTTGTATTTGAAACTTGAATAGGGAAAAATCCTAAATTTTTTGCACCGTATGCTTTTCTATTTTGGCTAAAATAACAAACAAAATTAAAAGAAACTACTTCCAATTACAATGCTAGGAAATCTTACTATTTACTATAATGATATACATAACATAGCCACTAAAGCACACACAAATCACATCAGATTAACCTTAACATCTATGATAGTGAAAACACCAACCCTTATAACCACCACAAACACAATAACCTAAACCTATTTGGTGTAATTCTTGTTATGAAGGATCCACTCCATAACACAAACTACATGAATCATACTCAATTTTGATAGTCTGCCAAAAAAATCCACAACCCAAATAAAAAAAAAACATCTCGCAAATCTCATCACAATAACATAAATCAATGTAAAAAGACTAAGCCTCTCACCTGGTAAAACCCAATAAAGTTAAACATAAGGTCAAGATTCATCCCCACAATGGACATATTGGCCACAATAGAGAACCAAGGAAGCTCCCACAAAGGCACATGACAATAGAAAACCCAGTGGTATTTGATACAAATCCCACAGTTGCAATCACTTAAAGTGAAATGAAATCAATGTAGTAGTTGCATCAAAAAGAAAATAGACATTATACACAAGCCTGCTATTTAGTTGTGTAACACAAATAACCTATAGACAACAATACCACATGCATAAAAAGGCATTTGGGCTTCAAAATCTTGATGTTTTTTTAGAATCAATCTTTTTTTTGGAAGGAAAAACTAGTAAGTTTGTCTTAAGGGTTTTCAAAATCAAAGCAAGCCATTTTGTTTATTTTTAAAAGTGCACTCAAAATGTGAGTTGCATGTTCCACTTCCAGGAATTTTTAGAAGATAAAAAAAGGAAAATGTCTACGATTTATTTTACCTCATTTGAGTAGTATTTCCTCTAAAAAATGAACTAGGGAAAGATGAAACCATGCCTTGATTCAATGAACATAAAGAAAATGCAGGTTTTACAATATTAAACCTAATGATAATGTTTACTTTTGGAATTACAACAACAAACTTCAAACAAACATTCATTGAGGTTGTGAGATGCCAACGAGGCATTTTTAAATCCACCTTTAAAGCACCATGCCATTTTTTCCCTAAAGACATCTGACAGTCTATATGCATGACAAATTGGGAGCTAAATCAATAACTTACATTCTATCTAGATTTTTTTTAAGGATATATGGTGCTAAATGAAACTTGCATTATATATAAAGCATGCTTAAAAAATCATTGAGATGGTATTCTATAAAATAAGGTAATGAATTTTAAATAAATATTCACTTTACTACCAAACAAAGGTTGAAAATACACTTAGTATTGAAATCCATAGAATGGAAAATATTTTGTTCCAAATCGTATGCATTTCAAGTGTTAATAGCCAAAAAAATCACAGTAAGGAGATGAATACAACAAATTGATATACAAAACAAATAGTAGAAATATCATATAATATCTCCAAAAACTTATCAAGTACAATGAGAGTGCCTTGAATATATAGGCAAGGAAGATCAATGATAGCCATAGGATCATATGAGATAACCAAGGGATAAAAAACACTATACTCAAATATTTAATATCCACACCTAAGTGGGTGGAAAAACCTAAACAATGCTTAAAAATAAATAAAGCACCTAGAAAACATGAGCTATGGTAAATAAAATTTACTCTAACATCACCCCTCAAGAAAAACTAGGGGCTAAAAACAACTAAAAATAAAGTAGCATATCCATAATATGAGTCTTGTTAACAAGGATTGATCAAGTACTCATTTAAAATATATCTATGAAAAATGAAGGAGGAAGATATCCTCATGAACACTCTCCAAGGAAAAATTATGAAACCCAAATCATACATGCAACTCAAGGTAACGAGATGATGCAAAAGGATTCATAAAGATTTTGGCAACCTGATGCTGAGTTAGAATTTACTCCAAGTAAAGAACTCCATACTAAATGCGTTGACAAATGAATTAAATGTGAATCTCAATATTCTTGGTCCACTGGTGGTCAACAATGTTGTAAGAAATGTGAATTGCACTTTGGTTTTCACACCAAAGTACAATATGTGAAACATGTGTGAAGCTAAACTCTATCAATAACTGTCAGAGCTAATAGACATGTTGATTCACTATGACTATTGCCCTATAATCTACCTCTATGCATGAAAGTGCAATAGCCTACTACTTCTTACAAGCCCAAGCAATTGGAAAAGAACCAATACAAAAAAGGTAGACATAAGTGGAATTCCTGTCATCAATATAACCTACCCAATATGAGTAAATATAGCCAACAAAGTGATTAGAATCTATAATGTAGTGTAATCCAAAGTGGGAAGTGACCTGTAGATATCAAAAAATCATTTTGGTAGCCTAATAGTGACTTTCATGAGGATCATGTGTAAACTGAGATACAAACCCAACTATAAAAAAAATATCGAAGTATGGGTCAAGTTTATGAAACTTCCAACCGACTACATACACAATGTAAAGTAACAAAGATGAGTACCATAGGTGGAAGTAAGAGTGACCCAAAACTGGCAAGGATAGGGACTTGGATTAAAATTAACCATGCCAAAATGTTGAAGAAGATCAAGGATGTACTTCTGCTAACTCAAATGAGTTCATAAATCTAACTGATAAATTTACAAACCAATGAAAATTATAAAAGACTGAGATATATCATATCAAACTACACTAAAAGAGCCTATTGAAGACCCTGAATCTAAGAAGAATATTTGCTTGTAAGAAGCAGATCATCAATGGAAAAAAACATTATAATAATATCCTCTCCAACATGTTGGATATATATGGTAGGATTTGAGTGGCAACAAACAAAGCCAATAGATAGAAGAAAAGAATCCATCTTCTCATACTAGGCTTAAGGATCCTATTTGAAATATAATAAAGACCTTCATAGTCAATAAAAAAGATAAAAATCATGAACAAATCTAATAGGTTTTTCCATGTAGATTTCCTCATACAGATCTTAATGTAAGAAGGCACTCTTTACATCCATGTAGTATATTGGCCAACCCTGTGATGTGGTAATAGAAAGGATAAGGTTTACAAAACACATCTTGGCAATAGGGGAAAAAGTCTTAGAGTTATCAATATATTTGACTTGTGATAAACTCTTTGCTAAGAGATATGCCTTATACTTTTCAATGCACCCATCAACTACATATTTGGTGTGGTATAGCCACTTACACCTAACCAATGTTATTCCCTTATGAAGAGAAACCAAATCCCAAGTATGATTTTTCATCAAAGAAGAATATTCATCTATCATCACATCATACCACTCATGTATCCCATGAACATGTGAAAAAGACTGTGGATCTTCAAAAAATGCCTAAAATAAAATTATAGAACCCATAGAATGTGCATGATGATGTTTAGTGGGTAGAAGATTCTATCACATCATAATTTCTCTCTAAGCTGATTTACCTGATTATTTGTGGATTATTATAAAACTATTAACTTGATTAATTTCTATTTAATTAAGTTATAAGTCATATGTTGATATGGGATAGTTTTATGTTGCTTAGATTAAATGATTAAATTGATATGAGTTAGATGTATTTGTATATTCTTTACATTATGATTGTGTTGTTAGTTTTTACAATAGTATTTTATAGTTATATGATGATATTATAGGCTAATTACTTTATTTGTCATGAGTTGGATGTAGGATATATAATTCCTCAGAGCATCACAGAGGGAAAGCATCATCGAAGAGAATGATGTAGATGGAGATGTTGGGGGATGATATAGGAACAAGTAGAAACCCATACACACACCACAATAGTTAGCATTATTTATATGCATTGTTTGAATTATTAGCTATAGTATGCCATTTGTGTAATTTGTATTAAGATGATTTATTATGTGTTTTAGTTATGATCTAGTGTTCAGTTTAATGCTTATGTGGATCTAATTATGTGATTGCATTATGGTTGTGGTATATAGATTGAGTGCATAATTCTACTTTTCGATCATGTCATGTTATTATATTCATGATTACAGATAATATTGATTTAATAAGTAAGTAAATCTACATGTTTAGTATTTACCTACTGCTATCTATAGACTAATCAAAGTGTCTTTAAATGCCTTAACACATTAACTATTTATTATGATATTATGAAATATCATTAGTTCAGCTTAATGCCATGGTATACAAAAATATAGGTAAAGACATTTTGGATGGTCTATATAGTAGTAATGACAAACAAATATGTTGTTATAATATCATTGTGTTTGACATTGGTATAATGATTGTTTGATTTGTTATTACAGTCAAAGCTTGTTATTGACTTTACACTAGTCACTTTGTTATTCAAAGCCATGTTTAAGTTGATTCTTGCTAAGTTGATTTTATAGCTACCTAAACTATACTATGAACTAACCCCTAGCTATATTTTGAATGCATATACATTATTTTTATGTTAAAAATACTTGTGAGTGATAGTTATCATTAGTATGATAATACTTAGATAATGATAAGTTGGTGCATGGGGGTCAATGAACCTGCATGTTTTGTTATGACTATTAAAATGATTATTAAAATCATTAGGAACTTTTAGGAATGTTTTAGGGTTTATAACCTAAGCTAATTTGAGTTAAGAATCATTTCAATCTTAAGCCATTTTGGAGTTTGAGGAGACTACATGAAGAATATGGCGACAAACTATAGTTTTTGTGGGTATGGTTGCATTGAACTCACCATGCATTGTTCTGTCCACTTATTACTCCATCATGGATTTGGGAGAGATGGGTGGAGAATAAATGCATGGAGGAGAAAGTAGAAATCAAGTAAAAAGAGAAAAGAATAAAAATAAAAGAGGAGATACACATGAGAGGAGGTAGTAGGCAAAGAAAGAGAAAAGAAGGGATTATCAAGCAAAGGAAAATAGAAGCTATATTTTGAGATATTTAATTTGTCTAGGTTGGTGAAGTTATTTCATTATTTATGGTTGAACACAGTAAATTCTGTGTATGTTTTTCTTGCCACATTTTTTGGTAATTTCCTAGTTATATATCCATAAAAAAGGATACAGATTTAGCACTGTGGATGGCTTGGCCATCCACATAACTAAATCTATATCCCATGAATCCTTAAAATGAGTATTAATATTGTGTGTAAATTAATATGGTTGATTTTAGGTTTAGTTTGGGTATGATCACTAAAACACTCAATCTATGATATTACAAGATTTTGATAGTCAAGTGTACACACACACACACACACACACACACACACACACACACACACACACACACACACACACACACACTTGACTATCAAAATCTTGTAATATCATAGATTGAGTGTTTATCTGCATTTTGTTTATTTTGTTTAAAAACCCTTAAGTTAATAAGGAGATGAAACACATTAGTGTCAAACCTTAATCTAGTAAATACGATGGTGAATATACCTAAACATGAATACATACATTTATAACAGGGTTGTAAATATATATTTGAAACCCTATAATGGTAAACAAAATAAAGAGAAAATTTTATTGTATAAAAGGGGATGATACTAAAATTCTAAGTGTTTTTATTATATGATACCACCCAGCTATGAGATATCAGACCTATTATGGGTTTTTAGTTTCTAAGGAATGGACTGAATACTTTTGTTTTTAAAAAAACCTAAATGTATATAAAAGGCATGAGAATATATATATATATATATATATATATATATATATATATATATATATATATATATATATATATCTTGTGATGGTAAAAATAGGTCTGAGTAAGTTGGTTATGATTGGATATAGGTATATCAGTTAACCTCACACACACACACACACACACACACATAGAGAGAGAGAGAGAGAGAGAGAGAGAGAGAGAGAGAGAGAGAGAGAGAGAGAGAGAGAGAGAGAGAGAGAGAGAGAGAGAGAGAGAGAGAGAGAGAGAGAGAGAGAGAGAGAGAGAGAGAGAGAGAGAGAGAGAGAGAGAGAGAGAGAGAGAGAGAGAGAGAGAGAGAGAGAGAGAGAGAGTTTTCATTTTATTTGTATGATGTTTATGTGGATGATTATTTAGTTCAATCCTTTTATGTATTTAGAACTTGCAACATGTTATAAATTCAAATGGTGTTTTCTTTAGGTTGCATAAAATAAGTCAACTGAGTCAATCTATAAAGTATGTTTGGGTTATAACTTATAAATTTTAAGATGTTATAAATATTAAGATAAATATACAAGGTTGATTGTACTTAAATTATATTGATGGAAACAATTCTATTCAATTATGATTGGATTTGAATGGCACATGGTTACTATAAAACTGAGTCAATATGTTAGCTTGGTAGTTATGTTGGTCAAAAGCAAATTGAATATCTATTTAAACAAACCCATATTATAGGTGAATAAGAAAAAAATGGGTTTTTGATTAGTTTAATTTGATAATATATTATGTTTTGAAAGGAAATATAGAAAGATAAGAGAATAACGGTTTGTAGAAAATAGAATTCTTATGTTTGATTTCATAGACTATTTCCATAATAGATATACATGTTTGTTTGTTAAAACTATATGAAGTTTATAAGAAAAAAATATGAATTAAGAGTATGACAATGCTATACATTATACTCTAAGGAGATGAAAGTCAAGTACTTAGGGCATAACGGATACCCTGTTAGAAATGACAATACATATTTATAATTTGTGTACAAATACAAGTATACAATATATTTTTGGTATGTATTTGATTTGTATAGGTATATATTCGTATGAGGTAAATATGCACACATACACCTATATAGCATACATTTGTATATATGAGATGTGTGCTTATAATTATGGTATATGTTGATTGTTAATCTAATTAGAAAAACCTATGATGCAATATACTTTGATTATATGCATATAGCTCATAAATAGTACAAGTAAATATGAAAAATGGATCTTTATTTATTGTGAGTTAAGACATTAATTATAAGGTATTTGATCCTTGAAATTATTTATGACTGGCTTGTTGATTAATTGATAAATGTGTTGTAATGTCCCCTTCTAAGATGCTTGCAAGAGACCCTTAGCCTATTTTATTCCCATAGGATGATTCGAGTATTGGAAGGGAATAGTAGGGTGGGATCACTATTCATTAGTTAATATTCACTAATACTATTCATAGATCACTATTCATGAGTTAATCATCATGAAGACGTGGAATAGTAATGATGTGTCATAGTGATGAGGTATCCTTGGGGATGTGGCAATGGCCCACATAATATTTTTAAATGTGGAAAGTTGAGGGAAGAGAAGTATAGTGCATTTTTACACTTGACCACATGGGAGGAATAATGAGAGCATGTCAGAAACATATTGATTGAGAATCTTATCATTTATCTCATGCATGTGATGTGGGTAATCCTTGATGAATTTAAAAGATGTGGAATATTTTGACTTATGTGTGTGCACATGGGTAGGTGGGAGATATGGTCTACGATTCATGATTGGGGGTCACATGCAAGGTGGAGCGTAGCATTATAGGGTACATGGAGAAAGTCAAAAAGAATATCTTAAAAGATGCTTGGCACATGTGAGGGATAAGTGGCACTATTGATGAATAGTGTAACTACTATTAACTTGGTGCATTTTCCTTCTCTCTCATGAATTACAAGCTTATTCTCTTTATTCATTGTAAATTATATAAGTATGGAGCTCCTCCCTTTGATATTCACCTTTGAAATCATTTAAACCCTCATTTTATGATATTGGACTTATGTTCATATCCTCCTTCCTTGGATTATCTCCTTAGAGAATTTAAACTAGTTTTGGTGGTGAGATATCCACCCTAATTGGTGCTGGTGACTCCATTTAGGGATTACACATGGACTTTGTTATCCTTGAATTTAAGTAGGCTCAATTCAAGGGATAACTCATACAAAACTTGTCCATTTCATAACCCATGGGCTCTAAGCATGGAAAATGAGGCCATTCACTACCTCCTTCCATTTGTTTTTCCCAAAAAAGATAATCTTTTGAGGGAAGTTTTCACCCTGTGCAGTTTAGAGAATTTTCTCTGAACTACACCAAGTCCATTTTGGTGCAAGTTGGAGAATTTTCTTTGAACTGCACCATTGCATGCAAAAGCAGAGAATTTCTTTGACATTGCACATGCAAGGTCAGAGAAATTCTCTGACCCTGCACTTGGGGGCCCACCACCCAACTCAATAATTAATGGGGAATTAATTACCAAGCTTATATATAATTAACCTCATAATTCTTTACTTTTCACCTATGATCTATCATTTTCAAGCATGATTGATTTGCCATTTTTGTGCTCATGTGCATTCTTTCATCACCATTTTGCCTGCTCTTGTGCATTCATCATTGCCCTTGTGATTAATTTCCTTCTCCATTTGTAGACCTCATGTCTATTATAGGTAATTATTATTTCATTTTTCTTCATTTTCTCTTCCTTAATTTGTCCTAATGTTTTTTATTTTTATTTTTTAATCACTTTATTCCTATTTCATGTTTAGTTTTTGGATACACCTTGTAAAAATCTTCATATTTCACATCTAACATGTTGAAAACCTCTTGCATGCTTCAAAGCTTGTGAGTTTTCTAAAACCCTTAGGTGCATGTCAGAGAAAATACTCTGATGTGCATCCCAATTTAACCTTCCCTACCCCATGATCCTCAAAGAGTTTTCTTCGAGTTGCACAATTCCAAACCCTCTGAGGGTGCACTTCATATAATTTTCTTTGAAGTGCATGTAGCTTGGTTCACATTAGAGAATTTTCTCTAAAGTGCACCCTCTTTCCAAAAGCTCAAAGTGTAGGTCAGAGAAAATTCTCTGACCTACACATCTCATACTAGCCTACTTTTTGATGTACATCAGAGAATTCTCTCCAATGTGCACGACCTACCCTTTGGTGTACATTGGAGAATTTTTTTCAATGTGCACCATGAGACATACACCAGTGGTGTAAGTTAAAGAAAATTCTCTGACCTACACCAATGAGATAAGGTGTAATTCAAAGAATTTTCTCTAACTTACACCAAAACTTGCATAATCCAAGCAAGGTGCAAGTCAGAGAATTTCATTTGACTTACACCTTATCTCAAAATTTTACCAACTCCCATGTAATTTAGAGAATTTTTATGGGTTACATCAAAGACCAATTTTATCCATATCTCGTGTAGGAGTATAGATTTTTTCCACTATTATATTTTCTCCAAGATGAATAAAAATGCTAAATCTAGAATAATGAAAATTTCTTGTAGTTGCTTGATCAATGTTGAACGATTCACCTACCAAGAAAACAATGAAGTACAAGTTCCAGGATGTGTTCTCAGCATCTACAATTGAGTCTAATGTGGACCAAATCAGAGACAATAAGATTGGCCATGTTGACATGGTAGAGTTCTTGTATAGATTAGGGAGGGACCCTACTGATTCACACATGCATCTTGTTTTAAATAGTGAGATTCATTTGGTAGATGATTTTCCAATTTCAACACATGATCTAGAATTTATTTTAGTAGTTGATACCCACTTTGATAGAGAAACTAGATCAGGTAGGATGCTAATGGGAAGGTGGTCATTCGGTTAGATGCTGAGTACTTTGATAAAGTATTTCATCTCTCAGACATCGAAGAGTACTCAGATATAAGTATAAAATTATTCCAAGAATATTATGACAAGAATTTTGAAAAGTGTAAGAGGCACATCAATACACATTGGCTTAGGACTCTTAGACGTTCAATTACAAGATGACCTAAGTACTTATATTATAATGAATTATTAGAAGAAGTGCGAGATTTGATTACTCTCGTAAGTAGAGTTAAATGTATTCCAACATCATAATAGTTTCAATAATGGATGTATCATTACATCTTCATAATCAATAAGGCCAAATAAAGAATTAATTGGGGGAGCCAAATTAGTGATGCTATATGTCATCATCTTTTAGAGGTGATTTATTCCCTAAAGTTTTATATGATTTCTTATCTAGTTTATGTAGTAGCCAACATGAGATCATTCTCAAGATTGACCAGTAATGGTGAGAGGAAAAAGGTCCCAGTTCAAGAATACTATCCACAGTCAACTCTCAAGGAAAGTATCAAACATTATAGGAGAGTTTATGATGCTTTCTTCTACAAATTCATTTGCATATTTGAGAAAGATCTTGAGAAGAAGAGAGTTTTCGATCAGGCATGGGCAACAGTAAATAGAATTGGTTGCATTTTTCTATAGTTCCCAACCTTCACCTATATTAGGATAGGAGGATTTTATGAGCAACCATACATGATACCAAGGTATCCAAGTGATAAATTGATGTTGATGGAGATGTGTAGGAAAATAATGAGTGTACGTAAGAAGTATTCAGATGCTCAAAAATGAGGTTTTAAGTTTCCAATCAGTATTGTGTGATATACTATTGAAACTACTCCAAAGGCCAAAACCATGGAAACTAAATTATAGTGGATAACTCTTAAGAGATCTAAGAGTAGAGAAGATTTTGATTATAGGATAATAAAGGACAAACTCAAGTGTAATTTCACTCATGTACACAAGGTTAAACACATCTAGGTAGAATGTAGAATTGATGAAGATGTAAGGAAGCTAGATTATAGCGATCTTACTATTGATCAAATTGATAATCTAAATTTGGTTGATATTCCTAAAAATATATCAAATGATGAGAATGTATTAGACCCCTCATATGAGGGTAATAAAGTATCTTATACTCCTCTTCCTCTAATCCAATGGCCAATCAAATAATCTACATCAATCAGGGATAGATTCCAACCCATACTGGCAAGGACTAATGCTTGGTTAGAGTCCAAAGGTATTAAGTTAAAACATTTCAAAATTGGTTATGAGGAGCATGATGAAGAAACTTCTAAAAAATGAGAGGAGCTGAGGAAAAAGAACAAAGAAGAGGCATCTACATCCACTTAGAAACCAAAGTTTGTATTTTTGAGTAAAGGTAAGAAGAAATATAATGAAGCTAGTACGAAGGAAAGTGCTTAAGCAGAAGAGGAAAACACAGATACAAGTGAGGTACCACCTCAACCAACAACTTCACAAATGCCTTAGCTAGTGATTCAACAAACTATATAATCAGAGGTTCCTTTGGTTGAGGTTTCTCAAACCATAGTTTCATAGGTAACATTTTACATAATTCCCCCTATAGATACAACTGTACCAATTGATTCTATTCCTCCTCAAGTTATTCTTTCATCTCCACCTTCACCTCCTAGTGCCACACTCTTTCAAGTTCCCTCACAAGGCACATTGGATCAAGTTTTTGATTCATTGTCAAATTTACCCAATCTTTTGAAGTCATTGGGGTCCCCAACTAACCTGTATTTCACTCAATAGGATATGGATAAATTTATGTCCATATCTTCCTCCAAAATAACAACCCAAGTCCCTGCTACTCTTATAACTAATTTACCAATAAGGACCAAAGTTTTAGTCACCCCAACCCAAACTCCATACATCATAAACACAATCCTGCTAGTTTCAACCTCACTACCAAATACCTCTACCATCTCACTTTACATTCCACCTACTACATAAACCATTGGTCCTCCCCAAAAATCATAGTCCCTGGCTTCCTCTAGACCTAAAGATTCATCTCCTCTTCCTCCTTGACTCATGTCCCAAACCCCCAAACGAAGGAAGTAGGTTGTGTCTCTTGATGACTTCGATTTTTGTCAACTTGTGCCAATAAAACCCAAAACAACAAAGAAAGCTAAAACCATGTCAAGAGTAATTTTTGTGTTTGGAAACAAGTATGCCAAGGTTAAAATGCCTCTTAAAGATAGAAACATTAAAGATATCCAAGAGTTTAAAAATGCCTGGATTGAGAGATTGAAAACACAAGGTACTCAATGATTACATTCTACCATTGAATTTTTGAAGAACCTGAGTGAAGTGAAAATGAAAATTCAGCAAATAATTAAGACACTCACTCAAAATTTAGAATTGACTGAAAAGGATATTGATACATGGACTCAACTACGCAAGTTCAAGATGGAGCTCTTAGTTGATTAGAAGGTCATTCCAAATAGAAAAATATTCATTGAGTATAGGGAAGCAATGAAGAATAAAAGAGAAGTTTTCAAGAATCTAATTAAAGATCTCGAGGAGGCTGAGCATATATGCACTGATAAGATGTTAGATCTTATAGATAAAGTTGGAGAACTTCCTTGTCAGTTAGGAAATGATTCCCAAGAAATTCTTCTTATAAAGATAGTAATTTAAGAGTTCTCATCTTTGATTCAGACAAAGATTGGGATAGAAACATTCACACTTGACTCCATCAATAAACTAGTTGAATTTCAAGTCATAATGAATAAATTGTAAAGAATCTTGGACAAGATGAAGGACTTGCCAATTAACTTTGAAAATTCCATTACAAGGGTCCTTGCCATTTCCATGAGTACATCAGGTCTAGATGATAGTGAAGTCTAGGATACATTAAAGAGATACAAGGAATTTTTATAGAAAAATAAAAAGGAAGAAATTCATGTGTCTAAGGACACTTTTTTTATTTTTGTAAACTTTTATGTGTAATTTTGTATGGTGTAATTTACACGTAGGAAAAGTACATAGTCCTAAGTCAAATAGGACTCTATCAATGAATAAGTCAACATATTTATGTTTTTCCTATTTTTGTTCATATCTCCTCTCTATAAATAGGAGGATTCTCTTTGTAAAAAGGATCACCAAGAGATAGAGATGAAATGCTACTAAATTGATAAATAATTTTGAAACTTTGTGTTCATATTGTAAATCTTGAATTCCATTCAATATAAGAAAATCAAATGATCTATCAATATTTGTGTTGAAATAAAATTTTGGTGTGTTGGAGATGTTCTTATGTATTTTTTTTTACATTTTATTTTTTGCTTTGATTGCATTGTGGTGTAATATTTCTATAAAATGAAAGGTGCCAGGAAGCTGATTTTAGAGTCTTTGAGCTATTTTTTAGTTACTGGGTTTGTGTTCATCATTGAAAGCTTCTTACTATGGAGACTTTGGGATGAAATTTATTCTTATTTGGTGGTTTTTAATTTTTTTTGAAATAAAGTGAAGACTTTGGGCTGCACTTTATTACATCTGTTCACGTTCTTTCGCCGGTATTATTCTAGTTATTCTTTCAGCTAACTAATCTGAATATCAATTACTATTTCTCCATAAAGTGATTTTACATTTTCTAAATATATTGTAGAGAAATGAAGAAAGTTTGTAAGAAACATAAATTTTGAAAAAATAGAATTGGATGATATGACAACACCCACTATGATAAAATTAGTGTAAATCATAAATTATTGTTTTCGTAAACAATAGAAAAGGAGCCTCCCCTTTGTCTTGAGGAGAGATTTTATCTCATCTCACTATGGTTGAAATAACCATTTTGATATCATTGTTTCAGTGGAAAAATATTCACCCAATAGTTTTTTATGACTCTAATAGGGACTCACAAACATATAACTAAGTTCTACATCCATTCGATTGATATAAGACTAGCACCTTATTGTTTACTACTGTTTTGTTGTAGTTAATCTCTTTTCTTTTCTGAATACTTTCACAATTTGGTGGAACAAAGCTACACTCATGGTAGAAGGGAAATGGAACATATTGATCTTACATTTGAGTTATTTCAAGAGCATAAATTTGATCTTTTGTCAGCACGTGCAAGGTCACCTCTTCAATGTATAAGAAGTTTTCCACCTACCAATACAAGATCTCCTATACCAAGGGAAGCTTTCAACATTCATAGGGTCTTGACTATTTTACCTTTGAAATTTTTTGTTATTCCTCCCTATAATTCACATATAATGGTTGCTCAAGGTCCATAGGGGACTACTTTTGGTACATTGAACTTGACACCTCCATCTCATATATTTCCTTATGGTTCACAATTTTTTTTCCCAAAGCTCTATGGTGATGGAAAGAAACATTCGGATGAACATATTGCTACATTTTATATTGCATATGAGGTGATTAGAGTTGAACATGAAGATGTTTCTATAAGATTATTCATAGAGACACTCCATGGTGTTTTTACTGATTGGTTTTACCATCTTGCAAATGGAACCATCACAAGTTGGGCAACACTTAAGGCTAAGTTTGAGGCAAGGTTCAAGCCTACAAAAGATGTTCATGCCTTGTTGGATAAACTTACACAAATGAATAAAGAAACACATGAACCCATGCATGAGTTCATGGAAAATTTTAACAAGTTGAGAAATAGAATTTTGACAATTTCTCATCCTACACCTGAGAACTTGAAGTGCTTCTTCATCAATTCTCAGTTACCCAAAGTGAGTTTTATTTTGTGAAGAGTAGCCTCAGCTGATCTTGATGCTTCTCAAAGCTTCGCCATGAAAGTATAAGATGATTTAATTTTAGCAGGATAAGTGAGAAGTAATTCTATCAAGCCTAGAGGGTAGCCCTCCATAACTTTACCTTCTACTAGCACCACAGATCCCATGGTTCAAAAAATAGAAAATGAATTGCTAGCACTCAAGAAGCAAATGTCTTAAGGTATGTATTTTTCTCCATACAAGGATGCTCCAAGGAGGACATACCCAAATGCTTCTAATTACTCTAATAATGTTGGAAAGAAACAAAATCAGAATAAGCTTCCTCTACCACAAGCAAGGCTTGCATTGGAGGCACCTCTAGATAATGCAATAGTCAACTAGTTGGAACCTAAAAATGATTATGTTCCAAAACTAAAATATGTTTCAGAAGATGACACTAATCCCTTCATAGGAGATGAAGAAGGAGAAGTTGGAGACTTTGATATTAGGTTTCTAAACTTTGAAGAAGAAGCTGAACAAGAGGAAGACATACATGGTGAGTCTTATGCCATATTTACTCATTCACAAAGTCAAACAAATAAACAATAAAAGGTTGATAAAGCTAAAACCAAGGAAGAAACACATAAGGAAGCTATTATTTCTAAGAGGAGAACTCCTTTACCAGTTCAACCAAAGGATAGAGCAATAGATAAACAAGTAAGTTCTCCTCACCATTCTACTTCTTCTCCTTCTACATCTAGACGTAGTGCCCAAAACCCAAAACCTAAAAATGAGAATCCTTTGTCTTCCTCAGCTGCCCTATATCTAGCTTTTGATATCATAAACCATGCCAAAAAGACAAAAATCCAAATGTCAAGGGTTGAGTACCTCCAATCTAATCCTGACCAATTTGAAATATTGGCAAAATTTGTAAAGGGTAAAGGGATCAATTCTGATTAGACCTCATCTAAAGAGTGTACCAATTGACCCTAAGCCAAGACCAAATCAAAATAACTTGGTTGCAACTCCTGTGTCTAACTATAGAAAAATAGAACCTTTCTATATCTCCCTATTTATCAATGGTTATAAGCTCAATAATTATGTTATTCATTTGAGTGCTTTTGATAATGTGATACTGACTAAGGTGGCTACTACCTTATGCTTAACCTTGACAAAGACTTTTGGCTATTGCTTCTCAATGGAAACTAAACAAGTACCTCTCATAAGCCAAATAAAGGATGCACAATTTGCATTTGCTACTTTTTTAAAGAAAAAGATTAAGATGATAGTTCTAGTGGTTGATGTTCCAGCTCATATGGATTTTTGTTTGGATGTAACTTCTGCAAAGATGGTGGTGAAATCAACATGGATTGGTCTAAGACTAGGATTCATGTTAAGGGTGTTATACAAAAATTTCTTCCAGATAAACAAGCAAACTATACTATGACAAAGACTAAGGATCCAAAATCCTAGATCCTTTTTTAAACTTTTGAAATGGGTACATATTTATTGACCATAGATGAAGATTCAATATCTTCAAATGATATTTTAGACAAAGATCATGAAACAGGTGAATCATCCACTTTAGATGAAGAAGTTTTGGATTTTGAGACTATCAAAGTTGAAATTTCAAATGATGTTTGGACTTTAGAATTTGATGGCAATTTTTCTTTGATTGGATCTAGAGCCAAAATAGTCCTCATATCCCTAAAAGGAAAAACCTTCCCTTTCTCTTTCAAGTTACAAGTTGATAACACTAACAACACTACTAAATATGAAGCCTTATTGTTAAGAATGGAGGTTACACAAAAGAGAAGGATTATAAACCTTCATGCTCAAGTGATGCTGATCTAGTCATTTGTCAAGTAAGAAATCTATATCAAACAAAGAGTGAAAAGCTTAGACATTACCTCAATCAAGTTAGGGATTGCATGGAAAGTTTTAATGCTTTCAATATATCAGTACTTTTAAGAGAATATAATGATAGAGCTGATTCATTGGCTATTTCAGTCACTCTCCTGATTCCTCATAAAGATTTCTAAAGAATCAAGTATACCATTGAGTTGGTTTTTTGACCCAATGTTCCCAATAATGTCAATCATTGGTAGGTTTTCAACAATGATAAGCAATTCATCTCATTCTTAGAGAAGTTAGAAAATTTTAGTGAGTTATATTTTGAAGGAAGTGACTCTATCCCTTAGGAATCAATCTTTGAAGTCAATGAGAAACATGCAAAGAAATATTGTAACTAAAAGGGAATAGGATTCCCAAGGGGTTGGTATATTTGGAGAGATTTTTTGATAAATATGATTGATTCATTAAATGTCAACAATCAAAATTAGATTCATCTGCAAAAATTGATAAAGTCAATATAGGGATAGAAGATCATCCCAAAATGATAAATATTGGTAAATGCTACTCGTTAGAAGAAAGGAAGAAGTTTGTGAGACTCTTATGATGGTATATAGATGTATTTGCATATTCATATGCTGATCTGAAATCTTTCTAACCAAAGGAGGTACAACATGATATTCCTCTCAAGCTAAGATCTTAGCCTCACAAGCAGAAATAATGACAGTATAGTCCCAAAATCTTAGGTACCATCCTCACTAGAATTTAAAAGATGTTGAATGATAGGATTATATTTCCTATACATCAATCCACATGGATAACTAATATTGTTCTTCTAGGGAAAAAGAATGGATAAATCTGCATCTGTATTGATTTTCATAATTTGAACCAATTGTCACTTAAGGATAATTACCCATTGCTGGTAATGGATCAAGTACCAAAAATGGTGATAGGTTAGAAATGTTATCCATGCTAGATGGATTCTCAAGATACAATCAAGTAGAGGTCCGTAATGAATATCAACAGAAGATAGCCTTCACTACTCCATGGGGCACTTTTGCATATCATAGAATGCCTTTTAGATTGATCAATGTCACCACTACCTTTTAGAGGGATACGAACTTGGATTTATGAGATTTAATCGATAAGTTTATTATGGTCTACCTAAATTATCTAACCATTTTCTTAAAAAAATTCAAAGATCAATGTGATCATCTACAACAAGTGCTTGAAAGATGCTGTGAACATGGCATATCTCTTAATCTCAAGAAATACATTTTTGGGGTTACTGAAGGTAAGATCCTTCGATACATTATGTCTAAGGAAGGAATAAAGATTGATCTTGAATGGGTCAAATCAATTTAGAATCTTACTCTACCATCAAGTAAGAAAGGAGTCCATTCCTTCTTTAGGAAAGTTAATTTCTTATGGAGATTTGTTCCATATTTTGTTGAAAAAACATGTCATATTGTTGATATGATGAAAGGAAAATCAATTATCTATTGAAACGTAGAGGGGAGACCATCCTTTCATGAGATTAAGGAATAAATTACACTTGCCCCTATCCTAGTTTGCCCTGACTATACCAAGAATTTCATCATGTATAGTTATGCTTCAGAGCATACATTATTTATAATCTTGGTATAAGCAAATGAAGAGGGGATTGAATCTACCATAGTGTTCATGAGATACCCTCTAAAGGATAATTATCTTAAGTATTCATCCATGGAAAAAAATGCTTATGCTATGGTGAAAGTTGTTAAGTATTTCAGGTATTATATCCTTAACTCTCACACAATTATGCTAGTACTAGATTCTACAGTTAAGTCCATTTTGACTCAAAAAGAATTTGGAGGTAAAAGAGGTAATTAGATTACCAAGATCCAAGAGTATGATATGGAGATCAAGTCTAAAAATCTTGTGTAGGGAAAAGGTTTATGTCAACTCATGTTAGAGACCGAACTAGAAAAGATAAATAACAATGAGAGAGATAATGAAGAACTTCCCATGGTCTTTCTTGTAAGCACAATGAATGAATGGTATTCCAACATTGCTTATTTCCTCACATATGAAGAGTGTCTAGAACATTTATCTCACAAAGAGAAGATGACAATAAAGATTAAAGATACAAACTTTGTTAAATGGGATAATGGTTTGTATAAGCAAAACATTGATAGAATTTTTCTATGATGTTTAGATAAATCACAAGGTAAGTTGTTGGAATATTTTCATGACTTGGCTTATGGAGGACATTTTTTATCCTTGATTACAACTCATAAGATTTTATAGGTAAGATACTAATGGCCAACACTTTTTCAAGATGCATACGTTTGGGTGCATAAGTGTGAAAAGTGTCAGTAGTTTATGGGGAAACCCAAGTTAACAACCTTACCTCTCAAGCTAGTAGTCATTCGAAGAACCTTTCCAGAAATGGGGTGTTGACTTCATTAGCATGGTGAACCCATTGTCAAGTGCAAGTCATAGTTATGTTCTTATGGCTATAGATTATTTCACCAAGTGGGTGGAAGTAATTCCAACCAAACATGCCGCTTCAGAGGTTGTTTGTAACTTCCTCAAAGAGAATATCATCACAAGATTTGGTGTGCCAAAAAAAACTGTAAATGATAATGTTACCTGCTTCACATCTTAGGAGATGACTCAGTTTTATTTTGAATATGGAATCATTCTATCTCACACCTCAAACTCTTTCCCTTAAGGAACCGGTCAGGTTGAGTCGAGTAACAAGAATTTGGTTACTATCATTAGAAAGTTGGTAGAGGACAATTAGAGAACCTAGCACAAGGCATTGTATGATGCATTATGGGCTGATTGTATCACTCCCAAGTGAGTGATTGGTATGCCTCCTTTTCAAATTTTGTATGGATTGAATGAAAAAATACCCATCACATTAGAGTTACCCACTCTTAGATTGGATAAGGAAATTGAAGATGAAACATTTGAAAACTATCTAGACAAGTGTATTATGTACCTTTCCAAGATAGAAGATCAATGTAAAAAGGTAGTGGATCACATTGCTTAACATCAAAGTCATGCTATGGAACTTTTTGACAAGAAAGCCAAGTCATGAGTTGAAGATCTATTTATTTTATGGGACAAGAGAAGAGAACTAAAAGGAATGCATAGGGAATTAAATTCTTTATGGAAAGGTCCGTTCCTCATTCATCAACTTTATAGAGAACACAATTTTATTTTGGCATGCCTGGATGGAACACTATTATTGTTACCATACACTGGACAACATCTAAAACATTTCGCTCAGTGAGGTTCCAAATAAGTTTGTACATCTTGTAAATATATGTACAGTATTCATTCTTGTTTTAGTGTAGTTAGTCACTTGACTCTATGGCCCAATGGAGAAATGCACTTATAGTTCTAGGATTCTCTTTCCTTCAAAGCTTTTCAAATAATGTTTGAAGGAAATTCCCTAGTTAGAGCTAGTTGTTATCCTTGAATTTAAGCAGGCTTAATTCATGGGATAACCCCTATAAAACTTGTCTATTTCATAACCCATGGGCTCTAAGCACATAAAACAAGGCCATTCACTACCTCTTTGCATTTTTTTTTTATCTGAGCAATATTTTAGGTGACAATTCAGGTGATGGTTCTACCCCAATTGGTGGTAGAACTTCTGGGAGCCATAACTTTTGCACCATAGCTCTATTTGACTCCCCGTTTGAACTATTGGAAAACTAAGAATGAGGTGAACACTGTGAGATGGCACAATATTTTATTGATGGGTTTGTGCCCCTAAAATCCAAATGTAAGTCCCCCAAATTTCAATTTTAGTAGTGCAGTCCAAAAATAATAAGTTTCTAAAAATAAAAATTTCTTGATTTATGTATTTTTGTAAATCATGGAAGTCAAACCACTTAATATCCCTCGATATTGGTGACCTTCCAAATCCTCCTCTTACCTTAAAAATGTGTATAAATGAATATGTAACCCAAAATAGAAATCATACATCTCTTCCCAGAGATAGGCATATGTTGTATCTACAATTTTGAGTAATAAAACATCTCTTTTCAAAGATAACATTATTACAATTGTGTTGTTCTTGTTTATTAAATTATCTTTCAACCAAAGCTTCTAAGTTTTGGATCAAATTTTCCCAAAAATTATTGTCTTTTGAGGGAATTTTTCACCCTATGTAGTTTAGAGAATTTTCTCTGATCTACACCAAGTCCATTTTGGTGCAGGTCAGAGAATTTTCTTAGAATTGCACCATTACATGTAGAAGCAAAGAATTTCTTTGATACTACACATGCAAGGTTAAATAAATTCTTTGACCCTACACTTGGGGGCCCACCACCCAACTCAGTAATTAATGGGGCATTAATTTCCAATCTTATATATAGTTAACCTCATAATTCTTTACTTTTCACCTATGCTCCATCATTTTCAACCCTGATTGCTCCACCTTTTTTGTGTTCATATGCATTAATTCATCATCATTTTTCCTACTCCTGTGTATCCATTTCCACCCTTGTGATTAATTTCCTTCTCCATTTGCAAATTTCATGTCCATTTCAGGTAATTATTGTTTCATTTTTTTTCATGTTCTCTTCCTTCATTTGCCCTAATGTTTTTTGTTTTTGTTTTTCAATCACTTTATTCCTATTTCACGTTTAGTTTTTGGATAAACCTTGTAAAAATTTTATGTTTCATTTATAATGCATTAAAACCCTCCTACATACTTCAAATCTTGTGATTTTTCCAAAACCCTCAGTTGCATGTTAGAGAAAATACTCTGACATGCATTCCAACTTAACCTTCCCTACCTCGTGCTCCTTAAAGAATTTTCTCTGAGTTGCATAATTCCAAACCCTCTGAGGGTGCACTGTAGAGAATTTTATCTAAATTACATGTAACCCAGTGCACATTAGATAATTTTCTCTGAAGTGCACCCTCTTTCCAAAACCTTAAAGTGTAGGTAAGAGAAAATTCTCTAACCTACACATCCTATACTACCCTACTTTTTAGTGTACATAAGAGAATTATCTTTGATATGCATGGCATACCCTTTAGTGTACATCAGAGAATTTTCTATGATGTGCACCATGAGACATACACCAGTGGTGTAAATTAGAGAAAATTCTCCAACCTACACCAATAAGATACAAGGTACAAGTTAGAGAATTTTCTCTGACTTACACCAAAACTTGCATAACCCAAGCAAGGTGCAAGCCAGAGAATTTTCTTTGACTTACATCTTATCCCAAAATTTTACCAACTCTAATGCAATTCAAATATGTTTTTTCTGGATTACACCAAAGACCAATTTTATCCATATCCCATGCAGGAGCACAAATTTTTTCTACTCTTGTATTTTCTCCAAGATGAATGAAAATGCTAACTCTAGAATAATGAAAATTTCTTGCAGTTTCTTGATCAATGTCAGATGACTCACCTACCCAGATAATAATGAAGTATAAATTCTAGGTTGTGTTCTTGACATCTGTAGTTGAGTCTAATGTAGACCAAATCAAAGACACTGAGATTGGCCATATTGACATGATAGAGTTCTTTCATAGATTAGGGAGGGACCCTATTGCTTCACACATGTAGCCTATTTTAAATAGTGAGATTTATTTGGAAACTACTTTTCCTATTTTAGTGCAAGATCTAGAATTTATTTTAGCAGTTGCTACCCACTTTGACAGAGAAACTAGATTAGTTAAGGATGATAGTGGGAAGGTGACCATTCGGTTGGATGTTGAGTATTTTGATAAAGAATTTCATTTCTCAGACATCAAAGAGTACTCAGATATAAGTATAAATTCAGCCCAAGGATATTATGATAGGAATTCTTAAAAGTGTAAAAGGCACATCAATACACATTGGCTTAGGACTTTTAGACATTCAATTGCAAGATGGCCTAAGTACTTATATCGTAGTGAATTATTGGAAGAAGTGGGAGATTTGATTACTTTCCTAAGTAGAGTTAAAGGTATTCCAACATCAAATGTGTTCCAAGAAAGGATGTATCATTACATCTTCATAATCAAGAAGGATAAATAAAAAATTTATTAGGGGAGCCAAATGAGTGATGCTATATGTCATCAGCTTTCAAAGGTGACTTCTCCCATGAATTTTTATATGAATTCCTATCTAGTTTATGTTGTAGCCAACATGAGATACTTCCTAGGATTGACCAGTAATGGTGAGAGAAAAAAAGTCCCAATTCATGAATACAATCCATAGTTAACTCTCAAAAAAAGTATCAAACATTACATGAGAGTTAATGATGCTTTATTCTATAAATTAATTTGCATCTTTGGGAAAGACCTTGAGAAGAAGATATTTTTTGATCAAGCATGGGAAATAGTAAATAATATTGGTTATATTTTTCTACAGTTCCCAATCTTCACCTATATCAGGGTAGGAGGATTTGATGAGCAACCATACATGCTACCAATGTATCCAAGTGATAAATTGATGTTGATGGAGATTTGCAGACAAATAACGAGTGTACCTAAGAAGCATTCAAATTCTCACAAATGAGTCTTTAAGTTTCTAATCAATAGTGAGAGATATACTATTGCAACCACTCCAAAGACCAAAACCATGGAAACTGAACTATAGTGGATAACACTTAAGAGATTTAAGAGTAGAGAAGATTTTGATTAGAGGTTGATGAAGGATAAACTCAAGAATAAATTCACTCATGTACACAAGGTTGAAGACATCTAGGCATAATGTAGAACTAATGAAGATGTAAGCAAACTATATTACAATTGTCTTACTGTTGATCAAATTGATAATCTAAAATTGGTTGAAATTATTGAAAATTTGTCAGATGATGAGAATGTATTAGACCTCTCATATGAGGGTAATTAGTTAGCTTCTACTCCTCTTCCTCCAATCCAATGGTCAATCAAATAATTTATATCAATCAGGGACATATTCTAACCCATACTAGCAAGGACTAACACTTGGTTGGAGTCCAAAGGTATTAAGTTGAAACATTTAAAAATTGGTTCTGAGGAGTATGATGAAGAAACTACCAAGAAATGAGAGGATCTGAGGATAAAGAACAAAGAAGAGGCCTTTACATCCACTCAAAAACCAAAGTTTGTGTTTCTGAGTAAAGGTAAGAGAAAGACAACAAAGCTAGTGCCAAGGAAAGTGCTCAAGTAGAGGAGGATGAAAACCCAGTTAGAAGCGAGACACCACCTCAACCAAACAACTTCACAAATGCCTTAGCCAGTGATTCAAAAAACTACATAATTAGAGGTTCCTTTGGTTGAGGTTTCTCAAACCATATTTTTTTAGGTAACATTTTTGACAATTCTCACTATAGATACAACTGTACCAATTTATTCTATTCCTCCTCAGTTGTTCTTTCATCTCCACCTTCACCTCCTAGTGCCACACTCTTTCAAGCTCCCTCACAAGGACATTGGATCAAGTTTTTGATTCATTTTTTAATTTACCCAATCCTTCAAAGTCATTGGGGTCCCTAACTAATATGTATTTCACTCAACAAGATATGGATAAATTTATGTCCATATTTTCCTCCAAAAGAATAACCCAAGTCCCTGCTATTCCTATATCCAATTTTAAAATAGGGACCAAAGTTTTAGCCACCCCAACCCAAAATCCATCAATCATAACCACAATCTCTCTAGTGTCAACCTCACTATCAAATACCTCTACTATCTCACTTTCTATTCCACCTACTACACAAACCATTGGTCCTCCCCAAACATCACAGTCCTTGGCTTCCTCTAGACCTAAAGATTCATCTCTTCCTCCTTGGCTCATGTCCCAAACCCCCAAGAGGAAGAAACATGTTGTGTCTCTTGTTGAATTTGATTTTGGTCAACTTGTGCCAATAAAACCCAAAACAACAAAGAAAGCTAAAACTATGTCAAGAGCAATTTTTGAGTCTGGAGATAAGTATGTTGAGGCTATAATGCCTCCCAAAGATAGAAGCATTGAATATATCCAAATGTTTGAATATCTAGTAAGATGAATATATCTTGGGAAACAAACCCATGAAAGCGCAAAGGAAGATTTGTAAGCAACAATGGTATCCTTGATCGAGAGATATGATAAGGAAAAGAAAATTAAGGATCAAATCAAAGTACAAGTAGAATAATTGAGCTTTATTTTACTAAAGATCATATAATCTTTCAAGTTCATTGCACCTGTTGAGCATTAGAACACTGAAAAGGTAATTCAATAGAATGAGAAAATTGGATCTCAAGGTTGGGCAGTCAAGGTTTGGATTAAGATATTGACAACATAAGGTACTCAATAGCTATATTCTGTCATTGAATTTTTGAAGAACTTGAGTGAATTGAGAATGAAAATTCAGAAAATAATTAAGACTCTCACTCAAAATTTGGAATTGACTAAAATAGATATTGATACATGGACTCAACTACACAAGTTAAAGCTGAAGCTCTTAATTGAACAAAAGGTCATTCCAAATAGAAAAATATTCATTGAGTATAGGGAAGTAATGAATAATAGAAGATAAGCTATCAAGAATCTAATTAAAGATCTTGAGGAGGATAAGGATATGTGCATTGATAAGATGTTAGATCTTATAGATAAAATTAGAGAACTTACTTATCATGGTAAGAAATGATTCCCAAGAAATTATTCCTATGGAGATAGTGATTTAGGAGTTCTCATCTTTGATTCAGATAAATATTGAGATAGAAATGTTCACGCTTGACTCCATCAATAAAATATTTGAATTTCAAGTCATAATGAATAAGTTGTAAAGAACCTTGGGCAAGAGCAAGGACTTACGAGTTAAATTAGAAGATTCCATTACAGGGGTCCTTGCCATTTCCAAGAGTATATCAGGTCTAGATGAAAATGAGGTCTAAGCTACATTGAAGAGATATGAGGAATTTTTAGAGAAAAATAAAAAAGAATAAATCCATGTGTCTAAGGACACTTAGTTTATTTTTATAAACTTTCATGTGTAATTTTGTATGGTATAATTTGCACGTAGGAAAAGTACATAGTCCTAAGTCGTATAGGACTCTGTCAATGAATAAGTCAATGTATTTATGTTTTTCATATTTTTTTTCATATATCCTCTCTATAAATAGGAGGATGATCTTTGTAAAAAGGATCACCAAGAGATAGAGGCAAAACAATGCTAAATTGATAAACAATTTTGAAACTTTGTGTTCATATTGTAAATTTCTAATTCCATTCAATATAATAAAATCAAGCGATTTTTCAATATTTGTGTTGAAATAAAATTTTGGTTTGTTGGAGATGTTATTAGATTGTGGTGTGAAATTTCTATAAAATGAAAGGTACCAGGAAGCTGATTTTAGAGTCTTTAAACTAGTTTTTAGTTACTGGGTTTGTGTTCATCATTGAAAGTGACTTAATGTGGAGACTATGGGCTGAAAATTATTCTTCTTTGGTTATTTTTAATCTTTTTGAGAAATAAGGTGAATACTTTGGGCTGCTCTTTATTCCATCCGTTTACGTTACTTTGCTCGTATTATTCTAGTTATTCTTTTGGCTAACTAATCTGAATATCAGTTACTATTGCTCTATCAAGTGATTTTACATTTTATTAATATATTTTAGAGAAAGCAAGAAAGTTTTTAAGAAAACATCAATTCCAAAAAAAGAGAATTGGATGATATGACAACACCCACTATGATAAAATTAGTGGAAATAATAGCTTGTTGTTTTAGTTAACAATAAAAAGGGAGCCTCTCCTTTGTCTTAAGGAGAGATTTTATTTCATCACACAATGTTTAAAATAACTATTTTTCTAACATTGTATTAGTGATAAAATATTTGCCTAACAGACTTCATGCGAGTTGCCAGTTTTGGTGGTGAGAGATCCACCCTAGATGGAATAGTTGCATATTTATATTTGGAGTAGTGAGTGTGCAACATTGTAAGTGTGGTATATTTTCCACTATAGTTTGAGTGAATATTTGTGATGTGATATTCAAAATTTTTATTAGAGTTTTCATAAAGTATTATCAGTATGTATTGAAGTATTTGTGAAGGTGAAGATATGGTTTAATATATGTTTTGTTCCTCTTTACATTTAATTCATTTCCTATATGTGTTTGTAATATCTCATTTGGAAAAAAACAAAAAAAATTATAGTTAGTTAAATATCCTAAAAGGGATATGTTAGTTGTATCAGAGTTGGTGATTCAGCCAGTTTGTAGGTCTTGTGTTGTGTGATGTTTCCTAGTGACATGAATTTTAGACATTGGAGAAGAGAACAAAGGAAATTACAACCAAAAGAAATAATGGAGAACAAATATGAGTATAAAGAATCAATGGTAAGAAAATTAGATGAGATAGTCCAAGGAAAAAATCATATGTTTAACATGTTTGGCCAGATGTTGTAGATAATGCAGAACCAACATACCAGTAACAAAAATAAAGGAGAAGATATCACCTCTCAAGCAAATAATCTGAACAAGGTCCTAGAGGTGGAATCTAAAAATTGAGGAGTGGGGTTCATTAATAGACCCCAAAATCCCAAGTTCATTCAGAGAGAAGAAGTGCATCCAAGAGTAACTATGTTCCCAGAAGAAGTTGATCAGTGCTACAAGAAATAAAAATCACTTCTGTTTGAGGTCCAACAAGCCATGATTTTGAAAAATTATGTGGCTATAAGGAATATCCAAGGTGTTACAAGGTAAGAGGCATGAAGTTAGCCAAAACCTAAAGATTTGGAGAATATTTTGGATAAGATAAATCTCTATAATTTCAAGGGTAATGATAAATGTACTACTAGAACATGGTTGCAGAAGTTGGACACCTACTTATCTCTAAATCTTATGGTAGAAGAGGAAGCTATCAAGTTTTCCATTCTTCATCTAGAAGATGTTTCACATGATTGGTGGTACCATGGTTTGATAACTCAAAATCATGATAAAATTATATCATATGATGAGTTTTCCAATTGGTTGATTGAAAGATTTGATATAAAGGATTTTGAAGAAAAAATCATAGAGTGGCCTCACCTCAAGCAAAGAGGTTATGTAGATGAGTATGTTTTTGATTTCCAAAATCTATCCATCCTGGTAACTGATATTTTAAAAAGAAGGCTCTTGGTTCTTTTCATAGAAGGATTTTACGAGCATCTCAAGGGTTTGGTGAAGGCATTCAACCCTTCCTCTTTACAAGAAGCTATCAAGAAATCATTTGATTTAAAGACTTATATACCTTCAAATCCCATGCTTTAGAATATGTTAAAAGGGAATCTGAAAAATAAGTATATAGCTTCTCCACCAAAAAAAGAGGCAATTAAGAAGATGGATAATGAGACAAATAATGAGCTTAGAAGAAAGAAACTATGTTATTCCTACAAAGGTCCATGGACTCCTAGACATATGTTCCTTGGGAGAGGCAAAGTAAATTATATAGAGGTCATATATGATTGTGAGGATGAGGTAGACTCCAACTTCGATAGAGATTAGGAGTAGGCTATTATTGAGCAAAATGATATGATTAAAAAAGGACCTAAGAAAGGAACAATTATTTCTCTTTTAGGAACCCCTCAGTATCACCCTTTCAAGGTAAGAGGAGTCTTGAAAGGACAAAATGTTATAGTTTGGATTGACATTGGGGTTACCCATAATTTCATAAATGAAGGCTAGGTTATGAAAAGAGGTCTTGAGATGGAAGATTTTTCAGGGTTGAATTTTATGGTTGTAAATGGATTTATGATATGCCGTAAGAAGAAGATTTCATAGTTGAGCATCACTTTGGGCAACATTAGGTGACTGCTTATTTTTATGTTGTTAATCTTATGGATGTTGACATGATTCTCAGCATTTAGTGGCTGCACTCCCTTGGGAGATATTCATAGAATTTCCAAATTATGAATCTCAAATTTAGACATGAAGGAAAATGAGTTATTCCATTAGCAATAACTAAAGGAGCACTTGATTTGGCCATTCCAAAGAGGATGGAGACACTTTTACAATGTGGGAAGGTGGTTTGGGTAGCTCAATCTTTGATCTCTCCTTATAACCCTTCTAATTGAGATGGTCAACATCACGTGGATATCCAATCCATATTGGATAAACATAGTATGCTTTTTAGTGAGATTCCTCCTGGTAGGTCACCTGACAAAGATTTTGAGCATGTAATAGAGCATGAAAAGGGATCTAAGCCTATCATCATAACTCCCTATCAACACCCTAAGAGATTTAAATAATAAATTGAAAAGGTAATCAAGGATTTGTTGGATATGGGTCATATCAAGCCTAAATTGAGTCCCTTTGCTTCTTCAGTTGTTATAGTGAAGAAGAAGGATGGGACCATAAGGATGTGTATTGATTATTGTGCACTTAATAAGAAGACCATAAAAAATAGGTACCCAATTCTAAGGATTGATGATTTTTTGGATGAGATACATAGAGTGGTGTATTTATCAAAGATTGATCTTCATTCAGGGTACCATCAGATTAGGGTTTGTGAGCAGGGCATACACAATATAGCCTTCAAGTGTCATTATGTACACTATGAATTTTTTGTCATGCCATTTAGTTTAACTAATGATATTATTAATTTTTAGTCTTGCATGAATCATATCTTCAACAAGTAGTTGAGTAAATTTTTACTGGTATTCTTTGATGATATTATAATACACAATAGGACATAAGAGGACCACCTTAGGCATATTGATGTGGTGTTGGGTATCATGGAGGCACAATCTTTGTTCTTAAAAGCTTTCAAGTGTGAGTTTGGCATGACAGAGATCCTATACTTGGGGCATTTGATTATTACTAATGGAGTGAAGGTCCATCAAGAGAAGATTTAAGCCATCTTGGATTGGCCACTACTAAAGACATTGAAAAAACTAAGGGGTTTCTTCTGAATTTGAAATTACTAAAGGATTTTTTTCAAGGGATTTTATTAGTTGGGTATTATTCTTACAAATATCATGAAGAAAGGATCCTTTGAATAGATATATGGCGATTAATGCACATTCAACACTCTAAAAGAGGTAATGAACACTTATCCTATTTTGGCATTACCTTATTTCTCTCAGCGCTTTGTGTTAGAGTGTGATGTGTCAGGTGTGGGATTAGGTGTCATGCTTATGCAAACTAAGCACCCCATTGCCTATGAGAGCATGATTTTCCATGATGTGGAGATATTTTACTCCACCTAAAATAAGGAGATGCTTACCATCATGCATGCTTTGGCAAAGTTTGGGCAATATATGGTAGGAAAAAAGTTTGGTGTTAGGACATATCATAATAGCTTGCTATATTTCCTAGAGCATAAGGACCTGAATGTGAGGTAATAAAAGTGGGTAAGTAAAACCTAGGCTTATGATTTTGACATTGAGTATGTGAAAGGGATTATGAATGTTATAGTGGATGACCTTTGTAGGAAACCCACTTTGTCCTCTATGACTGAAAATTTAGTTGATTGGAAGGCTCATCTCTTGGAGGATTACTCCAAGAATAATTTTACATGTGAGCTTATGGATGGAAGAATCCATGACGGTAGGTATAGAGTGGTAGATGATGTCATCTACTAAAAGGGTAGGATTTGTTTGGTACTTGAATCAAAATTGAAGGAGAAAATTTTGAGGGCCATTCATAACACACCTCTTACAAGACATCAAGGTTACTTCAAAATATACATGAAGATCAGAGAGATATTGTCATATAAGGGTCTCAAGGATGATGTCTTGCACCATGTTTGAGAGTGTATGACTTGTTAGAAGAACAAGTCAAAGCATTCTTTTGTAGAAAGATTATTACAACCATTGCCTATTCTTGAGTAGAAGTGGGAATGTATATCCATGGATTTCATTATAGGTCTACCTAAGGCGGAGGGTGAAGATTCCATCATTATGGTGGTTTATAGTATGACCAAGTATGCACATTTATTTGTCATATCTTGTAAATACAAGGCACCTTAGGTTATGGAGTTATTATTTAGAGAGGTGTTCAGACTCCATGGATTACTAAAGAACATTGTTAGTGATCAGGATAATATATTTCTCACCATATTTTGGTAGGAGCTATTCAGATTAGAAGGCACGGAGTTGACCCTGAGCATGAGTTACCACCCATAGATGGATAGCCAGATAAAGATTGTGAACAAATGGGTGGAAGGTTATTTATGAAACTACATTATAGGGAAACATAGGGGTTAGATCAAATGGTTATATATGGGTGAACATTATTAAAATACCACCCATCACATGTCCATAAGCATGAATCCTTTTTTATCATTATATGGGTATGATGCCATGTCTTTGGTAGATTTGGAATTTAATGACAATAAGGCCCCTAAGGCCAAGTATTGGGTTCAAAAGAGCTAGGACATCCTTAAGTCACATAAGGATAATCTTCATCATACCTAGGATTAGAAGGAAATGTATGCAAATAGGCACATAGTTTAGAAGAGATTTGAGGTTGTTGACTTAGTCTTCTTGCACCTACAACTATATAGAGAATCTAAATTTAAAAAGAGTGGTGAAGAGAAGATTCAAACTCAATTTTATGGACCTCATAAGATTGTGTGGAGAGTTGGTGAGGTGGCATATGAGTTGGAGATACCATAGATTAGTAAGATTCATAATGTATTTCATGTGTCTTGCCTCAAAAGGGTAGTCAGGCATCACATAATGACATCTCAAGAGCTAACACCATTGGATGAGGAGGGAAGACTAATACTAGTTCCTAATTCTATCTTGGATAATATAGAGAATAGGTTGAGGAGATGAGTGCTTAAAGAATACCTGATTAAATGGAGGGACTTGCCCTTAGATAATGATACCTAGGAGGAAGATTATATTATTCAACACCTAAATTTGCAATTGCTTGTGTGCAAACAATTTTGGGAAGGGAGGATTGTAATGTCCCCTTTTTAGATACTTGTGGGAGATCCTTAGCCTATTTTATTCCCATAGGAGAATTTGAGTATTGGAAGGGAATAGTAGGGTGGGATCACTATTCATCAGTTACTATTCACTAGTACTATTCATAGATCACTATTCATGAGTGACTTGACATGATGATGTGACATAGTGATGAGGTATCCTTGGGGATGTGGTAATTTCCCACATAGTATTTTTAAATATTTAAAGTGGAGGGAAGAGAAGTTTAGTGCATTTTTCCACTTGACCACATGGGAAGAATAAGGAGAGCATTTGGGGAACATATTGATTGAGAATCTTATCATTTATCTCATGCATGTGATGTGGGGAATCCTTGTTGAAGTTAAAAGATGAGGAATATTTTGACTTATGTTTGTGCACATGTGTAGGTGGGAGACATGGTCTACTATTCATGATTGGGAGTCACATGCAAGGTGGGGCATAGTATTGGAGGGTATATGGAGAAATTCAAAAATAAGATCTTGAAAGATGCTTGGCACATGTGAGAGATGTTTGGCACATGTGAGGGACAAGTGACACTATTGATGAATAGTGTAACTATTATTAGCTTGGTGAATTTTCCTTCTCTCTCATGAATTCAAAACTTATTCTCTTCTTCCATTGTAAACTCTATAAGTATGGAGCTCCTCCCTTTGATATTCACCTTTGAAATCATTTAAACCCCCTTTTATGATATTGGACTTATGTTCATATCCTCCTTCCTTGGAGTATTGAAACTAGTTTTGGTGGTGAGATATACACCCTAGCTAGTGTTGGTGATTCCATTTAGGGATTGCACATGGACTTCATGTAGAGTTTCTAGATTTTGTGGTGAGAGATCCAACCTAGCTGGATTAGTTGTAGATTTATACTTGAAGTAGTGAGTGTGCATCATTATAAGTGTGGTAGATTTTCCATTGTAGTTTGAGTAGAGATTTGTAAGTGTGATATTTAAGATTTCTATTAGAGTTTGCATAATGTATTATTAGTATGTATTGAATTATTTATGATGGTGAAAATATGGTTTAATATATGTGTTGTTCCTTTTTACATTCAGTTTATTTCCAATATGTGTTTGTAATATCTTATTTGGAAAAACAAAAAAATTATAGTTAGTTAAATATCTTAAAAGGGATATTTCATGTGTACATGGAAATAAACCATGATAAATGTTGTTTTCCATAGATATTAATACATTAGATTTTCTTTTAGAATTTTTTTAACTTGTAGATTAAGTATCTAAAATACCTTAATGGTATGTTCCATTAAGAACTGTACTTGTTTATTTTATTATTTATGTAATAAATAATATGATTAGAGATTCATTACATATGTTTGATGGACTATATATATGTATTTTGATTATTTACATAATTAACATGTTTTATGATTGTTGGTAGGAAGTAATCCAATTGAATCTATTGGTTATGTTTTAATTAACCAAATCTTGCATTTATGGTGCTAAATAAGTAACGAGATGAAATTCACTGGCTTAGTTAGCATCATCAATGCAAGATGAGGGTAATTCAATCAAGTGGTGTGTATGAATTAACCAATCCTAGATATCATTAACTATTGGAAAACTTTGGCCAAATTAATTTTTAATTAAATAATTTTATTTAATATGTATGATTTACATGTTTGTGTGATATCATGTTATAATGTATTTTATTTATGGTACACATCATGTATTAGATATCTTACAGCACACGAGTACTAGCTTGTTTCTATGGATTCCTGCACTATCACTATCTACTAATCCATGAAGGGAGGGCCATTCCCCAGTTGGGGGATTGTGTGGGGAATTGATGCTCTATGGTTGGTGTGGAAAAGTTCTCAAATGATGCTCTCCCTCCCCATAATAGTATTTCATTAGAGACTACAATTGAGATTACCATATTATACTAGAGTTTATTGTGACTCATTCTCTATGGAGACTTGTATATTGTATTTTATTTATTATTGTGACATTATTCCTAATGAAAACATAATTATTTATTCATCTTTACATTGACAACAGTCGCTGTAATATTGTATCAACGATGGCTGAAATTGAGTATTTACCTTTTGGAATAGATGCAGTTAAATTGAGTAATTTATAATTGTACTTGATTTGATTCTTACTATGATAGTGATTAGTAATGGAATACATTTTTACATACCTATTTTATGGTTAACATACTTAATTCATTATATTTGGATCACTAATTAGATTCTCTTGGTGAAATCTAATTTATGAATACATGGATTTATTTATTTTTTGTAAAAAATATGTTATTCTAATAAATCCCAGTAGGGATGTTACATATTATATATGAAAGGTGTTTTCTTAAAAAATACAGTATGATCCCACTTAGGCATGTAGAAACATGATCCACATCTAAGTCTACATCCATAACCTCTTTAGTGGCCTCCTAAATTGGCTCCTCAAAGAAGGGATCCTAAATATGAAGTGAAGAATCATCAATGGATGGAATTAAAGAAGAAGAAAAATTCATGGAAGAAGATGAAGACTTATGAGAAGAGAAATGATTATCAAACTAAACATGTGTTCAAAAAATAACATCATGAGTATCAAGATCCAAAAGTCGATAAACTCTCATGTCCTCATAATACCCTACAAAGTTCAAGGGTTTGCTCTTCTTATCCAAGGCTTTCCTTTTATTCTTTGGTACAAAATCCCAAGCATGGATCCCAAAAACTCAAAAAAATGAGACATTATAATTAGTTACAAATGAATCCTCCTCTGGAATCAAATGCTTAAGTGTTCTATGTGGTGTGCGATTCTGAATGTATTTTGCATAATTAACTACTTTTATCTAGTATATAGGAGGTAAATGTTGAGAATGCATCATGAAATTATCCATATCCTTAAAATTTTGGTTCTTTCTTTTTGCTAAACCATTTTTTTGTGGAGTGTAAGGAACAAAATGTTGGTGAACAATGTCATGAGCTACCAAAAAAATAAAAAAATGCTTTACTGAATTACCACCCACCATTATTAGTGTAAATCTTCTTTATGCAACTAGAATATTAATTCTTGACCAAATACTTGAAGACTTTTAAGTTTGAACAAATTTCACTCTTGTACATGAGAAAATAAATCCAATTATGCCTTGAGAAATTATCAATAAATATATGTGCATACTTTTCTCTATTAAAATAAGGTGTATAAAAAACAATCAAGTCACTATGCACAAGCTCAAGTGGTGCATTAGCTCTCTTGGACATACCATTAGGAAATGAATCTTGGTGTTATTTCCTTAATGCTCAGCTAGGACAAACTCCATCAAGATAAAAAAATGTAGTAAGACCATCAACCATCCCATGAGTTCTCAACTCCTTCAAATGTCTATAATTCAGATGCCCAAATCTCTCAGGCTAAAGCTTACTCTTAGAATTGGCATGAGAATCTGAGCATGTATCCATAGAAGAAGTGTCACTAAAACTATTAAATTGATATAGTTGAGAACTATGATTAACAACACCTGATGAAATAAGTGAATGAGGCTCCAACAAGGTTAGAATTTGAACCCTTTGTGGTGTGAAAGACATTGTTTTACCCTAACCAAAATGAAAAATATGAAAAATAGAAATCAAATTGGTAGTGATGTCAGGAACATATAGTTCATCATTGATGCATCCACCATCAAGTTGTATGTCACATTTTACCTTAAAATAAATAAAGGAATAATATCCAACCTCAATGTTGGAGTAAAACTCAAACCCATGAGACATGAAAGACATCTTAGAAGAAGTCATGTAGTGAGAAGCACCATGATCTATAAACCAATTTTATATAACACATGATTGAGATATCTCAACAAAACTAATTGATTTATCATGCTCATTAGCAGGAGGTGGAGTGGCGATACATATATTTTTTCTTCTAACTACATCTTTTAAGGCTTACATTCTCTTCTAACACCTAGTTTCTACATGACTAGTCTCCCCATAAAAGAAACATGAAAGGCTAGACTTATTATTGGATTTATAAGACTCCTTGGGTTTAAAGTTATTGTCTTTGGGTTTAGTGGTGTTTTTAGATGGAAAAGGAATGGTTTTGAGTTTACATTTTGATTTTCCCTTGCCCATAGGATTAGATGATACTAATTCATTTTGAGAGGTGGAAGACTCAAGGTTAGAGAAATTAAATTATTCCCTAGTAAGTCTTTCAAAAAATAACTCTAAATCCATTATTTTTAATGTGGCACCCAAGGCATCCATGCTAGAAAAAATAGTATAAATAAATATTTGGAATGGAAATTTCAACTTGGATGGAATTAGGTAAACACACTCATCATATTTCTTATCTCTTCCACTCCCATTATACTGTGTCAACAATTTCTTGAAGTTAGTAAGATAGTCTAAAATGGATGGAAAATATTTAGGATTGAGAGAATGATCTTTAATTCAAGTTGCATGGTTATCATGTGATCCACCTTACCAAATAAATCCTTTAATTTTTCCAATATTTTTAAAGGAGTTACATAAGTTCCTATCAAACCCATACAATCATCAAATTTGCATTGGTGCTGAAATTTATCATATTTTCTAGTGAACATTGGTTTTGTTTTAGTTTAAGGCCTATAATCCTTTGCATTTAATGATTCTTTCCATTCTTAGTCTCCATGTGTGGTAATTATATGTTGTTAATAGATCACACTAGTATAACATATAATAATAATCAAGTATAAAAAAAATACCAAAGAGCAAGAAAATGCAAAAAGGTGCACAAATTGACATCGAGAAAACCCCCCAAAAGATTTTGTATTGAGCCTTCCACCCCCAAATTTGGCATTTTATATTTTAGTTCATTTTAAAAAAATAAATGATATTAGTAGATTAAGTATATAAAAACATACACTTTTGAAGAAAATAACACTTGGTTTTGTGTTATCGATCAAAATATATAGTTTTTATAAAATTTCTATCATAAATGGGTGAAATAAAAATACACAAAATAAAAATGCTTGGAGAGATTTAAAAAAAAATGAGTTTGGGACTTAAGCCCCCACTAGTATAAATAAAAAATCAAGCCCCCCACATGACCATACCATGTAACAAGGGGATAGGGGTGAGTATGAGTGGATCTATTAAGGTGATATCCTAAATTTGATAATATCTTGATCATTGATCTGCTGCACATAGGAGATATAAAAAATGCATCACTCTACTGCCACATGAAACAAAAAACTAAGAAAAAAGGACACCTGAGGACATCCATGAAAAAATATTATGTATAACCTCTTTCCTTCATGCCAAACAAACCCTTTCATGCAATAAGGAAATAAATATAGGAGTTCAATACAACCTCTTCCTCTCACACAAAAAAACAAAAATAGGTTTTTCAATATGTAGATTTGATCCACAAACCTAATGGAAGCCTCTTCCTCTTTCACCAAAAAAATGAAAACATGGATTTCAGTCCATATATTTGAATCACAAATCCAATGTAAACCTCTTCCTATTACACCCAAAATCATGAAAACATGGTTTTCAATCCACAAATCCGAAGGCACATTGGGGTAGTTCAACACCATGTGCACACTAACCCATTTTTCCATAACCAATATGAAGGTGAAGTACTAGGTTTTTATTATTTGATAAGGAGTGATAGTCCATGACCCAGATCTGAATTCACTAGAGTGAAAATGACATAGAATCTAGAAGCATCTAGGTGGTCACATATAATTTCATCATGTATTCTATACTACACACCTACATCCAATTCAAATAACAATGTTGATGCAATCATCCCAAGTTGATGCAAGTGTTAATGTCTATAGAGGTCAAATTTTCAAAATCAGGTGATTGTTCAAGAATCCAGATCCAGTCCACTTCATGCATGTTCTAAATCTAGATATGTATTAACATTAGAACTAGATAAGTATCTTTTTTTCATTATTATTTCAATATCTATCATATCTATAATTTCTATCTTTAGCATCTCAATATAATAAATTCAATATATGTTCTATCTAAGTTTCACAAATATTTTGGCCTACTTTAGAGATATTCTACCATCCTTGTGTCCTAGGTTATCTCTACCCAACCCTAGATTCCCCACATCTATATTTTAGAGTTAAATAAATGGTTATGATGAAAGGTCATAACATGCCATCCCCCTTCAAAGCTTTTCTCCCCAATCTAAATGTGAGATAACCGTTGTCAGATTTAAAGAATAGTTTCCAAGATAGAGTCTTCTAGTTTATCCTATGCCATTACACTAAAAAATTAGTGACGACCCAATTTTAGAGCTGATGAGATCACTTATTTATAATATCTTCAATTTATAAAATGATATATATTTATACATCAATATCTATAATCATTTTTTGGGTGTTGACATTCTGGCCAATGACCTTCTTTAAGTAAGAGACATGAAAAATGGGATGCACACATGATGAAGGTGGAAGTTCTAACTTTTAGGTGAGAGGCCAAATCTACTAGATAATTTTATATGGCCCATATAATATAGGAGCTAGATTTTTTTAGACTTTCAACGTTGAACATGATTGATTATAATGTTACATGTGAAAGAAGACTATATCTCTAGGTTGGAAAGATCATTCAAATAAGTGTTGGTATACCTATTGCTTTGTGTGATTTTTTGTTGGGTGGAGATTATCCTTGAGGAAGTGAAGGATATTTTCATGTGCAATGAGGTTAGTATCAACAACCTGTACATAATATCTACTTGGTATATATGAGATAATTTATGGTGGATTTTGACCATAAATAGCTTCATACGAGGTCAACTTGGTGGATGTGTGGTAGGAGATGTTGTGCCACCATTCAAAAAGAGGTAACCAATTTATACATGGATTTTGTTTCTCTTTGACAAAAAACAAATATAGGTATCCAAAAATGTATTGATAATTTATGTCTAGCCATGAATTTGTTTGGTAAGGAGCTTAAATGGCAAGGTTCTTAAAGAGTTCTTTCTAAAAATGACTTGTGAATGTTGAGTCACAATCAAATACAATGGAGGTAGGGATGCCATGTATATAAAACAATTGATCAAAAAATATATGGACTATGGTAAAATCAATGTAGGGGTGGGTCGGAGCACATAAATGAGCATATTTAGAAAGGTAATCCACCGCCACTAGAATGACTAATTTTCCCCTGAATTTGGGAAGGCCTTCTATCAAATCCATTAAAAATTCAATCCAAACACATTATGTAATGGGTAGTGCATGGAGGAAACTAGGTGGTGCAATTATTTCCCCTTTATGGTATTATAAAATGTCACATTATATAACAAACATATTAATATCATAATTGATTCTAGTCTAGAAGAAACTATGACACACTCACTCATATGTTTTCAAGAAACCTAAATGACCTACCGAAGGAGGTCCATACAACTCTTAAAAAATAATAAGTTTTAAATTGGAGCATGCAATTAATATAAAGTGGCCTTTATATCATAATATTTTGTCATCCCAATTATAGTGAGGTTTAGAATCAATAGATAATTACAGAATGAGTTTTTGGGTGGGGTTGTCATGATGCCACTCCTATTGAATATCATGTAGCCATGTGGAAATGAAAAAAAATACAACACATATTCATGCATCTTATTTAAATTGGTGAGAGAGGGAATCAACCACCAAGTTTTCCTTTCATTTTTTGTATGTGATCTCATAGTCATACCCCATGAGTTTAGAAAACCACTTTTTTTTACTATGGGGAAGAGACCCATTTCTATAGAAAATATTTTAAACTTTAGCAGTCTACTTTGATGCAAAAGTGTTAGCCTACAAGTACGAATTCCATTTGTTAACACATGGATGATATCCATAATCTCTTTGTAATACATGGAAGATACTAAATTACACCTAATGAGGACCTTGTTGGTGTAGGAAATGGATAGTCTATCCTACATGATCACACAACCAAGGCTTTTGCAACATGCATCACATTCAATAAAAAATGTCTTGGAGAAATCAAGAATGGCTAAGATGGGTGTGGTGCACATTACTTGTTTAAGGTGGTAAAATACTTGTTCATATGTTTTCAACCATACAAAGAAATAATTATTGAGCACATTCATAAATAGGGATATGATTTTATCATAATATTTGACAAATTTATGGTAGTGCCCTATCAGGCCAAGAAATCTACATAGGCTTTTACGTGTCCTAGGTTTCAACCAATTTGTCATAGCCTCAATTTTGGGAGGGTCAACATAAACACCATTAGATGTGATGGTATGTCATAGGTAATTGACCTATGGTTTCCCAAAATATTATTTAGAACATTTTGTACATAAGTGGTTCTTAGCAAGAATTTACAAGGTAGTGCCAAGGTGGTTGAGGTGATCCTTCCATGTTCAGTTGTAGATGAGGATGCCATTAAAGAAGACCAAGATGAACTTATGCAAGAAGGGAAAAATTATTTTATTCATTAAGCCTTGAAATTTGGAAGGGACATTGGTAATCCTAAATGGCATGATAAGGAACTCATAGTGACCATCATGTGTGTGAAAGGTCATTTTGGGAATGTTGGTTGCATGAATGCAAATTTGGTGATAGCCTAAGCGTAGATCCAACTTAGAGAAAAATTTAGCACCATGGAGTTCATCTAGGAGATCATATATTACTAAAATGAGAAATTTGTCCTTAAAGGTGAACTTGTTCAGTTCTCAAAAAGAATGCAGATCCACCAAGAGCCATATTTTTTATGAACAAATAAGACTAGAGAGGAATATGGGCACTTTAGTAAAATTAAGAACGATGTCTATGCCATAATTAGTTTTTCAATAATTTTTTTTACTAATGATAAATATTTTAACACGTAACAAGTGAATTATAATTGTGCGTTCTACTGTGGGCTTTGACCCACTTGTTTTCAAATAATTTATTATGTAATATATTTCAAAAAAATAAAATATAATCGATTAAAAAGGTGGGTTGTATAAAAATATATGTCGAGCAAAGCATAATAAAAGATTAATCGAAATTAAACTTGGGAGAGTATCAAAGTAAGGATTCTAGACCCACAAAACCATTAGTACAGGGTTATATAATGTATGACATTAACAAAAATTTATAAATAATATGAAACAAGAAATTAGGTCCTCGGTGCAACCAACCTTGATGAGGGAGGAGAAGAGATGGCAAACTTTTAGGTTTATCTCTCCAACCACCCCCATGAGATGCAGATCATCAGGAATGGTTCCCAACCATCTTCTCAACCATAGGGTGAAATAAAAACAGCCACCTGGGCATTTTCTCCTACTTGTCGTATCTAGAATAAACAAAACTGAAGTGTCCATACCCATCTATGGCAAGGGCCACAATTCATAATCCCTTGAAAGTGGGAATCGACAATGGTGAGGAGGATTGGTATGAATTTCTACTCATTGATACTATATATGTTAATGTTAATGAATGTAATATGATTATTTAAGAAGTACCGTAATACAATGATCATTGCCAAGGAATTGGAAGATGTGTTTATTTTTGTCTTGTTATTATGAGTAGTCCCGCCTAATAAATTTAACTATGTGTTAAAGTTTACCTCCTTATTATGACATGTATTTAACATGGCTAAATAAAAATATTAAAGTTGTTTAAATTGCATATAATTATAATCCATTTATTTACATTACAAAGTCATTCATTCATTTTTATTTTTATTTTTTTTATAATTAAAAATTGTATTAAAATAAATATTTCTCAATGTCTTACATGTACTCAAAGTTTCTTCTTTCCTAATAACATCTTTCATGTACTCCAAGTTTCTTCATTCCTAAAAATTAGACACTGCTTTTTCCTCCCTTTTTTCCAATTATAACATGTTTCATTTTTTCTTATTTTTTTATCCATGAAAATAAACATAAACATTCATGTACATGAAACTCCAATAACTTACATGCATGCCCATTTTTGGGTATAATTTGCATGCATCCTTTCTACAGAACATGCATGTTTATTATTTTTTACATTTAATTTGAAAATAATCAAAACACTAAATTAAACTATTAATATCATATTTTTATTTTTCCCTTCAAACTTGTTGGGATGATTTGGAGTTACAAATCTTGACCCTCTTCTAAATTTTAGGTTCACTGAATTTCATATGAGAAAATCTTCTATGATCCTTTTTCCTCTTAATTGTTGATTTTTATCTTTCTTCCAAGGAAAATTTTGTTTTTCCTTCCATGTTATTCACAATGATCTCCATTTTCTATGAATTTTGTGATTCGTCTACTTTCTTGAAAGGAGTATCTGAAACACTCCTTCCTTAGATTACTACTTTTGATCACTAGGTTCAACTGATGTGTGGTCTAATGTGGCTCCCCTCCACTAGGTATATTTTTGTTTTCTCTTTGTTTAAATCACTTTGAGACCATTGTCCTTTGAGATAGTATTATTATCTAATGGATTTTAAATTGGATCCTATAGACATGGGCATGTAACAACCAAGTGGTCGTATTCAAAATATTACATACATCTAAAAGTAATATTTTCATAGTCTATTTTTAGGGTTCTTGTTGAACCACCCTAAACTAAACAAAAATCATCAGTAAGTCCTTTGCTCAAATCCATAAACAAATGAATGTGGGCACACATTGACTTGAATCTATATTTTATTAAGGAATCCTAGATATAAAATACACTTATAGGATCTCTTATTTGTTTCAGGGTTGGTAGGGTCCAAAAATGAAAAGGTAAATTTGATATCCTCATCGAAGCTAGAATGTCGAAGAGGTTCAATCAAGGGGTAAACATTTGTAAATTGAGGATTTATGAATAATCCCACCCCCTTATGAAACCAGGGTCCCTTTTTAAAAATAACATCTTTCTCTAACTTATCTCAAAACAATGAAATGATGAACCTTTGGGCACAAGGGAAGATTTCCACCTCTCGTAATATGATAGGATCCCACTATTCCTTATCCACTCATATAGATTAGAAAGATTAGACCAAAATACATTAAACCTATAAATTAACCCTCTTTCACTAAGCATATTTACAAAATTAGATATCTCCTCATTATGTGGGTAAATTGTGAGGGATGTTGTTAGGGTGTGGAGCTAAAAGCTTCAACTGTTTGCAGACACAAAGAAGAGGATGCTAAAGAACCAGAAGCACCGGTGTCGACAGCATGATCGACGTCGGTCAGATGCAGTGCAGAAGGAAACCGGCGATGGCAGGATGTCAGCCGACGTCGGCAAAACCAGGCAAGCAGGGACCGACGTCAGTCGCCTGTGTATTTCCAGAACTGCTGTTGACGAACAGTCAGTTAAGTGAAGCGAGTGTTTGCATGTCAAATGACTAATTATAGTCACGAGCTGCGTGTCTAATTATTGTAGTTAGATTTCTATTTTTGTAACCATGGGATTCTATTTAAAGACCCATGAGGCATGTATTGTAATGATCAAGAAGGCAAGTAAAAGCATTGAAGAAAGCAAGGTCAAGGAGATCTACAGGTGTAAGGTCAAGGAGATCAGCTGAAGCATTCAAGGAGGGATAGCAACTCAGGTTGTAGAGTTGGTTTTGTGTTGAGCAAGAGAGAGATGGAAGAAGGTCTTGAGGTGTGGCAAGCCTTTGAGGTGGAGGAAGAAGTGGCATCTTCCTTATTGTATTTTCTTCTAGTAATATTTAATACAAGAGTGTGTATTGTCTCTCAAATTCTTTGATGTCTCAAGTTTCTAGTTACTTTATCATTCTGGTATAATTCCGTGTTTAATTGCTTATAAGAAAGTAATCAATTGTGCTTCCGTTGGATAAGGGGTTTCCTAACAATTGGTATCAGAGCATATTGATTGTTGTAGGTATCCTAACAGTTGGTATCAAAGCTACGGTTTGCAAGAAGCAGGTTATTGTTTTTGATTACAGGTCATTCACAGGGTTTTCTGATTGAGTGGGAGTTCAGCAAGGGTAGAAGAAAGTAAGCTACGAATGGAGAAGTTTAACAACAAGAATTATCAACATTGGAGGATGCAGATTGAGGACTATCTGTATCAAAAGGATTTGTACTTACCATTGGGTGGGGTTGCATGCAAGCCCACAGATATGAAGGATGAACAATGGAGTGTTCTTGATCGGAAGGCTCTCGGTTCCATAAGGTTGAGCCTTGCATCGTCTGTAATTTCTAGCTTATCACAGTGCAAGACAATGAAAGAGTTGATAAAGTCCTTGGCGAATTTATACGAAAAGCCCTCGGCTTCTAATAAGGTATATCTTATGAAGCAACTATTTACTTTGAAAATGCAGGAAGGTGGATCGGTACATACTCATCTCAGTGATTTCCATGGTTTGGTAAACCAACTAGCTTCAGTCAATATTGTTTTTGATGATGAGGTAAAGGCTCTCTTGATTTTATGTTCTTTGCCTGAAAGTTAGGACAGTTTGGTTATGGCCATAAGTAAATTTGCATCTGCTTCTAAAATCTTAAAAGCTGATGATGTTGTGATTGTGATCTTGAATGAAGAAATACGTAGGAGAAGCACAGGTGAATCATCAGGGAATGCTCTAAGTGCAGAAAGCAGGGGAAGGCAAAGGGAGAAGGTTGAGCAAGGGAAATCAAGGTCGGGAAGGAGATCCGACTCCAAAGGTATTACCTGCTAGTTTTGTGGAAAGAAAGGACATACAAAGGAGTGTTGGTTGAGAGATAAAGAGAATCAACATGCAGGTACTGAAGAAGCAAAGGATGCAAATATTGTGGTACAGGATGCTCTCATACTTTCTTTGGATGGTTAGGTAGGATCATGGATTTTAGATTCTGGTTCATATTTTCATGCATCCCCAAACAGAGATTTGTTTCATGAGTATGAACAGGGAGACTTTAGAGTGCTCTATTTAGGGGATAGTACGCCTTGTCAGATAGTTGGCAAATGTAAAGTGCAGCTAAGATTGCATATTGACAACACATGGGTGTTGATGGAGGTCATGCATGTTCCAATTCTGAAGCAGAGTTTAATTTTTGTAGGAAAGTTGGGAGATGAGGGATGCACAATAACCCTCATAGCAGACTCTTGTAAGGTTACCAAGGGAGCACTTGTTCTAGCAAGAGGTAAGAAAGTAGGTACTCTTTATCTATCTACTTGTATTATTGATTCTACTTCTGGTGTAGATTCAAAGATGTGGTCTAATAGGCTTGGTCACATGAATAAGAAGGGAATGGACGTTCTTGATTCAAGAGGTATGTGTTCAAATTTGGAAAGCATAGATAGAGTTCATTGCAGGAAAAGGAAATTTGATGCTTTTGATAGGAACAAAGAAGCCTTGGTGTTTATAAAGGAGATGAAGGACAGAGATCAGTCACAGGGGCTGAATAAATCTGAGCAAGGCAGTATAGATAGAGGTTTGATCCAAGAAGAGCTCGTGGATGAAAATTTCATCACTTACAGGAACACACAGATGCCGATGTCAGTCACATGGGACTGACGTCGGTCATCCAGATACCGACATCGGTCATGTGTAGACCAGCAGGGTCGGTAGGTTAGGCAGGAGAAGTCTAACGTTGGTCATCAGGACCGACGTTGACAGTGGGGGATGCTGGCATCGGCCAGGGAAATGACGTGGGCAATCAGGGTCAGTGCAGGGAACTGACATCGGTCGGGAGCAGACTGGGAGATGGCCGAGATCGGTCACTGGAACGGATGATGGGTGGATAGCTAGCTATCAAGGAGTCTCAAACACCCATATGGAGGTCAGAAACGGTAAGTGAACCTCATATTCATTGTTCACCTTCTTTATATTGCTTACTGACAGTCAAGAACTAGGAAGATGGAAGAAGCAATGTAGGTAGAATCCAGAAACAGTGGGAGCTTGACATGGATGAGGAGTGTGAGTCCTTGGAGTAGAGCCAAACAGGTATTTGTTGGTAGAGTTTTCAGCTGGAAGAAAGCACTAGATGGAGGGATGGATTCCCGTTTTAGAGAAGAGAGTGGATGGAGACGTGAGACAGAAGGCTATGGTATATGGTTTTGATTAGGCTGCAAGCAATGGAGGTTTGACCATTGTATTTTATCTTTACCAGGTTGGATAATATTAGCTACATTATCCTGTTACTGTATTATGTTACTTGTTGCACGGTTTCATATACAGGGAGTTTTCTGAGCTAAGGGTAGAGTTGGTTCAAAAGTATGTCATGAAGAATTTGGGAGTAGCAAAATTCTTTTGGCATAAGTGATAGGTTCAGCATCACAGGTTTCAGTGGTGGTTGGTCTTCAAGAGTGACTTTGAAGAGGGATACAGAGCCTAAGGAACAAAATAGATGGTGTACAGGTACAGGTACAAGTTGCAGCTATTTATCTCCAAGTGGGAGATTGTTAGGGTGTGGAGCTAAAAGTTTCAACTGTTTGCAGACACAAAGAAGAGGATGCTGAAGAACCAGAAGCACCGGCGTCGGCAGCATGACCGACGTCGGTCAGATGCAGTGCAAAAGGAAATCGGTGACGGCAGGATGTCGGCCGACGTCGGCAGAACCAGGCAAGTAGGGACCGACGTCGGTCACCTGTGTATTTCCAGAACCGCTGTTGACGAATAGTCAATTAAGTGAAGTGAGTGTTTGCATGTCAAATGACTAATTATAGTCACGAGCTGTGTGTCTAATTATTGTAGTTAGATTTCTATTTTTGTAACCATGGGATTCTATTTAAAGACCCATGAGGCATGTATTGTAATGATCAAGAAGGCAAGTAAAAGCATTGAAGCAAGCAAGGTCAAGGAGATCTACAGGTGTAAGGTCAAGGAGATCAGCTGAAGCATTCAAGGAGGGATAGCAACTCAGGTTGTAGAGTTGGTTTTGTGTTGAGCAAGAGAGAGAGGGAAGAAGGTCTTGAGGTGTGGCAAGCCTTTGAGGTGGAGGAAGAAGTGGCATCTTCCTTATTGTATTTTCTTCTAGTAATATTTAATACAAGAGTGTGTATTGTCTCTCAAATTCTTTGATGTCTCAAGTTTCTAGTTACTTTATCATTCTGGTATAATTCCGTGTTTAATTGCTTATAAGAAAGTAATCAATTGTGCTTTCGTTGGATAAGGGGTCTCCTAACAGTTGGTATCAGAGCATATTGATTGTTGTAGGTATCCTAACAGATGTAGTTGATTGATCAATAATAAAGCCTTAATTCAAAAAAGAAAGGAGAACATTACCCGGTCCATGATATTTGTTTGTAGTTGTACCACAATTATGTATTCCTTATGTTTGTTATATGAACGGAATTCAAAATAACATCTTTGAATGATGCTTTTCTATGAGTTTTCTCTTCACCAGATCCCTTGCTTGCACTCTAGGAAGTTGACTTGGGTTCTTCTTCTCATTTTTTACTCTTACATACATTCTCAAGGGTAGACTTGAGACTTCTTACTAGTGGATCCTTTTTCAATTAAAAAAAACTCCCCAAAACTCTTACATACATCTTTAAATTTTGATCTTGAAAATTTCTCTATCTTTTGCACTCTATTTTGGACCTAGTTTTACAAATTCATTCATTTTTAATGTTGTTGTTCACTCCTTATAATTCTTTCACTATTAATATTTTGACTTTTTATCATTCTTAATCTTCCTCAATGTTACATTACATAAAAACCTTGAATCCTATTAGTATATATTCTAAATTAAATTAAGAGAATAAATGATAACTTTATTTCCCATATCAATTATATTTTTTTAATAAATATATAAATAATGTGATAAATATGTATAATAATAAAATTAACTAAAAATTACATTAAGGGTAAAGAAATTGTTAGATATACGAAAAACAAATTTCCATAAGCAAATAAAATGCAAAGTGAAATCCATCTAGGCCACATGAAAGTCAATTTGATAAGTGCATATCTCCCCTGTGTCCTTATATGTAATATGTAATATTTACAAATTTTAATCTTAATTTCATAGAATTGATTATATGCATGATTTTAAATTTTCTCATATCTTTATATTGATCATCTTATTAAAGGCTTTGAGAAATATGAATCGTTAGTTAAATTATTTTTATTATAAATAAAATTGAAGATTGATTTATTTATTCATTTCCCTCTTTTTAAATGTAATTATTTACGTTTGTAGTTTAAAAAAATTGTAAATAGGCATTAACTAGAAAATAATATAAACTAAAAAAGGTAAAATTTTGATAGTATTAAATACATTTCAATTTTGTATATGTATGAATATAGTGTTAATAGAATTATAACTAGTAGTTGCTTTTATGGTGCAATAAAATTCAAAGGTTTTAATTTGTACTTTTTTTCTTGTTAAATGTTTGTAGTTATTCTTTACTACTATGTTTTTTCTTGTTTTAAGTTGCGTAATTTAGTTATCAATTTTTTTGGTTGGCTTTTTTATTTTTGGAACTTTTTTTTTGGAAGTGTTTTCTTTTCATTATTGGAATATGTTCCCTTTTTAAGTATACGATGTGGGAATCTCATAATGCATGAGAATAAAACTTACCAACTCTACCTACCACCTGTGACAGATCACCAATTGACCACCTTTTCTCTCAACCAATGACTGCTCTACCTTGGCATTCACATTGTATGACCAATGATGCCCCCTTATGCACCCATGTTGTATGCACTTTATAAATACTACAGTATTCACTTCAAATGCAATAAAAATAACAAAATAGACTCTATAACCTAAATGTATTTCCCTGTACACATCGGACGTGGAGTCCTTTTGTAATCAAATAAAAAGTAGTTAATAAAAGATGTCATCACTCTGCAAGTTATAAATCCCTTTATAATGGGTGTAGGTTGATAAATCCAACAAATAATATGAAGTCGAGACATGTGTATGATATGAGCCTTCTAGAGTATGATATCACCTAAAATACCTTGTCATTATCCCTCATCATCATCATCTAGACCACTTTGAAATCTTTGTAACCATGATGTAATTTATCTAAGTGTCAATATATTGGCACCATAGATGAACATAGACTACAATATAGAATTTGGAACCTCAATGTCTTGTCCACATATCAATGACATTGTTTTACTGATTTGCATATCAAACTTGGAGCCTTCTTATAATCAAATTAGCCTCATATCATCTTCATCGACTCTTAACAATAGTAAATGTCAAACCAAAGAATCTAATGGTGGTAGCTGATGTTGAGTTTAATACCATCAATTTAAGGCAATCCATGTCACTTGACATTGATAAAATCATAGTGGGAAAATCCCTATAATTTCATCTCACAAAGAGACAAAATGACATATATCATTGTAAAAAACCTAATTTTAAATAGTGTTGATTTAGGGGAAGTGGTAGTGTAGAGTGGTTTGGTAGTGCATGATGCCATTTACATCGTCTAATAGTTGAAGGATTTTGCCTCTTGATGGAGGCTTTGCAAGGGATGACCACCATTTAAATCCTTTAATGTCTATTACATCTTTAATCCCATTACCAGATAATGGAGAACATTATGTCTAGACTCTCAAATGACATATCTGTTAATTGTAGGAATGTCTTTGGATGTCAAAACAAGGTTGTGGAAATTAAATGTGGGGGCAAACCCGTTGGGATCTAAATCTCCATGCAAGGCTTTTGTCTATGTGATGGATTGCATTCTTATTGGAAATAAATAGCCTCTTTTCCCAATCACCATGCCAAAACTGCAATGTCCCCAATTTCATTTGGGTGCCATCTATATTGGATGGTTGAAGATCCTAACCTATTGGGGTCTGACCAATTTTGGGTGCTCAAGTTTGACACACATGAGGAAATATGGGCATAGCCAATTTCTATTTCAAATAATTTGTCTCCCTCTATCTTTGTGATTTCAATGAATAAATTATTTTCATTACAATGACACCATATAAATGAGAAGCAACTACTAGCAATTTGAAATTTGGATAAAAATTTGAAGTGGACATGGGTACATACAATCAATATCAAGATTGAAGGTGTAAATGCTCTGAATGTTGTGACTATTTTTCCAGCCATCCACTAGGGTGGTCATATAGTGTGATGTGGTTGACAAAAAATCATTTCCATATTGTACTTAAGCATAATCTATGCCAACAATCATTTGCAGCCTAATTTTAAATCTTTATGTAAAATGTGTCATCTCTAGTTTATGATAGATTGCATTTGTGTCTGTTGGGCTTTGAGATGACATTTAGGCATTTATAATATTCATGTTCAAATTTTAGTGACATGTCACATTTTTCAATGCAATTTGTAGCATGCACAAATGGCAGCTACAAGATACATTGTGATACCTCATTGTCTTCTACCCATATCAATGACATTACATCATTGATGCAAACGACACATCAGATGTGTATCCTTGCTGCAATCGAAGCTCCAAGATAGACTCTAGAACCTCATTATCTTGTCCCAGGGTAAGTGACATTGCATCATTGATTTGAGTTTCACATGAGATGTGGAGCCATGCCACAATCAAATTGACTCCCATGACATACTCATCCATCCTTGACAATAGAAAATGACTAATATGTTTTTTATAGCCTTGCCATTTCTTCCAACAATTTGATTATGGTGTTTTCATATGGTCTTCACATCGATGTATTTATTTTAGGTGTTAATGCATTAGCATTGTGAATGAATGGAAGCTACAAGATCAACTTTTGGACCTTAATTTGTTGTCCTATAATCGATGGAATTACATCATTGATTTGAGCTACACATGAGACGTGAATCCCTATTGTAACCAAATTAGTGCTCATGACGTCCTCATCCACCCTTGAAAATAGAAAACATCCATTTAAATATGCAACTACCTTGGTTTGATTATGGTAGTTTTGTATGTTTTAAACCCTGATGTTAACTACTCTTAAGTGTCAATATTTGGTAGCATGGATGAATGGAAGTGGTGTTTCCCATGAGGGTTGTCACATTGGACATTTTCAAGGCCTTGTCTAATTAATAGGATTCGTCCCACTATTGTTTTCCAAGCCTTGTGGGAACGATAATAGCCACGTTGGAGGCATCTTTATATCCCTTGATAGGATTGGAATCTTTATATGCTAAAATAAATCTATGTAATGGCCTTGATAAAGAAAAACCTTTGACATAAATATAATATAGTATTATATTATATAATATATTATAAAAATAATTATATTGTATATTTATAAATTTAAATATTATTAAACATATATATTATTATATTTACATTATATAGTTTAATATATTATATTATTATTATTATATATAATATATTATATATATTTAATTTTAATGTGTTAAATTTATATATAACTATAATGATATATTTTATAAGTTATAATATAAAATATATTAATATAAAAATAATATAATAAATGTATTTTATTAGTTTTATAACAATATATAAAATACATATAATAGTTAACATATATTATAATATTATATTAATATAATAATAATATTATAATGTATAATGAATATATATGATAATATTATAATAATATCTAATATATTTAATTATTAGTAGCACTAATTTTATATTTAAAAACTCTAAAAAACTAGGCAGAATACCATCGGTTAGCCAATTACTATTGAGATCTAAATGCTGCAATTTTGTGCACATGCCTAGCTACCTGTAGGTTGGACAATAAGCCAAGCGTGTCAGGCAAGCCCCCTATGAGGCGGTTCATATGGATATCCAAGTACTAAATCTCCATGCACTCTCTCTTTGCCTTCTTCATTGCCTTCATGCAATCCTTGTTTTCACCACGTCTAGGGTTTTAACCTCCTGAAGTAGCCTTTTCATCCAACAACATTAACGTTGTTGCCATATCAAGTTTTGTTCTTTTATTTTCTTTAACTCAACCCGAGAGTAACACCGCTGCCATTCTTTTTATCTCAACGATTTCAACTCAAGTATAACCACATTTCATTTCAGTCAAGGATTTCAACAAACTCAGAAAGCCCCTCTGCGCTTTCAATAGACTACAAATATGCATTTTTTCCATGTCTAGACAAGACATATATAATATATATTTATTATGGTCGTGTTTCTTTTTGGGAATAAAAATCACTTCATGTCTATTTTTTGCGTTTAATAATAAATGGCGTCATGTGCTACCAAATTATTCTACAATACCACCTCCCCCAAACCACCACCATTCAAAATCAGGGTGTTTATAATGAAATATATCATTTTATCTCTTTGTGAAATGAATCTACGGGCTTCACCCACTGTATAAGCCTCCAACTTAATAAAATAAATATATAAATTAAAATTAAATAAAAATATTATATAAATTTTTTACTAGATATCAATTAAATATATTGTACAAATTTTTTAATGAGTATTTGTAAATATTTATAAATTATTTTTATTATAAATAATATTGACAACTTTTTAAACTCATCTTATAATTACTTACATTTTTACTTTCAAAATAATGAATAAATAATACCACACTAAACTTGACTAAAAAATAAGATAAACCATACATACATATGTGTGTAAAAAATTAAATACACTTCAATTTTTTTAATATATAAATGTAGTGTTAATATAATTGTCATAAAATAAATATGTAGATTAAAATTAATTAAATACATCATACAATCTTTTTTGATATATATTATTCCAAGCCTTCAATATTTGTAATATAGAAATACCAAAATTTATTTGAATGATTGAACTTATTTCAAGACGTACATAGAGATACATGAATACCAATATATTATCAATTAACATTATGTCATTCACATGCATAATAATGTGATGCCACTAACAATATTATAACTTACAGTTTTTCATAATATTAAATAAGACAAACAAGTTGCTTTGTGATTAGTCATATTTTAACTTACTAAATATAATATGCCATTATTTATTATTAATGAATCATTTTTTAAATTTATTTTATTATTAGAATGTTTCAAATTATATGAAATAAATATAATATAATATCGAAGGTTACATAGTAATGTGGTTGGACAAATCATGGTCCAAACTCCATATAAAAAAAGAAATTAGTTTAAAGCAACAACAAATAATTGAACAAAATATGACTAAAATAACTATAAATAACCAAAAACAAATTTATGAATCATTATTTCTAAGATTACTATTTTTAAGAGTTCATTGTTTCCAAGGTTACAAATTTAATTAAGATGAACATGACATAAATACTAAGACTTCGAAAACTATGAGTTGTAAAAATATTTTTACTATTTTATTGATTTAAAATTTTCATAATTAATTTGTAATTCATATTCTGTATTGAACAATATTTATATAAAATTTAGAATAACAAAATAAATGATAACTATAATTATAAACAAATATTTTGAAAAATTATTTAAGATGTTTTGAAAATGAAAAGTAAGTCAAATATAATTAAATGATTTTTTAATTAATTTATTTTATTAATATATTTATCTTTTATTTATTAATTGTAAAAAATATGAAGCCTAAAATTTGTATATAATTGATCAAGTCGAAGATAATGTTCAACCAAATATATTATAGATCAATAATCAATACAAAATAAATTATAAGCTAAGTGATATAATTAAAAAATATTTAATAAACATTCTAACTATGTCACAAATACTCATACTTTCTTATAGTAGTGCAAATATTCTCTAGAACATATGATTACTTCATATAAAAACTACCAAACATAAAAATTGGAAGAATTACTTCATATAAAAACTGATTTATAATGCAGGGAAGTATATTACAATTGTATTGGAAGAAAGTGAACATCATTTTATTGTGGCTATTAGATAAAGTCGCTTATTAAGCATTTAAAACATTTTAAAGGCTTATCAATTTAAAGAAGTTTATGAGGCTTATTGAATATGTAAAATGGCATTGAGCAAATAAATTATATCTTCTAAAATTAAGAATAAAATAAATTAGTTATGAACTTAAAGGTAATTAAATCAAAATTTCTAATTTAATGAGTTATATTGAATTATAACGTATTTAAAATGTATGGAGTAAAATTACAATTTAGGTTTTTTATATTTTAGTAGAGAATAAAATTTAAATAAATTTTAAAACTAAAAAATGAAAAAATATAAGTGAGATTTTTAAAATAAATATATTATTGAAAAATTACAATATTCTATAAAATCTTTCAAAGTGATATGTTCATATGTAATGGTGATGGAGTGCCAAACATAGTCAATAACATATTTCTTCAATCCTTATAAACCAAAATCCCATGCTCAATGCTATTGTATTTTCCATTGCTTAATATCTACTATGAAATTAGGTGTAGGTCAATAAACATAATGAAAAGAACTATTATGCCAAAGTACATGTCCAAATGATAGTGTATACCTTTGTTTTTCCAAATTATGACACTTCCCAATAGACATTCAGGTAAAGGGTGGCACAAAGATAAATTTATGAAAATGCAATTTGTAAATAATAATTCATAACTATAATTACTACTTAAACAGTAACAAATAAAGTACGCAATAAGTTGAACTAATCAAAAACAATGAAATGACAAATAAGATAAGAATTTGAAATATTTAGACAAAAACTTAGAATTCTATCAAGATGAAATAAGGACATGGAAGTGATGACGTAACCTATGTATGACAACTAAATCTCTAACTATCAAATAGCACAATAGACAATTCACTCAAAAAAATGAATATGCTTTGGGAGTATTTCACATATCACCAATTCAATATCTTTATAATTGTTGAATTTATTCAGAGCCACTGAATCTATAATATGCTACTTTTTAGGTTCTAATTTTTTCTATGCAAGTGCATTATTTTTTGTCATAAAAATGTGTACAATCATAATACAAAATTGATGATCAGAATCATCTATTTTTTTTAAAATTTCCACGCCTTGACCTAACCCTTCGAAATTGTGATCAAACATTTGCATACAAATTTATATAACTTGGGCTATCCATCGAGGAACTATAGGTAATTTTCTCACATGCTTAGAATTAGATTCAATTTAGTTCTCTTGTACATGTGAATGAAATTTCAAGTGAGAGCTTTGGTTTTCTCTCCCTAGTGAAGTGCAATCCAAACTATATGAACATTTGCCTAAACCTTCTTCTAATAAAATATGATGATGTCAAAATCACTTAAATTAGGTTTAAGTAATAAGATTCTAGATCTATTGCAAGTGTAAAAATAGTTATGATCAATGAAGGATCTATCTTAATTATGGATAAAGATTCACCATTTGCTTAGTACTAGATAAATGACTAAGGAAGACTTTGTATATATAGAGCACTCTTAGACATGACAAGTGAAATGGTTGACCATGGGAAATATAAGCAAAGGAAATTAAAGGCATGGGAAATTAGGCCATGGTGGAAAGGCTCACAAAAATAAAGATGAAATCGGTGGACTCCCAATTCTGCATGGGATAGTTTTTTACAAGGTAATTTAATTTTAGAAACACTAATAAGATAGAAACTAATATGTGAACTTAAATTAATATCACATGTGCTTGACGTGATATAATATTGAAACTATTATTTGAATTTAAAATGTATTGATGATACGTCATTGTTGCATTTCCTTTACCCTTCGAATATTGTACTTGAATATGATTTTTTTATTTATCTATTTTCACTATATATGAATTATATTGATATTCTCCAACTCCAATAACTATAAATAGAGTATGAGATAAATAACCATCTAAAGGATTGAAGTTTAACTTGCATATTTTAGCGTTTGTCATATATTCCATGTTGGTATCATCATCATCACTACCATAATAGTCTGTGACCATGCCACCTTGATGTTTCAAATCCACCACTAAAGGAAGATAAGTAATAGGTTTCAATTATACTCTATATTATTTTCATTTCATGTTGTATAGTTTTTAAATGTATGTTCTGATTGGTTCTTTATTATTTTCAACACTTGATTCACCAACCTCATATGTATGCATCTAAGTTACTAGAATGGGTTATGATGGGGGAATGATAGAAGCATCTTCCAACTTTGATTGTGATTAGTTATCATTATTAGATTAGTTCATATTACAATATTTAAAAGGTTCATCATCTACTGCTTGTGTATAAGAATATAATTCATGCATGAACTTTATACATATGTGTAATGTTTATAGTACTAATTCCATAACATGTATCTAGGGTCACCCCAAAATCAAGTTGTAATGTAACTGATTAGGCATAACATGGAAGGTGGTAAGGACCATCTTGTGAGTCATGACCTAGTTTTGCATGCAATGGTATGTCCCAAGTATTTATCACAGAGTTTTGTCAAATCATTTTATGCTTTGATCTAATTTTTGCATAGTAGCTATATTGATCCCCAATTTTTGTAAGAAGCCAATGTTACAAATATTAAATCTAGAACCATTATTTACAAACACACATTTGACCATTTTAGTTTGCACTTGAACTTGAGTAACCAATGGAATATTTGGCTTTCTTGTCTGTTGCGTAGGTAAGTCTTCTTTGTCAAAGATGATGAATTTTTAAATATCTTTGAATGTATTCATGATAGAGGCAAATGATGTAGGTTGTCTATCACTAGGGAGAGTTGTTTCTCACAATGCCTCATATAAGATATCTTTGTAGACCGTTGACCTCTTGAGTAACTCAAAGATATAAATTTTAGCATGGGTGTTCTTTAATTAATCTTTGATATCATACCCTTTAGGTTGATTACATTGCTTCATGGGGATGTAGAGGTGGATGAGGAGGAACATGTTGACTAACTTCATTTTTCCATGCATGATAGGGAACCATACATCTAGTGTTAACAACATGGATTATAGGATCCAAAATAAGTCATGGGCAAATAATGTGAGTGATATGGTAGCTATTAAAACCTTGAGGTCTAAGGGGAGGGGGAATAAAATTAATCATGCATGCCCTTTGTCATATATTTGGAATAAATGAGAACTCGTATTGGATATTGTAACTGTAGACACATAATTTTAATCACTAATCACTTAACTAAGCTTAAATTTGATATCCTTACTTTGCTTGGATCATTCACCATTTTGTTAACTTAAAATCTATATGAAAACATTCACTACCCTACAAATTATTTTACAACCACTAAAAATATCATTCATTCATCCATATTTTTATCACAATATCATGTCAGACCAATTCCACTAGTTTATGTCATTTTGGGATAGAATCATACTAGGTCAGGCATTACAACATTGTAACCTTATCCACTAATGTGTCCTTGACCCCCATACCTCAATGGTAAATTTTTATTCAATATGTTAAATTATACCCATCCCTGATCCCATGTTCTTATCAAGGTTGGTTAGCATAGATATTTAAAATATTCCCTTATATAATCACATCAAGGCTTCTCAAAATACATCTATCAATTATAAGGTAATACTATTGCAAATTAAGTAAAAAAACACTATTTCTTCCAATTATAATTATGAAGCATTCTAACAATCATAGGTAAAATGTGAATATATATTATATTTTATAGTTCAAAGGCACTCATTTTCAAGAATCTAAAGCAATTTATCTAGTTGCATTCATCTACAAAAAAGTCAATATTCATACACTCACTCAAGAAGGAAGAACAACATCGACTTGAGGTCCTTTTGGGCTATGTAGGAACCACTCAGATTACATAGGATTTTTAAAGGTATCTTAGCTACTCTAAACCTATTCCCACTTTTTGAAATTTTATCTCTATTATGTTTATTATCTAGGAACTAATGTTTTATGTTTGACAGGTATTCCTTCCATCAAATCGATAGACATAATTAGGTAGTAAACCCTCATAGATAGGAGCACACACCTAGATCATAAAATAGATAGACAATGACATTATATAAAGATAGATAATGGGATTAAATAGTACATAATGAATAACATTCTACATGGCTTCACTAGATCAGATACATGGTCAAAGTGATGCGATGATGCCATACCTATAAATTGTAATGATCATGGAACCTAATATGTGTTGATTGGAATTAGAGATTTGAAACTCCAGTCAGCTACCCATTCTTTTGACTCAGACTCATTCCAAATAGAGTCCATGTATGTAGAATAGAAACATGCCAAGTGTCTTGTATGAATAGTCCAAGATCCTGCATTTAAACTACAAAATGATTATAACTCATTTGAACCCATTACAGTGATATAATCCTCATAATTTGCTAGGTTTTAATCTTTCATTAACCAAAAATGTCTACGAAGAGTAGAATTTGGTTTAGCACTATGACACATGTTCTCATTACACCATCCAAACATGATTTGTGCATCAGTCAAATAAGTACCCTCCTCAAATTTTAACTCTTCCCTTGCAAGGGATCTTTTTACACATGCTCTAGCACTATCATGATCCCATTTTTCATGGCTAGCCTTAGTGAAAATCTAAATATGTTCTACACTAGTGGTTATGCACATCCTACTCAACCAATAAAACATTTGTGCATTCTTGAATTATGATGTGCAATTATCTGGATAAATGTAATGTTGATTGTAATGAATGTTTCTCTCAGTTAACTATCCATAGAACTTCTCAAAACAACCATGCACATACTTTATACAATGTGATCAATCATCACTAATATAGAAATGGTACTCCCTTAATATTTTTTGATCTTGATCAGTACTATTAGGGGCATACATGAATGCCATATGCATGGATATGGTGACTTGTGATGAGTTTTAATATTGTGATTGAACTTTCATTTGTGATTTAAATGTGTAATTTTTAGCAAAATCAACTACTAAAACAATCAAACCAAGTGGGAATGTATCCTTACTTATATTGAATTGTTCATCCAACCATATAGCCCTGTGTGTGTGCCTTGCATACTCATAAACAATTTTCTCTTTGAACTTGACCATAAATTATGAAACGGGTATCTTTTTTGTAACAAGCTCACACCTTTTAAATTTTTTGTCATATTTTACTTGATAAGTCACAAATTTGTATTTTCTCAAACCAACGAATTCCTATCCAATTTCACTTGTTTCATCTTCATGGATACAATTTTTTCATTTTAACAGTCCACCATAAGTGATGTAATTTCCATCCAAACATGGTTTGTTATAAAATAACTGTCCATCTGGGCTTTCACAAAAGATAGTTGGAATTGATTTAACCTTTTAGGGTTTTGGCTATGGAAATCCTATGTTTAGATTAAAGAGATGAGATGCTTAAATCAATCAAATAATATGCAATAATTAAGAACTGATTTGTTATAGATTTTGACCTTATTTAAATTTTTTAAAATAGTAATAAATATAGACTTATTTGTAAAATGACTATTGCAGATGATCTTGGTTCTAGATAGTTCTGAGTGTCATCAACATCCTGAGATCTATTTGCTCACTAGACAGTAGCACCCCACCTAGACAATAGTGCCTTACTATTGTAGTAATTCCAAAGTGACACTAGTGTCCCCTTTGTAGGATTATTCCTATTTTTTGGGAGCATATGCACCTGTGTTTTTGGGTCTTATTCTTGTGCACATGAAATTTGGAACTCTATGTTATGCTTGGAAAACTTGATTTAGTGTGAAAACCCTAATCCTCCTTGTATGTATGGCATGAGATAAAATTATGTATTCATTATTAGGATAGGTTAGACATCCTTAACACCCCGTTATGAAGAGAGTTTATTCAAGTCTGATGTTGTTCTCCCACCTAGTGCTTGGTACAAGTGCAAGTGAATGTTAGAATAAGAGTGGACATGGATGCCTTGAATGTGCTTGATCTTTGGAATCTAGGTTTAGGGTTGTTGTAGATGGTAGTAAGCAGACGTAGGGCATAACAGGGATCAAATATCTTAATTTTTCTCAACTTGTCTTTTATTTGAATAGTTTCTACATATATTTTCCATCTAGTGAATAAAGGTCAAATAGACTTGTATTTATAGAGATCTATAGCTCGTGGAAATAAGAAAATGTACTTAGGCTAACCTTAGGAGGGGCACACTTTTGAAAAAGTATCCATTCAGGTGAGTAATGAAAAAAGACAATAGTGCCCAATTAGGGACACTGGTACCATGTGGTTGTAGTGTCCCAAATGTGGCGCTAATGTTCACCTGATAGACTATTGAGCAAACTAGGATGGGATCTGGTAAAGCTATCTTAGGACTATGTTTGAGCTGACTATAGATGTATGTGGTCTTCATAATGGCTGGTAAAGTGTGTTTAAGGCTCTAGGATAAGTCTAGGGCTAAGCTAGAAATAAACCAACTCAAGCAACACTCTTAACATCTAAATACCACATTTAGGTGATTACATCCCCCCCTTTATGCTAAAAATGCAACAAAGAGAAATGACTAGTATAAAAGAAAAAGAAGCTTACCTAGACTTACCTTGGAAGTGAAGCCTATGTAGTTGAGTTTGAGTGTGTGAATCTAGGTCTACGTATATGAAACATGATCTAAAGCAATGACCTACAATGAAACATGCAAAAATTAGTCCTTACTTAAGTGATGATAAAAAACAAAAGATGATGTTGAAATAAAGTAACTAAGTAAAGCTGAGTAAAGAGAGAGGAAATGAACGAATACACCTCATTTGGGTACATGAACTTGGTGACAACTTGTGTGTGTGTACATAGTGATCATATCATTGAATAGCTTGGACTGAGTTGATGGATTGATCAATCCTCATATGGGTGGCTCAATAATTCAATCTAGTTTTGTCTCCATCATTTTCCACCCTTGCTCGATGGATCTTGATTTGTGAATAGCTTGGATAAGACTATAAATGTGTCTAACCCTCTCATGTGGGTGGCTCAAGAAATTTTTGGTGTGAATAGAGTTATTTTCTATCTAGTTCCACCGTCAAGTGTGAACAATGTTATCTCCCTAAACTAGTTTCACTAGTCAATTCAATTCACACCTTATTTAATTCAGTGTACTTAGGTGTTTTATATATTTGTCTCACCTCACAAGATCATGACACTTGTCATAATTCTGTGCAGGGTTGGTGAGAGGTATTTAGTATAAATACCCCTATGTAAGCTTGTTTTGTTAAACCACTTGAATGAATGATTCATGTGTTGTCTTGAGTTCAGTGTTCATTCTCATTTCCTAATCTATGTGCTTCCCTAGGTCTTTTAGACTCTTGCCCAAATCTTACATGGTACCAGAGTGGGTTAAGGTACCTAGGGTAGCCTAGTAGGGTTTATAATCTGAAAAATTCTCTCATAGTCCGTAAGCTTTTCTCTCTCATCCGTAAGGGTGGTCCTAAGAATTGTAAAAATGTGAGAAGAATAATCAGATTCTGGGGGGGAGCTTCCTTTTGAGTGTTTCAGTTTCAGGTTTCTTTTTGGTGTTTAGAAGCATGCTGGAGCTCACTGATTCGTCAGACATCATGGATCACTCCCAGTTTGTTCCAATTGAGCATTGGAGTATCCATAATCAGGGGGTGTGTGCAACAGTTTTGCATGCATCTAGGGGATTGAAGGAGAGGGATTTGAAGGTTTTTCCAAAATACATTTTTTCCAAAAAACAAAACAATATTAAGAATAACAAAGGTAAAATCATTTGGTCAAAATTCAAACTTGCCCACCTACTTTGGTCTAGCCCACTTTTGAGTTTTTTTATAAAGGTTTTCTCTCAAATTTAAAAAAAAAATCACATTGTTCAAAATTCAACATATGAGTATTTTTTAAAATCTTTTGTTCTATTTTTTTTAAAAAAAAAAGTCTTTGGTCAAATTTGAATAAAATTGGAATTTTTAAAATTTTCTTACACATTAAAAATAATAATTACATGGTCAAATCTGGTGGCCTCCGTTAAATCTAGCAGACTTTTAAATCTGGGAAATCATCAAATCTGGCAACTTATTTTAACTCTGGTGATAGTTCCACTAAATTTGGTAGGTTTTTAAATTAGCGACAATTTCATTAAATTTGGCGACATGATGGATGGACCCCCTCTCCATTGGTATTTTTAAAATTGCAGTTCCACTTCAAACGACCAAATCTTGATCACAGGTCCTCCGATTTTCAAGCAATTTAAAAATAAATAAATAAATTTTTGCTATTTTTTCATCCTCTACATGGTGGCACAGACATTTTCTACATTTGATAAGCATTTTTACAGCATTTGGTACTCTTTCACAAGCTTTACAAGCGTGCCATCCATTTTAGACCTCTTGGGACTCCATTTGGGCTCATTTGAAATCTGTTTTGAGTGTAATTTTTTTTTGAAAGTGCATGTTTTTTCATGTACTTCACAAATATGATATCAATTTATATCATTGTCTTGTAAAAATATCACTTAATTATTCTCACCTCGTTTTGCTAAAGTGTACCCCAAATTGTAACCTACCACTTAGCCATTGTTGCATGTGAAATTTGTAACCACACTAATTATAAAGTGCCAAAAGAAAATTGCTTGGGGGGATTCTTGATTTAGTGGATTTTGGGGTGGTTGTGTTGGTGTCTTGATCTCCACATTCAGTGTGTGTTTGCATTTCTTTTACCATGGGTAATCCCACTTTTCCTTTGTTAACTCCATATAATTACTAATTCGTGGAAATCACATGCATGGAGTGCTCTAATGGGGAAATGATACACTCACTACATTGAGGGTACATTTTCAGAACCCATTGATCCTAAGGAAAAGATTGCATGGTTAATTGAACACACTAAAACTCTTGGCTATCTGTGCACATTCATTTCCTTATATATATTGTTTCACATTGATTAGTGTAAAAATCCTAAGGAGGCATGGGGCATCCTTAAGACACTGTATGGTAAATGGATGAGATCAGAGGGTATCAAATTGACAATGAACTTTCCAATCTTGATCTGTCTTCTCTTGACAACATTTAGGACTATGTCACTAAGGTAAATGAACTCCACACACAACTCAAGGAATGCAGATTTGATAGAAAAGATGTTCAAGTAATTTTCAATGTGCTTAGCAAGCTTCCTACTGAATATGCTACATTTGTATTTAGCTTTCATACTCATCAATTGACAATGGGCCAAGGTTATGCTATGCCCACATTTGAGTCATTTACTGAAATGTTAATGCTTGAACAAACCAAGTTGCTCATATGGGTCTTCTCAAGCCCTCTAAGTCGCATGCATTAATGACAGGATCTCCTCAACATTCCAGAGGTCTTAAGCAATAGAAACAACAAATGTCAAAGCCATGAAAAGTACCCCCACAATCTTCACATCTAGCATCAGCATCCTACAAGAAGCAAAAGGATTTTCAGAATGGAAAACCAACTTGCTCATATTGTAAGAAATATGGTCATGATGAGCATCATTGTCATGCTAAACAAGTTGATGAATTGAAGCATTTGATCAAGAAGAAGAACATCGATTTTCCATCATCTTATACAAAGGAGTCCTCTCCTTCTACTTCTTCACAATCAAAGAAAAGGAAAGCTCAAACACTTGTTGCAGCTAGCAAGTCTTCTCAATAATGGATACTTGACTTTGGGACCACACATCATATGGGTTCTAATCAAGAACAATTTTTTTCATTGGAACCTTGTTCATTACCTCACATTCTCACAGGAGATGATACATTGGTGGAAGTTACTAGAAAAAGATCAGTTGTAATGCAAGAAGGCACTTTTTTGGATGTACTTTATGTTCTAGATTTATGTGCCAACCTTCTCTCAGTCTACTAGATCACACATCTTGGGAATGGAAAGAAAGTTGAGTTCTTCCCTAATTCAGTAGAAATTCAAGATATCAAAGATAATGCCTTAGTTGCAATGGGAAAAACTTATCATGAAACTCAGTTATATGCATTTTCCCATTTTGTACCTCATTCCCCTTCTACTACTTTGCTCACTCATACAGATTCAGTGAGTAAACTATGGCATGCGTAGTTTCGCCATCTCAACTACTGCTATCTTCAATAGTTCAGCTCAAAGGATATGGTACAAGGACTCCCTCCCATTCAGTTTTCCAATGGTATATATTCAAGCTAAAAAATCAACAAACATCTAGAGGAAAAGTTTGACAAAAGGTCATCTTGGAGGGCTTCACAAGTCCTTGAATTAGTTCACAGTGATCTTATGGGACCATTTCCCACATTGTCTTTTAACAAAATCCATTATGTCCTCACTTTTATTGATGATTATTCATGGTTTACTTGGGTCTACTTCCTTCGTCAGAAGAGTGAAGTCTTCAATTGGTTTCTAGAGTTCAAGGCTCATGTTGAAAAACAATCTAAAAAATATCTCAAAATTCTCCACACAGATAATGGTAGAGAATATGTGAATCATTGCCTTGAGAAATTTTGTGCACTTGAAGGGATCAACCTTCAACATTCCATTGTTTACATACCCCAACAAAATGGTATTGCAGAATGAAAGAATCATACCTTGAAGGAAATGGTAACTTGCATGATACATGCTCGCTCTCTTAGTCCAAAATTTTGGGTCGAAGCTATTAATTGTGCCACTCACATTCATAATTAGCATTCCTCATAAAGCCTTGAAAGGTGTTACTCCTTTTGAAGCTTGGTGTGGTTGGAAACCTATTATAGGACATTTTCAAGTCTTTGACTCCCTTGCATTGGCACACATTCCTTCAAAGAAACACAAAGCTCTTCAACAATAGAGTCAACATTGCCTTTTTATTGGCTATCTCGATGGTGTCAAGGGATATCAAATTTTGGATCCAAAGGCAAAGGAGATTTTCATTGCTAGGAGTGTTAAATTTGAGAAGATAGTTTCTCCCTTAGCTTCTAACACTCCATCTCCTCTATCCACATTGGAATCTGATGATAGTGATTTAGATGATTCATCATCAGCTCCACTAGGGCCATCTTAATCTACTACTATAACCCCATCTTCATCATCACCTTGATGGGTCCGACAGACTCTTCAATTAGTAGGTACATTTCTTCAAGATCCTTCAGACACTCGGAGGACTCAGTCACAACATCATGATCTTCCACATGTATACATCAACCTTGCTTCTAATCTATAATCTTTTCATGAAGCATCTTGTTATGCTAAGTGGGACTCAATAATGGAGGAAGAATATATTTCTTTGATGAGGAACAACACTTGGGATTTAGTTCCCCTTCCAAAGGGAAGGAAGATGGTTCATTGTAAGTGGATCTACCAAGATGGAGTAGTTGATAAGTTCAAAGCATGCCTTGTTTCCAAAGGGTTCACACAAGTTCTTGGTGTTGATTATACTAAGACCTTTGCACCTCTTGCTAAGATGAACTACATTCATTTGACTCTTGCTATTGCTATAGCTCATGGTTGGGTTGTATATTAGATGGATGTGAAGAGTGCATTTCTTCATAGGGATCTTCAAGAAGAAATTTACATAGAGTAGCCACAAGGGTTTGTTGAGGACTCTTCTTTGGTTTTTCACTTGTGTAAGTCTCTCTATGGCCTCAAACAGGCCCCTCAGGCTTGGTATGCTAAGATGGACTCATTTCTTCTATCGGCTGGCTTCTCACATTGTCACTCAAATCCCACAGTCTACATTCTAAGACAAAATGACTCCCATTTACTTTTGGTTCTCTATGTTAATGACTTAATTCTTACTGGGAGTTCTTCAATTATCATTGACAGAGTCAAATCTACTTTACACGAGTGCTTTGCTATGATTGACTTGGGTTTTTTGTACTACTTTTTCGAGATTGGGATCACTCAGTCTTCTTCTGGGATCACACTTGCACAACCTAAGTATGCTCTTAATCTACTTGCTCAATTTAATATGGCTGATTGTAAGCCTGCACTAACTCCCTTCTTGTCTAGAGTTAAGCTTGAGGTGAAGTGTTCCACTCCACTAGTTGATGCCACTTTATATCGTTCACTTGTTGGAAGTCTCATATATTTGACGCACACTCACCCTACCATTTGTTTTGCAATTGGCATGGTCTCTCAATTTATGCAAGAGCCCCATGAACTTCATTGGAAAGTAGCCAAATGCATCTTACATTACATTCAACACACTCCTCGACATGGGATACACTAGTGTATAGTAGTTCCTTATGGCACTAGTGTCCCAATCTAGGTGCCAATGTTTTCCTAGTCTGAAATCTAGGTGATCTAAATTGATTTTTGAGTCTCTATTAATTTCTATGTCTTCCCTATGTTTGATTTCTAAAACTAAGCTTGTGTGATGATTTTGTTTTTGAATAACAAAGCAGGACCCTAATCTCTATGATAAACCCATGTGAATGTCCCCTCTTTTTAGGGTAGTTTTTAAACCTATATAAAAACTATCCTCAAAAGAAGTAGTTCTGTAAAATGTGTTAACTGGAGTATGAGCACATGCCACTAAATCTGAGAATGAAAACATGCAAGGACATGTTAAAATGTCCACATACACAAACAACAAATAATTTGGCTTAGAGCCACATAGAAGGACATGTTCAAATGTCTGCATATAGAAGTAGGAAATCACACACAAGGGACACAGTCGCATGTCCAAGGCATACAAACATAGAAGTTGCATAGATATAAAGAATAATGGCATATTCAAATGTCATTAAATATGGAATAAGTATAGGAAACACAATCAAGTCTAATCTAGGAAAACTAAAAATGAAAGCATTTATAACTATGTAGTACAAATCTATGTAAATACTAGGATGTACATATGTTGAGTCTAACTAGTGATAGTCAGCAAAATCTAAGCAATGAGTAGTAGTGATTAACATCAAGATATATCAAATCATACATTTAAATGTATAAAATTTAAGGATAGAACCTGGTGATAACAACTATGTAAGATGTGCTCCCAAGTGGGTGGATGTATCAAATGAATAAACCTAGACTGGCATATATGTCACCAGTGGGTAGATGATAGCAAGTCTAGATCAGTGAGTAGATCGGGGTCTTGTATGTAATTTTTAAGCACTCAACAAGAACAAGTGAATCATATGTGTATGATAAAACTGACTATACTAAGATATCTAGCAATATGAAATATATGAAAAGTAGTAGAAAAGTAAACATACCAATGCATATAATCTATAAATCTTTTAGTTTTTGAGTAATATGTGAATATTTTTGTATTTTGACATGTTATATTGTTTTTGTGTTTTCTAAGTATAATTTATGTACAATCAAATGAAAATAAACTATGTATAAGGAGTGAGAGAGAGAAAGAAAGTAAGTACAAGGGTAAGAACCATATTAACCAATGAGTCTCATGGGAGACTTAATATCACCCTAACTTGTTTCAAATAGGGGAATTGTGATTGTGACTAAAATGAGAAAGGGCAATTATGAGCCCATGATCTGATGTGTTGTATAATCTATGTCTAAAGTGGCCTATATAGTGATGCTATGATGTTGTGGCACTGACTATGATGCCCTATGAACTATATGGGTCTTAATAACCCACTTGGTAGAAGAAGTTATAGGTGATGTAGGTACCTTATGTTGAGAATCCTTAGAACCCAATAAAACTAATCTTGTCATGAATTGATTAGAGGAAGGTCCTTTAGAATTCATGATGTATCTCCGATACAAGGGTCTCTCTAATAATGGTCTCTGTGAGAAAGTATGCATACATGTAGATACTATAGGAGTAGACATGGCTTGCACTAATGAATCTATTAAAAACTATGATGTATGCATAGGATTTTAACTCTCAATTGTAACTAATAACCATATAATATTTGTTTAATGGTGTTGTAGCTATAACTAGTTTATGCACTATAAATTATGCTAAAACTATTTGTGGGATGGGAAGAGGATACATAGATGGGATAACCTAAACCTTAACCACATAATTACCATGTATATACTTTATTCATTAGTTTATTATATATGGGATGACTCCGAGCTACTGTAACCATGGCTTGCAAAATAATATATAGAATACACCTGCACTATGTAATACTAGGAACCGAGTGGCTATGTGTGCTAGTCCAACTTATAATGAAAGTATAATCTCCCTAATGGAGCTTTGAACATGGCCATTGAAACCACTAATGACTGTATCTATTATGAATATATCTTTCTCTATGTCACCCAATATTATAAGAGTGTCATGGTGCACATGCTTATGCTTGACCCATTGTCAACCATAACACTATGAATAGGATGGTAGTCTATGTATGCTCGTATAAAGAGTGCATGTAAATTTGTGTCATCATCCACAATCTCCTATTATAAAAATGTGATAAGTGGTCTAGGTGGCACTATAGTATGATACATGTTAATAATGTTATGTAATAGATGTGTCTCTTCTATAACTATGTGATAGGAATCTGGTGGTGGATGCACCTGATATATAGTGAACACCTAATGTGACCCATGTTTCATTCACTATATGCTTTAAAAATGATCTAAAAATATATTTAATACCTTAGCCTCTATGTGTTTTTATTTAGGTTCCTCTGTGGGTATGCCTCCATCAATAATATTAGCCTAAATGAGATCTTGTATATTGTGCTTTAGGATAATACATCTATTTTTCATGTGTCATGGTGCCCTATGATAGTCACATAATGCATTTGAATCATAACTCTTTGGAAGAGACCATGTCATATCAACCTCTTTACTGAGAGGGAGAGATATGACATTGCATTCTAATAGTTTCTGTAGAACTTGTGCTAGTGACTCTAGAATATTAGTGAATACTATATGCTAAGGAATAGATAAAACCAATCTGGGAGATTGCTTGGAAGTTGTGTTAATTGTGGCCTTTTGATCACTTTTTTTTTCTATTTCCCTTACCTTATATGGAGTTTTTTTTTGAACTCTTAATAATTGATTCTAATCCATTTATGTAGTTGTGTTTGCCCATTGATAAGAACTTAACCTCTCTTTCCTTGACTATGTGGTAGAAATCGATAAATGTAGGAAACTTCTTAAACAAGATAGCTTCATGCAGTGCTGGTAATAAAATTTATTTAAATATATCTTGAAGATCTATGTATACAATAGGGCTAGTCAATTTAGATAATATTGTCTTGTATCATAAGACATAATCTTTGATAAGTTCATTTGAGTTTTGATTTAGCTGTGCCACTTGTGCATATGACATCTTATCACTGATGTTGATAGAGAAGTGTGTTATGAACATGTCAAATAAAGGATTGTATGTCATGATATATTGATTTGGAAAATCATAGAACCATTGTAGGGAATAATCCTTGAGACTATGTGGAAATAACTTTGTAAGAAGCCAATCTTTGGACATATAGTCCAAGCATGCTACATGAAAAGATCTAAGGTGATGCTCTAGGTTACCCTTTTCATCATATAATGTGAGATTGGTTTCCATGAAACCAGATGGAAAAGGGTTTACCCCTATGTGATGTGCCAAAGGTGTATTCAAGAGACTGTTGGAATCCAAGTCATGTGGCTAGTAGTTGATTCACAATCAGATATATTTCTCTTGATCAAAATGAACAAGGAGATTTACCATGGTATAGGAGAGTTACCATTGACCTATACCTTCTACCTAATTTAAATTTCAACCTGAGGATGTAGACTTGATAAAATGATGTCATTGTATGTGGACACTCAATCTTCTAATTTAACCTTCTGCTAATTGTTATCTAAGATGTGAAGTCATGTAGTAAATGAAATGCTAGAAATAAAACATGAACATAATACTGTGAAATAAATGCTTATGCATTGAAATTTTCCTCAAAAAAATATAAACAAGAATGTAAATCACACAATTTAGAAATGAAACACATAATGCATAAATAAATCAAATAACATGCTTAACTATTAAAATGGGTTGGATTGTTGCTACAGACTTCCAAATGGGGCCCTTCATCCTTTTGACTCCAAATTCAATCCTTCCTCTCACCACACTTAATTGAATTCAAAAATTCTTATTCATATTAATAAAAATGTAGTAATAAATTGTTACAGGAAATTACAATGATAGTTGCTTGACAAAATATACTTTTGATAATCTCTAATCAAAATCTACTATATCTCAACTCTACTGCTACATATATATACAACAGAGGGGATTGTTTTATACAAAACAATATATATTATAATCTAAGATACATTTGATTTAGGATAATCAAAATTGGCTCGTTTGCTAAAGATGTCTTCATATGAATTCTATGACATTGTTGTAGAACAAACAAAACTATTTTAGCCTTCAACCACTTCCTTATTGGACTTCATAGATGTTATGATTGTTTTTGTGAGTCAGTTGAAGGAGGAATCAAAATATATTCATTCACAACTTTGGTCACACAGTGGTTGCAAGACAGTCTATGTAATGAGATTATTTTGTTGCAGGATGTTCTACGCTATATACCTATCTCTCCAAATCATCTTTAAAACACATTATAGAAAAAAAATCCTAAAGTAATAGATAACCATCATATATTTAATTATAATACATAATTATAACTATTAAAAGAGTATAGAAACATAATGACATTTGAAATATTGTGGCTATATGCATAAAGAAACTCATAGGAAAGTGTTCAAAAGCATGGTTAATAAGCAAGATGAGTACAATAAATGGGGACAAGAATAGGACATTTATGGGGCTCATCACACCCCCCAACTTAAGATCTTGCTCAACCTCAAGTAGAAAACTTGTTCACTCCCATTTCACAAAGAACTCTAAAATCCATGGGATCTATAACACCACTGGTAAGGTGAGCATAGAATCCATGCCTTTGTTCAAATAGTTGCCAGATTTTGACTTCCCTAGCTTTATCCATTGGGGCCTTATCCTACCAATCTGGAATAGGATAACATAACATAGGGGGATAAAATTTGAGTTTCAACAACTAAGATCCCATTTCTCCTATAATAAAAATATATTTTATGATCGTATTAAATGTTGTGTTCAAGTTAAAAGCAAAAAATGGCTCTCTTTTTTTTAGTGAAGGAGTGAGCTCATTCCATCATTCATTACAGGACTCTTTGGCTATAGGACCAGTAGAAGTTATCAATCCTAAATAAAAATCTTGGGATTCATCATAGTTCTTCGCAAACAAGCTCTAACTTCTTTCTTCAACATGATATTATCCCATTCAGCCAATACAACATCAGGTGCCATAGATTCTCTCCTGATAAGCAATTGGCTTTCATTATCCTTTTTTATATATTCAACTACTTCTCTTCCTCTTCTTTGCTCATTCAATAAATATGATTAAAATACATTTAGTTGGAAATATCCAACATATAGATTAGGGTTCCACTCTTTGTCATAAGGAATAACATAATTATGAAGTTAGAACTCACACAATTATGCTTGTTCTTCCTATGAACTTTCTTTATAGATAAAAAAGAAGGAAAGGGGATCAATGACTTCATGAGGCATATCATAATAAATTGTGATTAATTTGAACTTATGCCATTGCTCTTCAAGGTAGACTAAATGGACTCTTGCAAGAGGCCTATAGTCAAGGAGCTCTTGGGTAAGACCAGTCATATCCTCAATTTTTTGCTTCAGTTTGGATATTCTCTCTTCTTTAAACTATTCTTTTCTTTCAATTTCTTATTTTCTTTTCTCAATTCCTTCAGAATTTTAGATTGACTATCCACCCAATTTATCAATTTAGAAGATATTGCAAATGAAGAATGATACCTAACTTCTCAGGTGGTTGTAGGTTCTTCTTGTTGATTTAACTCTACAGAATGTTGTGAAATAATGATTGCAAGATGGTCTTCAATAGAGGGATATAGCTGAGAAGATGTTATAGTAAGTGCATCCAATCCTCCTCCAAACTAATCCTATATCTTCTTTCTTAGTCTCTCAATTTCTTGTATGACTTTCTCCAGAGTGGTAAATTCCATTTGTATAGCAGGCTACTCCAATTGTTCCACTTCCTCTTGAATTGATTCCTCATGCAACTCTTCAAGACTATACTCTACTTGTTCTACCTCCTAATCATATTTTAAAGAATATTCTCCCTTATTTATTTCAGTCTCTAGGGATTCATCACTACTAGCAGTCTGTTCTTTTTTAGATTCTTCATTAATTTCAATAATAGAAGAAGGTTTAGTTCTCATTTTTCTTCTCAATTTGTGGGATCTATGAGGAGTAAAGGTTACCTTGGCCTTTTTTGGAGAAGGAGGAAGTTCCTCCTTAGACTCTTCTAAATCAGGATGGAGAATGAGTTTCTTTCTCTTTCTATATTCCTTGCCTATGAAATTCCTTTCTTTATTCCTTACTACAAGTTCATGTGTTGTTACAAGAAGGAGCCCTTCTGTAGGTTCTTGTATAGCTGTAGGAAGGTTTTTTGCTACAGGTTCTTGTGGAGCTATAGGAAGGGATTCTTCTGATCTTTATTTTCCAACCTCCAATTCCTCTTCTATTTCATAGCCTTCTCTATCACTTTTGTATTTCTTGGTACTTGGAAAAATTATTCCCAACTGATGTTGGGTTTAGTTCTTTGCAAACAGTCTTGAACAATCAACTAGATTAGACAATAATGGGAAAGAGCTTTGGAATTACCTTTTTGAAATGCCTCTAACTTTTTTGTGATCATGTGAAGCAAGAAGTTGGGAATGTTTATCTTTATTCCATACCACAAATGATTTATGAACTTTAAGTGTAAGCCATGCAACATGGAATACGTCCCTTTGTAAATGAAATATATGGAGATAAACTTAACAGCTTTGGCCCATCTCATCAATAGAGATAACCGTGTAGTGCCCTACTTTGAAATTTCTAGGCTTTCATTTCCTTTGATGAATTTTTGCCTCTTTGACTTGACATAAAATTTATCTTACCATGCCTCCCTTGTTCCTTGTAGTCCCATTACTCTGTTAATCATGGTTTCTGTCAGATTTGTTTTCATTCCCTTTACTGTTGCCAAGTTATTATGTAATGCACCAGCAAATTCTTCTACAATTTCTTCATCCAAGGTCTGTATCCTCTCAAAGTATTATGCCCAACCTACATTCTGGAATAGGGCCAATTTTTTTGAGCTGTTGGTTAAAGGGGTGATATCAAGAGGTTCATGTTTTAGCAAGTCCCCTATCATATTGTGAGATGAAATTTGAGTTGCAGGTTGTGTTCTTATAGTAGGGGTTTTGTGGCTTTGGTGAAATGTTTGTGATTTTTTTAATTTTGGGAATGAAATAACCTATGTGAATTATGGAAAATATTCCCCCCAAATTAAACTATCACTTGTCCTTAAATAATGAAGTTGACATGTGCAAATGACTCATGACAATAACAAAGAGTAGAAGTAATAATGCATCAAAGGTCACATCAATTAGTGAAGGAGTATGCTATGGTGAGTTGGCATGATAAGGAGAAGATATGGCGGCATGTTAATAACATTAGGTACCATCATATTATTAATAATTAAATTATATGACATGAAATAAATATAGAATAATTACCTTGTTACTTGTAGGAATACATTTTATTAATGCAAAAATAATGATTCAAAGTGGCAGTCTTGGCATTTGTTATCATTTTATTAGGAGAAAACACTTGATGTATGATGAAATTATAAGAATACATCCTATAGAAAGATATGTTCCATGTAGTACCAAGTTATATCCTACAACAACAAGTTTTATCCTTTCGTAGCAAGTTATATCCTGTAGCAGCAAGTTTTTCATCTTGTAGCAAGAAGGAAAATGCATTTATGCTCCAAGGGAATGAATCTATAAGAAAAAACAAATAAGAACACAAATTTTTATTGCAATAACACCTTTCTCTTTTTTTTTAATGAATGTTGATCAGCTAGTGACTTGGTTTTCTGAGACAACATCCGTCAACAACACCCAAAGGTTTTCATTACTAATTTTTTTGAATTTTTTATAGATTTTTTGGTTAAAACTCAACTAGAATCACAAGAATCTGGGACACAGTATTTTATTCAAACTAGACCAAACCATTGTGAATGACTTATTCTTGGTTGTAGGAAACTTTATTACTCTTGGAAAATATTAGAGAATGGTTGATAGAAATACCTTTCAGCTGCAAGAATAGTTTGATTTGCTTCATGAAGAAGAGATGAATATTGTTCTTCAAGAATTTGGTGAGTGAGAGTTTCCTTAGAAAATGGTATTCTTATACATCTTGAGTCTATGGCCATTAACAAGCAATCAAAATTGAATAAAGTCAATGGTCATGAGCTTTACAACTCCATTTTCAAAAACTTATTCAATCTCATAAGGCTCAAGCCATCTAGATTGTAGCTTTCCTTTATGATCCTTATATTTAGAGTAAAAAAGGAGTGCCTAGTCACTAGGTTAGAAATTATTAGTCTTGATGTTCCTGTCATGCCAACCCACATGTTGTATTTTCACTATTTCAATGTGATGAAGTGATTCCTTTCTTAGTTCATAAAATGCATTCAACTGCATGATCATGTATTTTTGGGCTTGGAAAATATCTAAGCCCAAATCAAGTGTTATCATTAATGTTTTATGTTCAAACTCAATGGGCATAAAAAATGTTTTACTATAAACTAGTTCATATGGAGTGAAACCAATTATGGTTTTCTAGGTGATTCTATAAGCCCATACTGCTTTTAGAAGATGGGTTGACCAATATTTTCTATGTAGGCTAATAATATTAGTGAGTATATTTTCTAATTCTCTATTTGTCACTTTCACCTGACCATTGGACTAAGGATGGTAAGGGGTAAATTTTTTGTGTTTGATTTCATATTCTTTGACCAAGTTAGCTATGAGGTCTGATGTGAACTGTGGGCCTTGGTCTATGACTATATTTCTTGGTACTCCATAGTAGGTGAAGATTTATTCATACAAGAACTCAGCTACTTTCTCATCTTGGGCATGGGTTAAGGATTTGACCTCTACCTATTTTGTGATATAATCAGTGTACACCAATATGTAATCCTTTTTATTGGATTTAAGATCAATGGGACCTACAAAATCTAGTCCCCATTTGTCAAAGGGTTTCAAAATTAGTTGTGGCTACAATGGGATTTCATTAGAGCGAGTGGGTTTTCTCATATGATGAATTGATTACATCTATGGGTATACATCATGGCATCCTTATACAAAGAAGGCCAATAATATCTGGTAGTGAGTACTTTCATGGTAGTCTGTTTGGTAGAAAAATGATCTCCATAAAGTTCATCATGATAGGCTCTAAGAATGTCATTAGCTTTATCTTCTCAGATACATCTTCTCATAACTGAATCTAGTCTAGTGATAAAGAGATATCCTATAATCTATGAATAATGTATGCTCTTTTAAATCAGGTTTTGTTTGTCCTTAAGTGAGAAATTTTATGGTAGTGATCCTAAATCAAGATAGTTAGCAATATCTGTGAACCAAAGAGATTGAATTGTTACAACAAATAAATGTTCATCAAGAAAAGAATAATCAACAATAGGATTATGCTCATCATTTTACAACTGAGATAGAAAATCTGCTACTAAATTATCCTTACCTAGTCTATCTACAATGGTAATATCAAAATCCTATAGCAAAAGCAACCAATGAATTATCCTACCTATTACAATATGTTTGTTCATTAAGTACTTGATTGTTGCATGATCTATGTGGATGAATACTTGGTAAGTTATAATGTAGTGTTAAAATTTGTTGATGGCATAAATGACAACAAGAAATTAATTCTCTGTTATAGTGTAGTTGAGTTTAGCCCCTTGAAGATTTTTTGTTGATAAAATGGATTACATAACTGAGGGATTCATATTTTTGGCCAAGGATAACTCCTAAAGTGGTTTCAGATGCATTTGTATGGATGTGAAAATACTTCTTCCAATCAGGCCCTCTCAAAATAGGAGTTGTTATGAGAAGGTATTTGAGTTTTTGAAAGGTAGTTTGATAATCATTAGTCCATGTAAATTTAGCATCCTTAGGTAGCAAGCCAAATAATGGGGTTCCAATTTTTCTAAAATCTTTGATGAATCATCTATAATAACCAGCATGTCCTAAAAAGCTTCTAACATCTTTATGCTTCTTTGGTGTGGGTAGATATTTAATGACACTTATCTTTGTTGGTTCAATTTTAATTCTAGTAGGGGATATGTGATGCCCCAACACAATCCCTTCAGTCATAAGCATGTAACACTTTTCATTGTTCAAAGATAATTGGTGGTCTTGGTAACATTGGATAAATTTCTCCAGGTTGGTGAGTGTTTATTTGAATGTTTTCCCATAGACAGTGAAATCATCCATGTAGATTTCAACATAGTCATGGGAGAGATCAAAAAATATGCTCAAAATAGCCCTTTAAAAAGTAGTTGGGGCATTACAAAGACCAAATGGTAAGACAACATAGGCATAGGTTCCCCAAGGGCAAGTAAAAGTGATTTTATCTTGGTATTGTGAAGTAATTAATCTTTGATTATAACCACTATAGCCATCTAAGAAGGAAAATTACTTATTCCTTACTAATGTATCCAACACTTTATCAATGAATAAAAGGGGAAAGTGATCCTTCCTAGTAGCAACATTCAATTCTTGGTAATCAATGCAAGTACATAATTTGCCCGTTTATTAGCTATAATGACTAGGGGAGAGACCCACTGGCTATCCAAAATAGGATAAACAATTCCTGTATACAAGAGTTTTTACAACTCAATTTTGACAATATCTTTAAGTACAAGATTCATTCATCATTGGGGTTAGTGAATAGGTTTGCATTCTTATTTAATGTAAATGTGATGCATGCATAAATCTGGGGGTATTCCTCTCATGTCATGTTAATCCCATGCAAATGTTGTTGTGTGCTTTCTTAGCATTGTAAGTAACTGATCTTCTTGTTGGGGTGTTAAGGAGGTGCCGATGTTGAGAGGTTTGTTTGGTAAAATGTCTACTTGTTTTGTTAAATAAAACATGGTTTCTATGTTGGTGATTAGAGGAGCATAGTTGCATTGATAGGGAGGAAATTGATAGAATGTCCAAATGTCTCTTATGGTTTCATCAAGATCATTCTTAGGAAAGGTATTCTAAAGAGGGTATGGTGTACATTCTAATAGGTTGGTGGCTATAGGATCTTATCGATAGATGTTTTACAAGATACCAATAAGGACAATGTCTTCTTCTTGTACCTATAGAGATAGACTCCAGTTAATTATGTAGAGAGTCTACAAAGAGATAGCTTCTTCAAATTGTTGGGCCATCATTCTAGGAAGGCTGAGCTAGTAGATACAAAACCAATTTATTGGTGTTATTTTCAGACTTATAGCCAATAAAAGAATCAATGGGAGCCAACCATGGGTGGTCAAGGATAAGATGATAACCCCCCAAATTTCTCTTTGGCTATATGATGATAAATTCTGTTGGATATTGCCAAGAATCCATAGTAATGACAAGGTCCTCAATAGTCCCTTCACGCTTAACAATTGATCTATCAACCATCTGGAGGATGGTGGGTGTTGGATAGAGAGAGGTAAGTTTTAACTATTGCATGGTCTCCATGGTCATCACATTGATGGCTATGCCCAAATCAGTTAAAGTATTGGAGATGGGTTGGCCATGGATGCTAACATTAACTACAGGACTTCTTGAATCAAAACATTTTGGGGGAACTATGTTTCCCAACATAATATATGCTAGTTGGCCAATGACCTAGATTGTTTTAATATCTTTCTTTTTCTTGATTTTTGTAAACATAACTCTAACAGCTTTATTGTAGATATGAACATCATGTATTACTTGAAAGACTGGGATTTTTATGCACTTATTCTTGAGTTGTCCTAAAATATCAGATTCAGGCTCTGATTCATGATGTGATATGTTCAATCTCTCCAAAAAAGGAGGACTGCCAGTTTTTTTTTGATTTTCTGATGGATTTGGCTCAGGATTGGCCATGGATGGCTTTGGATTAGTATGGAATGGAGTTGGTCTGAAGTTTTTTGTGATTATGGGTGAGGTGGGTTATGGAAGAACATGAACTAAGAGAAGTTGAAATTGATTAACATCCAAGGTGTATGTTGGATATTGCATTATTTCAATGGATTGTGCCAGTTAAACTGACTTATTGGCAAGATTGGGGTGGGTTGGGTAGGTAATTGAGTGATACAAATAAGTTTTTGAGTGTTTGGCATTATGGCATGTTGTTATTATGGTTGTTGAATTTGCTAGGGAAAGCCTTGATTACCTCTCCATTATTGTTTCCATGGATTAGAGGGAAAGAACCATTATTGATTTTAGAATTGCCCTAGTTGAGGTTTTTGTCTAGTCTATTGCATCCATAACTAATTTTGGGGTAGCTACCAATTTGAATGGGACCAATTTTGATTGGGTATATTCATCAAAGAACCATATTGAGGATTATTTGAGAATTGAGAATTTACAAACATAGGTTTTGATGACATACCTAGTCTTTTACCCATGGTTTCTATTAGGCCAAAAAAAAAACACTTGATTCTCATCTTCTCTTATGGCATGCAGCTCTACTATCTCATGATTCTCCTTAGTTATGTTAGCTACCTCAACTTTCATAGAATGGTATGTGTAATCCTCCTTTTTTCTACATTTAGGGCAATAGGTGGCCAATGCTTTCTTAGTTTCTTCTTGCTTCCTTTATGTATGTAATGTATCAAGCTGAGTAGCTAGGTGGCTGATAATGTCCTGCTTCATGTCTTAGAGTAGGTTGTTAACTTCACCTTTAGACATTCCTACTATAGATGTTGCAGGAAGCATTCTACCCCTACTTTTATTCATGGTTGATCTAGATTAGTTTGTACATAGAATTGTTAGTTCATCAAATGGTAGTGTATAAACATCACTACCAGACATTAGATCTAGTGCTTCCAAACAATCATCTCTAATTCCTTTTAGGAATATCATCTTGATTGATTCCTTGTCCATTATAGTCTTCTTGGATTTTTGTCAAGCTGAACAAAAATATTTCCATATATTGTTCTAATGAGTCATTATTAGATTGTGTCATTCATAATATGTCATCTCTCTTGTAGTTTATGCCCCTATAATAGTCTTGGTATTTTATCAGAAACTTCTCCTTCATTTTTTCCCAAGTAAAAATGGCATCGTTTCCAAGTCCCACAAACCATCTAAGTGTTGCATATTTGAGTGTTGTTGGAAACAATTTGAGTTTATAAGCATCTTGATTATTATCATAGAGATGGCATAAGATGTCAAACTCAAAAAGAAATTTGTTTGGATCCTTAGATGCTTTTCCCTTGAAATTAGGGAGGGTAGAGTGAGGGATATTCTTCTTGGGTGCATTTTTATTAGAAGTAAGGATAAGCAATTTGAAATTAGTAGACTCATTGGTAGTGTTTTATTCTTGGTGATCTCCTATAAATATTCTTTGTGTTGGTAGATGAGAAGTTGTTGCTACCCACAACTCAAAATTCCTATCAATTCTTTTGTTTCCTAGGGTGTAGAAGATGGAGACTTTATATTTTTCCTAAGGAATGTATGGCTTCCTATAAAATGGGGATGGTGTGGAGGTTTCACAAGATTCAGCTAATATTTTGGCAAAGAGTCTCTCTAAACTGGAAGATTTTATTGGCCTAGTGTTTCTTCTAGGAGCAAGAATAACTTTAAATGCCTCCTTAGCAAGAAATTTGGGTGACAGAGGGAACTAAAATTCAGATACATGAGTATGAGGTAATAAGGTGGGAATTCTTAGAGGTGGTATATGTGGGTCTCTTCCATGGGTATTAACCTCCTCAAGGTCTTCAGCTTGTGTTACCAGTCCAACTAAAAATTCTTCCTTCTCTACCTCTTCTATTGACAACTATGAGTGATCTTTAAGAATTACTTCATGTTCCTCAGTTGTTGCAAGATGAAATTTAAATCTTACATCAATGCTCGATGATTTAGGACAAAATCTTCCTATTGACCATTTTGTGAATTCTACATGACAAAATGGGCAGCCCCCCCTCTTTTTTCACTTGAAACCTTGTTCTTCATGACCTTTTGCCCTAAAACCAGGATTTAACCCTTTAAAAATTAAGGAAAAGTTGCTTTTGTGTAGGTGCAAGTGTTGTTTCATCAAGCATTGATCTTTTTCAGCACTCATAGAGCAAATCAGGTTCTCAAAACAACATTACTTGTAAGCTTTACAAGTAATAAGCAAGAGCACTTGACAAACCTGAAAGGGTCTATGGCTAGTTCCAATGTATTTCAAGTTTTTTAAAGTACTTTAGTTGCCAATTTTCATGAGCAAAATTATTTCAGAAACCCATAAGGGTCATAGAAGTGCATTTTGGGGTTACGAAGGGACTTGTCTTATGACTTTTATAAGTTAAAGTTGAAGAGAAACTTGATAAGGATCAGAGTAGTTCACTTCAGGTTTGTGGGATTACTTGACTTATGATCTTTCATGAGTTGGAGTCATTCACAAACCCGAAAGGGTAACAAAGAAGCAATTGGGATTTGAGATGTCTTTTCTTCAAAGCTTTTTGAGTAAGTCCTTCAGAGGAGCCTGAACTGGTCTTAGACATTTCTTAAGGTAGAATGGACCTATGGAGGGATTTTTAGCGATGTGAGGACCAATATAATGTTTTAAAGGGCACTTTTGGCTCAAAATGCCCTTGCATAGGGCAACCGGTTGAAGCAAAGTGGGAAAGACAAGAAGCTCGAAGGGAACTTGACCTTTGGGAAAAATGACAAGTAGGAGTTTTCTTTCGAACATTTTTTTTGAAGGAAAACCAAAGAAGGCAAGCCAAGGTCAAATTCCTTCAAAAATTTTGTCTAAAAAATTTTGATGGTCACTAAAAGTTTGAAGGGTAAGTGTCTTTGTGGAGGGCACTTGGTCAAGAAAGAGGACTCTTTTCACTTTTTCAAAGTGTCATTTTTAGAGTTTTTGAAGGGCACCTACCCTTGCGGAGGGTGCTTTTGGATGGGAGAAGCCTTTACAGGGGTCATTTTAAGAAAGAGAGGATGAAGACAAAAGGCTTGAAGGGCACATGCCCTTCAGGAAAATAAGCAATTAAAGGAAAGAATTCCTTCATACAAAATGTCTGAAAGAATTCCTTCAGACATTTTGTCTGAAGGAAAGTGTAGCACAAAGGCCCTCCAAAAGAAAGGTGCAAAGGCAAGCCCAAAAGAGAATTTATTCAGACAAAATGTCTAAAGGAATTCCTTTGGACATTTTGTTTGAAGAAATTTGACATTATCAAAATCATGAAGGCTTGAGAAATAATAATCACCCAAGAGCCTGAATGGTTAAAATTCCTTTGGACATTTTTTTTGAAGAAATTTGACATTATCAAAAGCTTGAAGGCTTGAGAAATAATAAGCACCCAAGAGCCCGAATGGTTAAAGGTAAAATGTAAAAATCCAAGGCAAAGGGAAATATCAAAGTAAAAGAAAATAAGGTGGGTAACCTAGAACACAACCATGCAACACAATCAAGTAAAAGCTCAAAATGTTCTAAGTAGTGTGACAAGTTAAAGCGTAGACCCAAGGATGAACCAAACCAAGGCAAGTGGCACAAGTTTCATAAAAAAGAAGAATAAAAGCACTTAGGTGAAACAGTCTCTACCAAAAACCAATAAAATAATTGGTTTTTGAACATAGAGGAGAGCAACCCATATTTTCATGCTTTACCATTAATGCACAACCAGTTGTGCCCAACATTGAAGAGAGCATGGTCCAGTCAACACAACTTGGGGATGACTTTGTCAGTTGTTGGAAGGAGTATCCCATGCTTTTATAGCCCCAGGATAGTAAGGCCAGTGACTTTGACATCTACAACATGGCTCTCCCATACGTAATTAGAAGAATACAATAGCAACATGGGCTTGTGGTCTCTGTAGAAGTGTTTAACTTAGCATGGGTTTCCATACCTTTATTTCTTGGCTATTTATTTCCAAGTTTTATATATATTTGTAACTTCTTATTTGAAAAAAGGATCTCTTAGTATTTTATGGCGAAGCCCTAAAGGAATTTACCTTGAATCAAAAGAAGCATTTTTACCTCCATTTGAACTTGCACTTTTGCATTGTCTATGGTTTTATATTATGTTAAGTCATTTCATTTTCATGCTTTCATAAGTTTATGCCAACATATCTAGTGTATTGTGAGTTCTTCTCTTGCAGGTCAACAAGAAGTGTCCAGCTCAGAGTATAGGTGCATGTGAATAGGCTGTCTAGAGTGTGTCTTAGAACACCTTTGGTAGTTCTTCCTCCCTGTATCTCTATAGGATCCCTTGTTGAAACACTGATGTAGGAAAGGTTCTCATTTAAATGAAGTGTATGCTTGCTTCTCTCTAGTTTAAAGTGTATTTAAAATCTAAGTAGACTAACCATTTTGGTGCATCACTGCATTAGTTTAGGTTTTAATTTCAGTATTTCTCTCCCTTTTCATCCCCCCATTGTTAGCAATAGGAAATCCAGGGCCTCAAGGTGCATCAAGGGGAGCTATCCCCTAATCTATAGATTCATCCCTCACATTTGCAACCTACAACAAGAGGGGTGTATTCATTATGTCATGTGGAGGAAGAGAGTTGAGCCTCCCTTTAGAGGGTGAAATCCACCACATCAATAGTGTTTGGCATGCCTAGTGGGACAAATTTCTATGTCTTATAAGTCTCAGGATTGGTGTTGGTCTTGATATTGTTAAAAAATCCAAAAGAATGAGCTATATTCAACACCTGGTGAATCCATTTAGGAACTCAGTCTCTGGTTAATGATCAGCCTAACATCCCATGCCAAGGTCACTACAAGATATTCTTCTAAGGGTGTCCCTTTTGAATTTGTTGAGTTGCCTTTGAACTTAATGAAAAAGCTAAGGTTTATGAATACCCACCCTTATGTAGCAAGCCACTTTCCTAAACCAGCCATAAAATATATCTACTCAAGGAGACCCTAATTGAATCCTTTCACAGCCATGACAACCCCTAGGGCTTTCCCTTTTGTGGCCTTCAATGGTCAGAGTCCCTTGAACCTTCAGTAGTATGACCCAATTACAAGGACAACTCTCAAAAGTGTTCTTCCCTTTAGTGGAGAGGGCCTAATCACTACTATTAAGCATATTAGAAACATAGCCAACCTCTACAATATCCATAATATCATCGAGAAAATATAGCCATTAGATTGCTAGCCTTGTCCTTCAAAGGGAAAGTTTTGGACTGGTGTGGGGCTTTACCTATGAACTTAGTTGGATCATGGAATGAGTTAGGGACCCACTTGACCAATAGGTTTGGGGAAAAAAGTGACCATTTGTCTCTATCCAAGAAATTAACCACCATGAAGAGATCCCATCATGAGTTTATGCAAGATTTTAACACTAGGTTCCAAAAGACTTGGGACAGAATCCTAATTCTTATGAGGCGAACCCCAAGCTATGCTTTCCTTTACTACTTGAAGGCCCTGAATAGTGACATTGCTATCTTGATATAGTCCATGGGTGGGAACACTCTGCTTGCTACTTATGAGATAGCCATAGCTACTAAAAATTGCCTTTTTTAAGAAGGAAAGATAGCTCATATACCTCATATACCACTCTTTCTAGATTTACAGCCCTCAATCTAACCTACTATGCCCACTCTAGCTCCTTTGCATAATCAAGTGAAGTTGGTTGATACCCCTATAAATGACATCCATGAAGTTAAGAGCCTAATATAGAGTATTAGTAATAAGTTAGTTACCATCAAGAGATAATAAGCTCAGAGTTATAGGCCAAATCAAGGCTAGCAGTAGTTTGGGCAAGCAAATAAGCCTCCCTTCTAGAATTATAATCAAGGGCAATGTCAAATTACACATTTCAAGCCTTATCAAACCTATAATACAAATGCCCCTTCATATTCTAAGGCTCTTGTCCCCACTCAAAATAATTTGGTGCAAAAGCAACCCACCTTGGAGCATGGACAAGAATAGGTTGTTTATGCCAGTGAGCTACCAAATCAAAGCATGACCAAAAAAGGTGATCAAGTAGACTAATTATAAAATTTTGAGATATCAAAAAAACTTGGGATGGATATCAGGTAGGCTCAATCTGATCTCACTCTTATGAATCACTCGGAAGGAGAGTTCTATGTAGTCAACTATGTTTGGGGGCACAAGTAATCAGAATGTTGGTGTTGTAGCCAACACCAGGTCTAAAAGGAGAGCCATTGATAAAGCTCAAGCATCCACTCAAGAAACCACTCAAGCACCTATAGTTTCTCCTTCACCATAAGAAAATCAAAAGTTTCCCAATTACAAGCTACGAGTTGCAGCTTTAGCTCCTCAGGTTGCACCACAAGTTACTAATGTTCCCAAGGAGAACTCTAAATCGGGCAATCCTTCAATCAATATAGTAGACCAAATGAATAAGTTAGACATAAACATCTCATTGTGGGATTCTTTAGCATTGCCAAGATAAAAGGATATACTCCAAAAGGAATTGTACAGGTTAGGGGAGCAAGCTATCCTAGCAATAAATGATAATGTGTTAATAGTAAATGGGGATCCTCCCATGGGAGGTCAAGCAAATAAATATGAGAAGGTCCCTCCCTTTTATTTTTCCCTAATTATTGGTGATTTCTTTGTCCACAATTGTATCATTGATAGTGGAACAAGCACCTCAATTATTCCCAAATGCATAAATGATAAGCTAGGCCTCAAGTATGAGCAAATGACTAAAGGAGTTCTACAGTTAGATGGATCATCAGCTAAGACCTTAGGAGTGGTAAAGGGCTTGAATATAACTCTCCATACCTATCCAACCTTCTCAATTCCCCATGATGTGGTAGTGTTAGATGTTCCTCTTTACTTTGCTCTTTGCTTGTCAAGGGATTTCACATCCAAGATAGGTGGATACTTGGCATCCAATTGGTCTTACATAGTTTTTAAGACAAAATATGGAACTAAATATTGAGTCAAAGCCCATCCAAAAGGATCACTTAGATCCATACTCACCCAAAATGGTGAATGCAAACTACATAATTATTGATGAAGAAGATCTCTAGGTGGACCAATCTCTATCATCTTCCCTTGTCAGTGTTGCTGACCTACTCTTAGATGAATGGGGAAATGAAAACTTTGAGCATAATCCTTACAAGTTCATTAAAGAAGCTAGTCTTGGAGTCTACTACATGCACAAGAAAGAGGATTTCATGTCAAAATTGATGAAGACTATGGTTTGTGGTAGATGTTCTTTGATGGATCTAGAAGCAAGTTGGGAGCTAGTGGTGGGGTAATGCTAGTTTCACCTTCAAAGGGTAAATACTTCTCAACTTTCAGGTTTCAATTCTCTTAAACTTTCAATGTAATAGAGTATGAGTCCCTTGTTCATGGTCTAGAATGGGCAAGGAAGAGAGGAATCAAAGAATTTCAAGTGTTTGGAGAAAGTGAGTTGATTGTGAACCAAGTGAGAGGACAAAGCTTGACCAAGAACTCCCTACTCAAGTCTTACAGGCACAGAGTGTGGGACCTTGTGGAGAACTTCACTGCTTTCAACATCACTTCCATTTCAAGAGAGGGGAACAAACATACAGATAGACTAGTAGTAGTTGGTACTCAATTTGATATCCTAAAGGGGGTGAGACAAATCAAGAATCAACATCACTTAAAGGTGATTGTGAGGCCCTCTATACCAGAAAATGTCACCAATTGGTAGGTGTTTGAAAGTGACTAGAAAATAGCACTTTTCTTGTAGCAAGAAGCTGAGTTTGCTTCCAAAAATTAGTCCAAGCTGCAATAGTAGTATGATGGGCAAATTGTTTAACTAAATACCAATAGGCTTCCTAAAGTTTTGGTAACTCTTGAGGGCATTTTAAATGAAGATGGCCAACTCAAGAGACACAAAGCAAGCATGTCAACCAAAAAGAAAATTATGAAAGGGTAGAGATTACAAGGGTAAGCTATTTTCACTTGGGAAGGTGTGTACGAATAAGGAAAATGATGCTTTCATTATGTTATGTCAAGAGTTTGTTGATGTCTTCACTTAGGAGTATGGTGATTTAAAGGGATTTAATCCAAGCGTGGCCCAACACACCATTGAGTTGGAGGAAGGTGCCAAACCCATCAAGAAAGATCGATCCTCTCATGAGGAAGGAACTCACCAAACTAATCAAGTCTAGGATCATTTTCTCTATCAAACACTCTTTTTAGCTAGCCAATTTGGTCGCTGTTAGGAAGAAGAATGGAGAGGTCAGATTGTGTGTGGATTTCAAAGACTTGAATAGAGTCTCACTGAGAGATCACTATCCTATTCCAAGTATGGAGCAAATTCTTTAGATGGTGATAGGCAATGAAATATTCTCTCTCCTAGATGGCTACTCTGGGTACAATCAAATCTTGGTACAAGAATGTGATCAATACAAGAAAAACTTCACCACCAAGTGGGGACCATATGCCTACAAGAAGATGCCATTCAAATTTTCAAATGCTAGAGCTACCTTCTAATATGCTAAAGATATGGCTTTTCAAGGTTTGATCAATGACATTGTGTTGGTTTATCTTGATGATGTGACAATCTTCTCTAAGGAGACAAGTGAACATTAAAATCACCTGAGGCAAATCTTTGAAAAGTGTATAGAGTTTAGCATCTCTCTCAACCTAAATAAATTCATGTTTTTTTTCCACGAAGGCAAGCTCTTAGGCCATCTCATTTCAAAGGAAGGCCTATCCATTATTCTAGAGAGGGTGCACACCATCTTAGTATTATCCTTACCTAAGCACAAGAAGGGACTACAAAGTTTCTTTGGTAAAATAAATTACATTGGGATATTCTTTCCTAACTTTGTTGAGATTTTCAAGCCACTAACTTCCATACTAAGGAAGGATGAGACATTCACATAGACAACAAGAAGAAAATAAAGATTCAAAGGCATTAGACAAGCTATCACCCAAGCTCCGACCCTGTCTAGTCTAAAATTATCCAAGGACTTCAGTCTATACACCTTTGGGAATGAAGAGGTAATCTCTGCTATGCTCACTCAAGTAAATGATGATAATTTATAACAAGCTCTTGCTTTTTTCAGCCATGGTTTAGAAGGCTATGAGGCTAAATACATTTATGTTGAGAAATAGGTACTTGCATTCATACAAAGTTTGAATAAGTTTAGATATTTGTTGTCTAAAATCAAAATTCACATCATGATGCCACATATTAGTTTAAAATACTTTTGCTGAATCGAGACTTGAATGAGAAAAGTGCAAGTTGGATCACCAAAGTAATGGAGTCTAACGTAGATATTAAGACCACCAAGTTGGTAAGAGGAAGAGGGATGTGTAAAAAAATCAATATAGACTTGAAAGAGCTAAAGGAGGATGTTTTAGTACTCCATGATGAACCTACAATAACTGTACCTACAGTCATGAAGAGATGGCCACAAGACATGGTTCATTTCCTTCAAATTGGTGAGTGTCCACAAGGTCTTGATAGGACTAAGAGGAGGTATTTTAGACTCCAATATCTTCCTTATGTCCTATTTGATGGATTGTTTTCAAGAAAGACTTTTTATGGGTGCTCCTGAGATGCATTGATTTAGACCAAGTCAACAAGGTATTGCTTGAGTTCCATAATGGACCAGCTGGTGGCCACTTTGCTCCCAAGGCCACAACTACAAGGTTTATGAGGGCTGGTTACTTTTGGCCTAGTTTATTTAAAGACACTCATGATTGGGTGAGTAAATGTCAAAAATGTGCCTTCTTTAATGGCAAGCAATGGCTAGCTACCATGCCTCTTCATCTTATTTAGGTGGAACAACCATTCATGCAATGGGGGTTAGACTTCATAAGGCTGATCAATCCTCCTTCTAGTGTTGGACACAAGTGGGTTTTGACTACCATGATTATTTGATAAGGTGGGTAGAGGTTATAGCTTTGAAAGAGGCCAATGAAAGTGCAGTCCTATACTTCTATGAAGGCATAGTGACAAGATTTGGGGTCCTAGCCACAATCATTTTAGATAATGCATTAAATTTCTTGGGAAAAAAAACAAGTGAGTGGGCATTAAAGTATGGAGTCTATCTTAGCACTTCTTCCAACTACTATCCAAAATGGAATGGGTTGGTTGATTCCATAAATAAGAATTTGATTAGGATCATAAAAAGGATAATGGAGGAAAATCAAAGGACTTGGCATGCCAAGTTGAAGACAACTCTTTGGGCAGATAGGATCACTCCAAAGAGGGTGATCAAGAATTCACCACACACACTTGTGTATGAAAGGGAAGCTATACTTCCTATCTCACTTGAGTTACTAGCCTTAGATCTTACCCATCAACTATAATTAGTGCAGAGCAATAGCCTGAAAGTCAGGGATTGTGAGTTAATGGAGCTTCAAAAAGTGAGAAACCAAGCCATGGATGCCATGACCAACCACCAACAATAGACAAAGAAACATTTTGACAAAAGGTCTATGCCAAGGAGCTTCTTAGAAGGTAACTTTGTCTTGAAGTGGAATGAAGACTGAGTCAAGCCTAGAAATCACATAAAGTTTGACGCTCTGTGGAGTGGCCCATATGTCATCACCCAATGCAAACAACACAATGCTTTCCAACTCTCCAATTTAGATGGTGAAGAGCTACATATCCCAGTCAATGGGATATATCTTAAGCATTTTTACTAGGTTTCTTTTGTCATGTACATAGTTTCCTTATTTTTCCTCATTTTCCCTAAGAGCTGTTATGCATGTGTGTAGTGTTTTTGACCTTTGTGTGTGTTTTTCCTTATTTTTTGGGCTAAAATATTTATTGGTTATTAGGTCCTTAAAAACATATTATTGACTTATCCAATATGCATCCTAACTCCATGCCTAATAGAATTTTAGGCCACCAGTCTTCTCAAGCATACCAGGCATGCTTCCCCTGTGAGTCACCAATTTGTTGACCATTTTGTGAATCATGCATGCCAAAATGGGCACCCCCACTCTTTTTTCCATTGAAACCTTGTTCTTCATGACCTTTTGCCCTAAAACTAGGTCTTAACCATTTAAAAATCAAGGAAAAGTTGCTTTTGTGTAGGTGTAGGTGTTGTCTCATCAAGCATTGGTCTTTTCCAGCACTCACAGAGCAAATCAAGTTCTCAAAACAGCATTACTTGTAAGCTTTACAAGTAATAAGCAGGAGCACTTGACAAACCCAAAAGGGTCTATGGCTAGTTCTAGTACAAGTCAAGTCTTGCAAAGTACTTTACTTACCAATTTTCATGAGTAAAAGTAGTTCAAAAACCCATAAGGGTCAGAGTAGTGCATTTTGGGGTTATGAAGGGACTTGTTTTATGACTTTTATAAATTGAAGCTAAAGAGAAACTTGATAAGGGTTAGACTAGTTTAATTTAGGTTTGTTGGATTACTTGACTTATGATCTTTCATGAGTTAGAGTCATTCACAAACCTAAAAGGGTAAGGAAGAAGCAATCGGGTTTTCAGATGTCTTTACTTCAAATATTTTGGAGTAAGTCATTCAGAGGAGCCCAAATTGGTCTTAGACACTTTTTAAGGCAGAATGGACCTTATGGAGGGTTTTTCATCAGCATGAGGACCAATACAAAGTTTTGAAGGGCATTTTTGGCTTGAAATGCCCTTGCAAAGGGTAGTCGGTTGATGTAAAGGGGAAAAGATAAGAATCATGAAGGGAACTTTCCCTTCAAGAAAAGTGACAAGTGTAAGGAATTTTCCTTCAGACATTTTGTTTGAAGGAAAATCAAAGAAGGCAAGACAAGGTCAAATTTATTCAAACAAAATGTCTGAAGGAATTCCTTCAAACATTTTGTCCAAAGAAATTTAATAGTCACAAAAAGTCTGAAGGGTAAGTGTCTTTGTGGAGGGTACTTGGTCAAGAAAGAGGACTCTTTTCACTTTTTTGAAGGGCACCTACCCTTGCAGAGGGTGATTTTAGATGGGAGAAGCCTTTGTGGAGGGCACTTTAAAAAAGAGAGGATGAAGATAAAAGGCCTGAAGGGTACATGCCCTTTAGGAAAAGAAGCAATCAAAGGAAAGAATTCCTTCAGACAAAATGTTTGAAGGAAAGCATAACACAAAGGCCTTCTAAAAGAAAGGCGCAAAGGTAAGCCCAAAAGAGAATTTATTCAGACAAAATGTCAAAAAGAATTTCTTTGGACATTTTTTCTGAATAAATTTGACATTACCAAAATCTTTAAGGCCCAAGAAATAACAAGAACCTGAGAGCCCAAATTGTTAAAAATAAAAGGGAAAAAGCCAAGGCAAAGGGAAATATCAAAGTAAAAGAAAACAAGATGGGTAACCTAGAATGCAGATACATAACAAAATAAAGTAAAAGCTCAAAATGTTCCAAGTAGTGTGACAAGTCAAAACATAGACCCAAGGATAAACTAGACCAAGGCAAGTGGCATAGGTGTCATCAGCAAGAAGAGTAAATGCACTTAGGTGAAATAGTCTCTACCAAAAACCAATAAAATAATTGGTTTAAGAACTATAGAGGAGAGCAACTTATGTTTTCATCCTTCACCATTAATACATAGCTAGTTTAACCCAACATTAAAGAGAGCATGGTCCAGTCAAAACAACTTGAGAATGGCTTTGTCAATTATTAGGAATATCCCATGCTTTTGTAGGCCCAGGATAGAAAGGGTAGCGACTTGGACATCTACAACATGGCTCTCCCATATACAATTAGAAGAATACAATATTAGCATGGAATTATGGTCTCTATAGAAGTGTTTAACTCAGCATGGGTTTCCATCCCTTGATTTGTTAGCTATTTATTTCCAAGTTCTCTATATATTCGTAACTTCTCATTTGAAAAAAGGATCTCTCAACATTGTATGGTGAAGCCTTGAAGGAGTTTACCTTGAATCAAATGAAGCATTTTTACCTCCATTTGAGCTTGCACTTTTTCATGTCTTTGGTTTTATCTATGTTAATTCATTTCATTTTCATGCTTTCATAAGTTTATGCCAACATATCTAGTGTATTGTGAGTTATTCTCTTGCAGGTCAACAAGAAGTGTCTAGCTCAGAGTATAGGCACATGTGAAAAGGATGTCCATAGTGTGTCTTAGAACACCTCTAGTATTTCTTCCTCCTTGTATCTCCATAGGATCCCTTGTTGAAACACTGATGCAGGAAAGGTTCTCATTTGAATGAAGTGTATGCTTGCTTCTCTCTAGTGTAAAGTGTATGCCAAATCTGAGTAGACCAACCATTTTGGTGCATCATCACATTAGTTTAGGTTCTAATTTCAATATTTCTCTCCCATTTCATCCCCCCCCCATTGTTAGCAATAGGAAATCTAGGGCCTCAAGGTGCATCAAGGGGAGCTAGCCCCTAATCTAGAGATTCATCCATCACATTTGCAACCCACAGGCAAACCTCCCTTCATAGGGTGCAATCCATCATGTCAACACTTCTTATATAGTCCCCTTCACTTTTCATATGTCAACCAACTTTTTTTTAAAAAAAATTGCCCACCTTGTGTGCACAGGGTTAGTAATATGGGTTTTTTTTTTAATTTCCACTATCCTACTTACAAAAAGGGAAATTTAAACTATGAAAGTAGGAAATATTTAATCTAAAGAACAAAAAGATTTGGAAAGAAAAATAATAAACATCTATAAATAATTTCTATCAAGATTGAAGATTACAAGTGTGTGACACCCTTCCCTAGCAACGATGGCAAAAATGACTAGTAGTCGATTCATAATTGGATATACATCTATTGATCAAAATAAATAAAGAGAGTTACCATGGAATTTTACCTTCTACCTCATTTAAATTTTAACCTAAGGACATAAACTTGATATGATGATGTCATTGTATGTACACACTCAATCTTATAATTTGACTTGCTAATTGTTATCTAAGATGTGAATTCATGCAGTAAATAAAATGCTATAAATAAAACATGAACAAAATACTATGAAATAAATGCTTATGCATTATAAGCTTCCTCAAACAAATCTAAAAAATAATGTAAATCACACAATTCAAAAATGAAACACTTAATGCATAAACAAATCAAATAACATGCCTAGCTATTAAAATGAGTTAGATTATTGCTACAAACTTCCAAAGAGGTCCCTTCCTCCTTATGACTCTAGCTTCAATTATTCCTCTCAAAACACTTAATTTAACTTATAAATTCTTATTCATATTAATCAAAAATACAACAATGAATTGCTGTATAAAATTACAATGATAGTTGCTTGTAAAATATACTTTTGATAATCTCTAATCAACATATACTATATCTTAACTCTATTTCTACACACACACACACACACACACACACACACACACACACACACACACACACACTATACATAGGAGATTATTTTATACAAAATAATATATATTATAATGTGAGATACATTTGATTTAAGATAATTGAAATTGGTTTCTTTGCTAAAGATGTCTTTATATGAATTTTGTGACATTGTTGTAGAATAAACAAAATTGTTTCAGCCTTCAACTACTTCCTTATTGGGCTCCATTTATGTTATGGTTGTTTATGTGATTTGGTTGAAAGAGGAATAAAAATATGTTCCTTCATGACTTTGATCACGTAGTGGCTATAGGATAGTCTGTGTAATAAGATTCCTTTGCTGCAGGACATTCTGTGCTATATACCTATCTCTCCAAAACATCCTTAAAACACATTATAGAAAAATCATCTTAAAAAAATTGATAACCATCATATATTTAATTCTAATACATAATTATAACTATTAAAAGAATATAGAAACATAATGCTATTTGTAAGATTATGGCTATATACAAAAGCAAACTGATAGGAAAGTGTTCAAAATCATGGTTAACAAGCAATATGAGTACAATAGATGGGGACAAGAACATGACATTTATGGGGCTCATCAACATGTGAGGGCCTAATTTCTCCATTCTTGAAATGTAAAACCTGAGACTACCAAGTATGAATCTCATGCATAAAGGATTGTACATATGGAGTGGAGGAACTAGCAACAAGTGATTTAGTTGTCATTGATGGTTGAATAATAATCTTGGGTTGTGCTATCTGAGTTGATTGAGTTGACCCCAATGAAGGTGTAACAACATTATTAATTAGAGGGCTTTAATATTGACCATTATTTATCTTTTGGATTTCTTCTTAAAGAATATTTATGAAATCATCTTGTATATCTGTATGTTTGGACACAAAGTCTTCTAACTATTACTTATCAGTTTCATCAAATCTATTGTTAAATTATACCATTGTAGGTTGGAAGGTAGGAAAATAAGTTATATATATTTTAAAACTTTTAAGAATAATAAGCAATGAAAGATTACAAAAAAATAAATATTGTAGTAAATCTGAAATTTTAGAATTAAAAATATGAGTATATATAAAAAAACATATAAACCTTAATTGTACCTAGGGCTAGGGTTTTTTGAATGTAGGGTTTCTTTGCAATAATTCAAATTATATGTAAAATAAATTAAAACCCTAATATGAAATTAATTTAATTTAGCTAGGTTTTTTTTAAATTAAAAAATTAGAAGTATGCAACCCTGAATTATTACACAAAAATTTGTATTAATACAAGCTAGGGTTTGAAGTAATATTCTAATTAAGTCAGGTTCACCAAATGATTTAACCTTTTATGGTTTCAGATATGAAAATCCTATGTTTAAATTAAAGGGTTCAGGTGTCTAAATCAGTCAAATAATATGAAATAATTAAGCACTGATTTGTTATGGATTTTGACCATCTTTGACTTTCTAAAGATAGTAATAAATATACATAAATATAAAATTATCTGGAAAGTGACTATCATAGATGATTTAGGTTTTGGATAGTTTTGAGTGTCATCAATAGGGTTTTGGGATATGTTTTCTCATTGGACACTAGCACCCCACCTAGAAAATAGTGCCATACTACTGTAGTGTCCTCAAAGTGGCACTAGTGTCCCCTTTGTAGGATTGTTCATATTTTCTAGGAGCACCTATTCCTGTGTTTCTAGATCATGTTCCTATGCACATGAAATTTGTAACTCTGTGTTGTGCCTAAAAAACATGATTTTATATGTAAAACCTAATCCTCCTTATAAGTATGGTATGTACTAAAAATTTGTGTTTGTTAATAGGATAGGTTGAACATCCTCACCACCCCACTGTGAAGATAGTTTCCTACATGCCAATACTCTAAGGAGGGATCAAGATCTATGTAGTTATCCCACCTAATTCTTAGTAAAATTACAAGTTAATTCTAGAATGAGAGTGGAATTGGATGCCTTGAATATGATTTAGCTTTGAAATATTTGAAATCTGGGTTTAGGACTGTTGTATATGGTAGTATGCAAAAGTAAGGCAGAATAGGAATCAAATACCTTAATTTTGCTCAAATTATCTTTTATTTGAATAGGTTTTTGTATCTATTTTCCATCTAGTGAATAAATTTCAAATAGACTTGTATTTATAGAGATTTGTAGCTTGTCCAGATAAAAAAATTTACTTAGATAGAATTTAGGAGGGGCAAACAAAAAATTATCCATTTAGGAGAGTTAGGGCAATTTACAGTAGCACCCATTAAGGGACACTAGTTCCATGTGGGTATAGTGTTCCAAATGTGGTGCTAATGTCCACTTGGAATATTTCTAGCCAAACTAGGTTAGAATCTAAGATAATTATTTTGGGACTATGTTTGAGTTGATTGTAGATGTATGTGGTCTACATAATGGTTGGAAAAGTACATATAAATATCTAGGATAGGTCTAGGGCTCAGCTAGGAATAGGTTAACTTGAGAAACATTCTTAGCATTCAAATACCACTTTAGGTGATTACATGAATAAATTCCCTAGCTGATTTTGGTAGAACTTCTAAGCCACACTCTTAAAAAATATTATTATTATGCAAAGTATAATGAATATGGCATAAATCATCATTGTACATTACAAACTCAACATGTTGCCTACAATAACAAGTGGTGCGTGTGTGATTTATTTTTATATAAAAATGTTTGACCATCTCAAAATATCTTTGACTAATAGAAATTTGTTGATGTTTTTCAAAAAATTTGAAGTACAATTGTGTTTGATTCATATCCAAGAAATGTTTTAGATGATTCATATCCAAGAAATGTTTTAGATGTAGTTCATGGTTACGAGAACCAACTCTTCTTTTGACTTCATCTCTTGAATTAGGTGAAACTCTAGTATTATCCTTCCAAAATTATGCAAGTAAATCTTTTAAAGCATTGACTATAGCCTTGTCATTTCATGGAATTTAACCAGAGAATACCCAAAGATCATTGATATTAGGTTCATTAAGTCTTTTGCATCTTGAAATTAATTTCATTAATTTTTTCTATTTATATCAAATTTTTGTCTTATTTTTGAAATCATTCATTTTTACCTATTTGACTACTTTTTTCACAAGTTATGATTATGCTTTGGGCAACATTATAATATTTTTTGCATGATTTAGGGCCTATAGTATTATATGCATCATGTAAGTTATCAATAATTTCTATGGTTTCATCATTCACATTAGATGTTCTTTTCATAAGTACAAGTATTAAGAGGTGGGGGGGGTGAATCAATTGCCTTAAAATAGTCCTTCAATTTATCTTAACATCCATGAGGAATTTATTCACATAAATACATCAATAAATGCATACATAAGCCTCTATGAAAGCAAACAAATTAAGAACATTATATATATATATATATATATATATATATATATATATATATATATGGGAACCCCTCTTGGGTAATAAAATTCACTAATGTATATTTTTTACTATATTCTTATAATCAATGAATCAAACTTTTAGTGAGGCACCAACCCCACAAGGAGCACCAACCCCTCATTAGTCAAGCACCAACTCAACTAGTCCTCTAGCAATCACCAACTTGCAAGGAGGCTCCAACCCCTAGGTAACTCAGTAAAAACTCAGATAAATTGAATCTCTGATCACATTTAGACACTTGTTTCTCACTCAAATAAATATTACCTCCTTTTTCTCTTCTCACTCATCTATCTTTCTTAAATAGACTATTAGGCCTTCTCACTCAACTAGCCCTTTCTTTGGCAAAATTAGGTCAAATGACCTTACTTGTCACCTATATGAATATTGTTATATTTTAATAAAATAATCACCATTACTATTTTATGATAATTAATCCCTTTATCTGGTTTCCAAATCTTTATATCATTCACTTAAGTCCTCAATATCCTTAACTAGTCAAATTAGGCTTATTAGGCCTTGTCTTTATACGTGACTCTTGTTCTTACCTATATTTGTCAGCCAATAACCTCACCATACTTGGATAAACATTAAAATATATCAATAAATATTTTTTATAATTGAAAAAACCACCACATAGGTTGGTCATTACCCTTAAGTGCCAAAACCACCATTAGGCCTAATAGAGACCTAATGCAATTAGGCCTTCTCTAAGCACATATTTCACTTAGACCTCCTTGGAACACATTGAACCTTAAAAAAAGTATGAAAAAATTTAAAAATTACTCAAATATACCTATAATATTCTCACTTTATTTCTCCAACACCATTTAGTTCATTTCACTCTTTGAATCACACAATTAGGTTTACTTGCCAATAAGCCTTCTTACTCCCAAAAAATCTATCTTATAAATCTGAATCATATACGCAAATTTGACACATAACCATACTAAAAAAAACATTTATATAATATAAATCACCTTAGGTTCAACATCATGTTCAATATAATTCATCAAATAGTATAATAGACCTCAAACTGATCAACTTCATAAGCTCACTCAGAACTACATACAGGACTTAACAACCCAGTCAAAATATTTTGATTTTTCACACCTTTATAAGAGTTTATAATACATAATAATTTGTTAAAATTAACTTATGATACATATATAACACATTAATGAGCATTGGATTAATCAAATCTATTTAAAAAGACTCAGAAATAACATTCTCACTCACACATAGAAAATTGTGTATAACTCCAAAAACATAGTCATGACAATCAAGGTTTATAACACCTATGTGAACACTTTTATGAAATATAAAAGGGTTTAAAATATAATTTATAATCCTTACAACATATTTTAATATATATTTTACAATATTCAATATCAATATTGGTTTTACAGACCAATCTCATATCTTCACCCTACACAGACTTCAATGTGTTAGACAGGTCACTTTGAGGACAACTTTTTACTTGTGTATGAGAATAATCAATAGTTATAAACCAATGGTATATGATACATAGGTATTTAAAAATGACCCATGCATTTGGATCGATCCCTAATCCTATATAACTAATCCCTAATCTCATTCTCATTCTTGCTTAGTTTTCTCATTATCTTGCTCATTAGGCTTGTTTAGTAATAGGTCAACTTATATGATTGGTTTAGCACATTTTAGGTCTAAAACCTACTTATAAAACTACATTATCATAATAAAAAATTCTCACACATCATCTTCCATCCATTTTCATGCTTTGACCTAGTTAACTTTGCCTGTTACATCAAAAATTCAAGAAACAAGGGTTTTCCTATAGCTTCTACTCACTATCATGACAAACCAAAACCATATGGAGAAACCTAGAAGATTAATTTATATGTTAAAAACATAAAAATATGTCATAAACAACATTATGATTCATAACCGATAAGATATTTTCTATTAGGATTTATAAGGTTTTGACTGGTTTTCCTTCTTAGCAATCATTCATAAAAGATTGCAACTAAACTTCAAAACCAATGATAATAAAATCAATATGTGGAACTTACCTAACTTCCATGAACTTATCAATATCTCATGCAAAGGTTTCATGTTTGAACAAGCATAAGAAATTCCTTCTCATGTTTACAACACCCCATTTTGTACACATAGAGGATCTCAACACCAATTTTCATGCTTTATTCTTTAGGGTATGAAGTCAAACTTTTTAAAAATTACTAAAAAACCTCTCACACATATATAAATTATCTTAATATCTATATCAACTTGATAAATTAAATTTACCCCTCATTAGGCCATGCTAGGTCTTTTTGCACACTAGACCTTGAACTACCAGTCATACTTAGACCATGATCATACTCTAAAACCTACTGTAATATTATCAATACCTCATCCACATGTCAAATAAAATCATATCATTCTCACATGCTATAAAATTTATTCATGCAAGTCATATACTGCTTACCTCATCATGCTACCAAGCTTATGCCTACACACTAAGTCTCTAAAGTAAGGACTAAGCCTCAAAAATTGACCTTGAAACTCATATAAAGGATTATTTACCTCTTTCTCATTTTTAGATAACCTTTTATACTCTTATTTTTTTGGTACTAACACAAATCACCAAGCTTCACTATGTTTTATGCATACATCTTACCTCAGGACTAGTCTAGGCTTCTCAAGACACCTAGTACACAACAATATCTTACCTTGTACCATGATCCTAATTTTGACATGCCATCAACCTCAGAGGAATTACTAGGTTTCCTTAAAATTCTCTCTCAATAGAGATACAAAAGGTTGTCTTCAAATTTTCTCTTGTCAAAAGACTTATTTGTCACATACCATCTCACCATACATGGCCTCAATTATGAATTTGGCATTAATGACATCTTATCTTGACTTTGATATTAATGACTTTAATTTTAAATAAATGGTAATAAAAATTCTTCAATACCAATAATAGGAACACACCTCAACAATCTCCCCCTTTTTCATTGATGGCAACATTTACACAAAACTAATCAATCACAACTCCCCAAGTTAAAACTTCTTCAAATTGACCTTTCTCCCAAACTAGAACTTTCTCCCCCTTTGAAATTAATGATAAAGTTTCATCTTATTTGACAAATATCTAATCTTTGGACCTAAAATAACATACTTTATCTCTTCAAACAAACTTAACACAGATCAGGCTCACATATTTATTCTTGAAGCATGATTGGCTCCCCTTGTCTTCATGAGAAATTTAGACATTATCAAGACTATGACTTGGTTTGATCAAGTCATCATACACAAATTTTGTGACCTATATCTTTTTATCACACCTACTATAGACTCTTGATTGATCATTGAATCTGAAATTCACCAAAGAACATAAAACTCCCCCTGTGACCAAGCATCCTTCATGCTTCTTGCTTACTAGCTGAGTGCCTCCATTAAGCCTAATGGAGTCACTTCTACTCTAAATAACTAAAAAAACATAAACTAAAGAGATTCCTAGATCTTCATGTCCATACCTAACTGAACTTTTTTCATGATCTTCTTAGGATTGAATAGTCCTTTTGGCTTGACCTCCTCAATCTTCAATTGAACAACATTCTAGCTTGTTCTATTGGTATTGTCTCCTTCATTAATAGTCTAAGCTGACAAAGAGAATTATTGGCACTCATTTGCATCTTAACTATGCTCTACCAGGGAAAATAGTCCACTTGGACTTATAAACTGGTCATCAACCTTAGTTACCTTGGGATTCCACTTACTATCTTATCTTCTTTCTTATACTCTAGGGTTCTCAACTTTCTTGTTTTATCTTGAGAATTCATGCTTACATTACTTTGCAATATGACCAACCTTATGAAAATCTAAACACACTATCCCTCTTGATGGAAATATACCATGACCCATACCTCTTGATTGATGACTCTCCTCATAATTCCATGCATATTTTTTCTTGGAGGGCCTTCTATAATGCCTTCCTCTATGTCTAAATTGATTACATGTATAATAATATCCATTGAAGGGGTTAGAATACCTTATATATTTAGGTTGATTGATATTATTAGCCTTCATTCTAATAGCACCCTCATTCTTTGATTGATTATTGACCTTCTTGATCATATTAGTGTTCTTCTCTTGGACTCTATGGAAACTAAGCCTTGTTTTGTCATTAACAATCTTTTGACTATTGAGAATGTTGTTTAGATAATTGGTACTATTTTAAAACCTCACAAAGGACTTAACATTTCTTGATGTCTTATCCAACTCAGCTCTTAAGGAATCCACTTTAGTTACATACCTTGTACATTCTTCTTTTTTGGTCGTTAGACTAGTAGTCACAATCTCAAGTTGAGTATTCCTCTGTTTGACTATTTTCTCTTATTCCTTGGCTTTATTGCTCAGTATAGATTCAAACAAGTTGATTTTCTACTCATAATATTTGATAAGAAACCTCATCACCTAATTATTTTTCTTTACCATCTTTAGTTCTTCTAGAGTATTCATCAACTCAACCTCAAAGTCCACCTCATCTCTTTCTTCATCTAAATAACCAATAACACCTCCAACCCATATGGATTCTTCTTTATTTGAGAAACTTTCTTCTTCAGCCATGAATAGAAATTATTTAACATCAAGGCCATCACCTTCATGGTCACTCTCAGAATCACTTCTCTCACTCCCATCAGATGAGCTACAATCTTTCATGGTGTAGAAACTTCTTTTGTTTTTGAAAAACTTCTTATCATCACAAATTCTAAATATTTTCTTGCTCTTATCAGATATATAGGACCTTTTATCATCATCATGACATTTATCATGCTCTTTATAATCCTTAGCCTTATTCTTATGAGGGCACTTGTTAGCAAAGTGTCTAATATCTCTACAATTGAAACATTTAAAATGAAATTTGTCCTTGTATTTATGTAACCCTATCTTCAAATTTTTTGCAAAGGTATCTATAAAATCATCATCATCATCAATACCAAATTCATCATTGTATTTGAATTTATTACCTTGTGTCTTCTTCTCTTTTGGCTTCTTTTTTGCCTTGAATTTAACTTCATTCTTTTCATGTATTCCTTCACTTGTCCTTATCTCATAGGTTTTTAGGGTGCCATGAAGTCCATCCATATCTAGCTTGTTTATATATTGCATTTATTCAACATAAGATACCTTAGAATCAAATTTTGGAGTTAGATATATCAACAGCTTTCCAACAATAATAGACTCTTTCAACTCTTCACCTAGGCCTCTTATGATGTTGACTACTCAGTAACCCTCAACAAGTACACTGAAATGGTCTCATCTTCATTCATTTTTAGAATTTTGAAATTATCTTATATGGGTTTAAAATTTGGCCAATTTGACCTTGGAGTCTCCCTCATGAATAGTTTTCAACTTGTCCCACATTTATTTGTAAGACATACAGTGCATCACCTTGACAAGTTCTTCCTCTAATAGGCCACACATAATACCATTCATTGTTTTTGAGTTATTATTGTTAACATTATTACATATTACATCTGTAGTAGGAATAGGGGGTGCAATATATGCTTCCAAGACTGATTTACAAACATCATGACCTTGAGACATCATATATGTCCTCATCTTGACACTCCAAAAAACATAATTGAATCCATTAAAAAATAGAGCTTTGCTTGTATAAAAACCACCTTGCACTTGACTAGCCATCTTTGCTTGCATAAAATCTCCTTTAGGTTGTAATTAATCCTTAAAAGGACCTGATCTGATACTAAATTTTAGAAGTACATCTATCAAGATATGGGGGTGAATCATTTGTCTTAAATAGTCCTTCAATTTCTCTTAACATCCATGATGTATTCATTCACATACATACATACACCAATGCATACATGAACATCTATGAAAGCAAACAACATAAAAACATAAGATATATATGGAAAATCCTCTTGGGTAATAAAACCCACTAATGCACATCTTGGACTATAGTCCTATAATCAATGAATCAAACTTTTAGTGAGGCACCAACCTCACAAGGAGCACCAAACCTTCATTAGTCAAACATGAACTCAACTAGTCTTTTAGCAAGTACCAACTTGCAAGGATGATCTAACCCCCTAAGTAACTTAGCACCAACTTAGTTACCTTGAATCTCTAATAAAATTTGGACACCTTTTTCTCACTCAACTGAATATGACATCCATATTTTTCTCTTCTCACTTTTCTATCTTTCTAAAATAGCCTATTAGGATTTCTCACTCAACTAACCCTTTATTTGGTAGAATTAGATAAAATTACCTTGCTTATCACCTGTAGAAATATTTTTAAATTTTCATAACATAATCACCATGCCTATTGTATGATCCTTTATTCCTATATCTAGTTTCAAAATCTCTATATCATTTGCTTAAGTCCTTAATATCCTTGACTTGTCAAATTAGGCCTTGTATTTATACTTGACTCTTGTTATTACCTATATTGGTTAGACAAAAACCTCACCATACTTATATAACAATTGAAATAGATCAATACAAATATTTCATAAGTGAAACAACCACCACATAGGTCAGTCATTACCCTTAAGGGCCAAAACCACCATTAGGCATAGTAGAAACCTAATGTAATTAGGATTAATAAAATATAAATTTTATAATCTCACTTTGTGTCATAAAAACCATCTATTTAATTTCAATCTTTGAACCACATAGTTAGGCCTACTCACTAATAAGCCTTCTTATTGCCAAAAAGTCTATCTTGTAATTCTGAATCATATACTCAACTTTTCCACATAAAAATAATAAAAAATAACATGGATATAATATTAGTGACCTCATATTAAACATAATTTTCATTAAAATTCATAATTTATCACATCATACCTCAAATTGATCAACTTCATAAGCTCACTCAGAACTGCATACAAGCCTTAAGAACCTAGTCAAAATCTTTTGACTTTTCACACCTTCATATGAGTTTTTCATGCATAACAATGTGTTAAAATGAATTTATGAGACATATAAAACACATTAATTATCATTTTATTCATCAAATATATTCAAAAATACTCAAAAACAACATTCTCACTCACACACAAAAAATTGCTTGTAGCTCCAAAAACATAGTCATGAGAATCAAGGTTTAAAACACCTATGTGAAAAATTTTATGAACACAAAAAGGGTTTAAAATATCATTAATAATCCTTAAAATATATTTTAATATATATTTTACAATATTCAATATCAATATTGGTATTATAGACCAATCTCACATCTTCACCCTACACAAACTTCACTATGTTAGACAAGTCACTTTGAAGAAAACATTTTACTTGTGTATAAGCATCATAAAAAATTATAAACCAAGGGGATATGAGCTATAGGTATTTAAAAATTAACAAATTAATTTTTATCCATCCCTAATCCTCTACAACCAATCCCTAATCTCATTCTCATTTTTGCATAGTTTTCTCACTGTCTTACTCATTAGGCCTATTTAGTAATAGGTCAACTTCCATGACCAGTTTAGCACAATTTTAGGTATAAAAAATACTCATAAACTTACATGAGAATAAAAAATAAGTATAAAACATCATCATCCATCCATTTTCATTATTTTACCTAGTCAACCCTATGTGTTACATCAAAATTCAAGAAACAAGGGTAGCTTCTACTCATTATCATGGAAAAAAAACCACCTAGAGAAACTTGGAAGAGTAATTTACATGTTAAAAACATAAAAATATGTAATTATTTATCCATAACCAACAATGTCTTTCCTATTGGGTCATTATAAGGGTTTTAAGAGGGTTTTGACTAGTTTCCCTTCTTAGCAAGTATTCATAAAGGATTAGCCCTCAACTCCAAAACCAATGAAAAAAATTAAGTTAAGGACATTACCAAAATTACATGAAGTTCTTAGGATCTCATGTAAAGGTTTCACGTGCCAATGAGCATAATAAATTCCTTCTCAAGTCTGCAACACCCCATTATATGCACACATAAGATCTCAACACCAATTTTCATGCTTTCTTCTTCAGGATATGACCTCAAAAAATTTTAAAATTATTAATACAACCTATAAAACCTATATAATTTCTCTTTATATATATATATATATATATATATATATATATATATAACCTTTAGAAATGAACTCAGGATCTCATGTAAAGGTTTCACGTGCCAATGAGCATAATAAATTCCTTCTCAGGTCTGCAACATCCCATTATATGCACACATAAGATCTCAACACCAATTTTCATTCTTTCTTCTTCAGGATATGACCTCAATTTTTTTTTAAATTATTAATACAAGATATAAAACCTATATAAATTCTCTTTATATATATATATATATATATATATATATATATATATATATATATATATATATATATATATATATATATATATAACCTTTAGAAATGAACTTGACCCCTCATTAGGCCATATTAGGTCTCTTTGCACACTAGACCTTGAATAACCAGTCATACTTAGACCATGATCATATTTTAAAACCTCCTGTACTATTTTCAATACCTCATCCACATGTAAAATTAACTCATATCATTCTCACATTATTTCAACCTTATTCATACAAGTCATAGACTGCTTACCTCATCATACTACCAAGCCAGTGCCTACTCACTGGGTCTCTTAAGTAAGGACTAAGCCTGAAAACTTGACCTTGGCACTCATATGAATGATTATTTGCTTCTTGATCATGTTTACATATATTTTTATATTCTTATTATTCCTATAATGACATAAATTACCAAGTTCCACTATGCTTTATGCATACACCTTCTCTCAAGACTAGACTAGGCTTCTCAAGACACCTAGTACACAATAGTAACTTACCTTGTACCATGATCTAGATTTTGGCACGCCATCAACCTTAGAGGAATTACAAGGTTGCCTTAAAATTATATTTCAACATAGATACAAAAGGTTTCCTTCAAATTTTCTCTTGTCAAAAGACTTTTTTGTCACATACCATCTCACCATGCATGGCCTTAATTCTGACTTTGGCATTAATAACAACAACAATGCTTCAATATCAATAACAAGAACATACCTCAATAGTTATTAGCCCTAATGTGTACATGGTATGTCTCATATTAATCAATTTCATCAACAAAATAAATAATTAACATATTTTAATATCATGAGTCAAATTATTAAAGATATTATCCCAAATTTTCTGAGCCAATCTTCTTGAATGGTAGTCAGACATTTTTTTAGGCATTGATTTCAAAATATTTTTATCGACTTTAATTAAGTACTTACCTTTTTTATGCATAATTATTGGATAGGTTGTTATTTATGGAACTTATTGAGAGGGTGTTTTAAAATATTCTTTACTTTCATTTATTATTGGTGGGATGACATTTTATTCATTGTTTCTTTCCTCATTATATGCTTCTATAAAATGTTCTTCATTGATAATTTCATCATTATTTATTTTTATGAATTTTTTTCATTGTTGGGGGGTAAGGCATCATGCATACAATCATCATCAACATAATAAAAAACATTGTACTTTGAATGTGAGATTCTAACATTATCTAATTTATTATTGTCAATTTCATCATTATGCAATTTAGTATTGTCAATTCCATCATTATTGAATTGATTATTTTCAATTTCATCTTTATTCAATTCATTATTATCAATTGCATAATTATCTATGGCATTTGGTGAATTAGAGATAGTTTCTGTAGCTTATTTTAAAAAAAGTACTTGCATTTGTACCTTATTTTTGTCTCTCACCTCTTGTATTTGCTCAAGTATTTTGTTCTTCAACTTATTTCTCTTTCTTGAATGTGATATATCACCCATTGGACAATTGATATCCTTTCAATGGTGGGGTCCAAAAAATCACTTGATAACTCTTGTTCCCAACTTAAAAGTATTTCAAATGCATGTAGATAATGTTAGTTGGTATGAATTTCTCAATATGGGTAAAAATCCATCAAAAGTGATTTTTTTTCTATATCAGTATAACACGTATGTGTTATATTATAATGTGTACACATTATAGTATAATACATACATGTTATAGTATAATGCGTAGACATTATGCTAGAATGCATAAGTGTTATGATATAATTCCTACATGTTATATAACACATACACATTACATAATGGGTATGCATTAAAATTTTGAATTCAAATTCTAAGCCTTTTGGCTCAAAAATGGCATGGATTCCTAAGCTAAAGGCTTGGACCTATCATTCTATAATCGAGTTTGAGATGTTAGATATAAAACAATAAATTTCAACTTCCATCACCAAATACATTAGGAATTTCATCAACCAGATTCAAAAAAGTATTAACATGATGATAAACACAATCTCCTATTTTCAAATATATTATTTTTATAATTTTTGTACCATTTTAATGTTACAAATTATGTTGATTTCAAACTATAGAGTTTTTAGGCCACCACATGTTGTAAATATACATGCCTATACATGTTAATATAGTTTTTATTTCATTCATCCAAGTGCAAAACAAATCTATGGTCACATACTATGCCTAATTCTAAACACATTAAAAAAAATCCATTTTCATTTGAGGTAGTTAAGGGGGGCCACACGGCTGGCTATCCATTTTTTATCAGTTTTTAGGATTTATTTACTTAAAAAATTAATAATAAAAAAATCATTGATAAAATATATAAAAATATATAGGTCACAAACTAGAATATCTTATCTAAATATTCACCAAAGTATTTCAAACAATATCAAATGATGCTAAAAAAATGGTGGGCCACATGGCCATCTATCCACTCTATTTTCTTAAAAAAATAGGAGTTCATATTCAAATTTTAGATGTTTGACCTAATTATACTTAATCATTTTTTAAAATAATAGTGTTTTGGAAGCTATACTTAAAGTGATACAATTCATGTTCTTATAACATCATCAAATTTTGAGTGTAGTTATTTTAAATTATCTACATAGGTTCAGTTTTTTGAAATTTCAAGAAAATCATGTCCATGGGTAGCTCCTTTTTGTCCCCAAAATTTGTGCACTTACCCATGGGAAATATATCGAATATGATGCTTTGTTTTATTTATGAAATTCTAATATAATTAACAATTAATATATTAGGTATGAGAGTTGTTGTATACATTTTCAATTGTATTATTTTATCTGAGTTGTCTAAATATTAATTAGAAACATCCTTATAGCTTGAAGGATGATGAGTGATGGGATGATGTACCTATATAGGAATTATTCATCCTCAATCAGACATGAAATATATTGATGGTTTTCATTGACCAAATTTGACCTTAGGTCAAATTAGGTCAAACATGGTAATTAGTGAAGTCACACAATATGTTTCATTTTTTTAATATTCCTTTATGTCACCTTTTGGTTACTCTAGGTGAATTGTATAGTTTTACATGAAGGGAAAAATGTTAGAGAGGTTATATAATGTAAAATATGTCAGAACATGTTAGTAAACTATTTTAAAATTGACATAATACATATTCACCATCCATCCAAGAAGATCAACTAAAAATAGATAATTTTAGGTAGTTGTATAGTCTGAGTGACACACTTGGCACATGGGAAAGATTCAAGAGGGTCTCTTTAGATTCCCAAAGTATTTTCCAAGCTTAATAAGATTCAACATGTTCAAATTTGTCAAACTTTGGTCCATCTCTCTAATCACTCTCTTGGACAAAATTAAACAGGTCAACTAGTTTACACTTGGTATAGACAAGAGGAGTAGAGTTCAAGAGAGTGCACTTGGTGGGTGATATTATATTTTATATTCTTAATTTCCATGGAAATATTTTTTGGTTTGGTGGTCTGTATTGAATGAACTATCACCAAGAATGGTAGTGACTCTAAACTGCCTACACATCCCCAATGGCTTTAGTTTTCCTTCTCTATTTAGATTGGTCTGTGTAAACCAAGAGTTTTACATGCACTTTCAGATCATTTCATTCCTTTCCATTTTGTTTTCATACTATTTATCACATGTGAATATATATCTATAGTCAGGAATATCTCATTGTGCTAGCAAGGATTACTAAATGGTCTATAGATAGTTGTTTTCAATTATAGAGTTATATCTTCCTGTGAGTGACTTTAGATCCAAGGTAGTGCACTAGTTTTAATCTCTTAAAGCATGGTGGTTAGTTCTTCCATTGAATATTTGTACACAAGAAGCTCAATGTTATCAAGGAGAAGACTAAGAATTCAATAAGACTTTCTTATGATTGTCACCTATAGTCAGTAGTTAAAAATAGGCTTTTAACAATCTTATTTATGAAGATTAGAGTTTCAAGGTTTTGATGCATTTATCAAGGTAACAATAGTAATACTTAGTCATTAAAGGGATTATAGATTGGTTGTGAGAACTAATTAAACATAGATAGTCATCTATGGTTCATGATTGAGAAAATTACTTAATGAAAACAATTACCTTAATCTCTCCAAAGAAGGTTTCTATACATATAATGAAACATATATTAATGAAGATCTATGAGGTCTGAGTAAGTCTAGTGGTTTTATGATAGTAGCCTAGGCATAGGAGTAATGTATGTACACAAGAAGGTGATTTATAGGTTAAGTATAATGATTATAGAGTGGAATTTCAAGTACAGTCAAGTTTCCACTAAGACACTCAGTGAAATATAGTGATTTTAAGCCAAAATTAACTTGGGACAACAATGAGCTATAGAAAGAGACGAGAATGGTCTCAAGGCAAGAGATAAGATCATATTTAAGAGATATAGTCCTATTGACCTCATATAAACTAAAAAGAGTTAAACATAGTGCTCAAGCACTTATCTTCACCTACATGAAGGTCTTATATCTCAAGTAACCTCTACATTATAACTACAAACCTATAATGCATTGATAGTAGAAAGGTGACTGCATCATTTGAAAATACAAATGGTCTACTTGTAGACACCTAAATTTGTCCACCAATAACCTCTAACTAGGATTTTGACCAATTTCCACCTAAAATACACAATTTGTCCTAAAAACACTAAAACACACTAAATGATGTGAAACTAACATATTCAAGTGCCGATTTTGGCTAGGGTATCCCTAGATGAGGTAATGTAATTTATGGGCTAGCTAACTTTGATCAGATCATTTTGAGTCAAAATGCCAATTTTGCCCCTAGGTGCTTTGGATTGCTCTCTTCTATCAAATATCTTGCATGAGATATGTGCCTTTGTTATTTTATGTTAGTAACATCCTACATGGGAATATGGTTCCAATGCATCTGAAATTGACTTCCAATTCCAATCTCATCAAATTTTGGACCAATAACAAGGCATTATGATCAATTTGAGTAATTTGTGCACAAACTACTTAATCATGATTAGAGATAATTAACCAAAATTAGAGCCTAATTAATAATTCCATGGAAACTTGTTGAATACTTATTTTTGGAAATGAATATTGAATATATGCATCATCAGGTGACCTCATTTCTTGGGAAGACATACCTAGGTCATAAATGCCACAAATATCAGGATTCATGCCTCCCATGCCTCATCAAATCCCTCCATTCCTCTTAAATGCCCCTTCTTCCAATGTCATGGTGAGGATAATTATAAACTTAATTCCAAAAATTGAATTAATCTTCAACCACACATCTGCATCTTAGGATGGATAGTTCAAGTTGATTCTAGACATTCTCAAAAATCTATAAATAGAGAGGCCATGAACATCATTTCTAATCTATTTTGGTGCAAAGTTATAATGCAAAAATATCTTCAAGAAGCCATTACAATTAGTGTTACCATGAAAAATTGATTCCAAGCCAAGCTAAGCCACAAGCCAAAGGTGCCAAGGAGAGATGGAGGTAGACAAGCTTCCATTGCCAAGGACTTCATGAGCACAAAATAGAGAAAGCCACTACTACAAAGGAAATTGGAACATCAAAGGAAGGTGAAGGAATTCTTATTTTTTTACTTATTGTTTAGTTATGTTTGTCATTTATTTTTGCTACTGAGCTCACCCTAGTAACTAGGCATGAAGATGTTAGCTTAGTGTGTTTTTGATTTGGTTTCATTCACTAACACCATACTAATCTCCTCTTCTTAGTCAAATTCCTAGTTCACATAATGGCATGCCCTTGCCATACCATTGCCATTGTTACATGCCTATTTTCCATTGTCACATACCCAACCATTCACCCCATCACTTGGGGGCAACCCTCTTACCATAGTTATCCTTATCAAAAGCAATTCCATTACATCCTATCATTCCATTCCTATCTAGACCAAATCTTGTTTTTAGTCATCCTACCCAATCCCATTTTGATCTTAGTTTATTTGGTTCTTCTCGCACCTTTTATGGGGGATTCCAATCAAGTTTCAACAATCAATCAAATACATGTTTATAATGATAGTCTGTCAAAGTAGTGTGACAATTAATCTAGTAATATATCTTTCATCCTATATCCACATTTGTTTATGTGAGCTTGATTATAACCACCTATGGGAAAATCAATTTCTCACCAGTCTTGCTACTAATTATAATTTACCTATGCTATTATATCCTAGTTATAACTACCTATGGGCAAACTAGGGTCACCACTTGTTTATCATGCATTATTGTATCACCTTGCCATCACTATTTTCATTTGACTGGCCATTTACCAAATTTCATACCTTGTTGGGACCAAGTTAGTTTTTCCCTACCTTTTAAGTGGTCAGAATTACTATGAATTGAGGTCATTTAAGGACTATGTGGGTCATGCTCAATTCATTTTGAGGTCACCTTAGTCCTCCTTTCCATACACTCTCACCATTTTATGAGCAACTTAAGCTTAATGCTCTCACCATTTTGTGAACAAGTCTCTTGTCATTCTCTAACGAGTTAAGATACCTCAGAATTCCAAAAATAGTCACAACATTTCAAAAATCCAAAAATATTTGTTATATCTAAGCCTAATTAGTTGTCCTCGATCTGCCTTACTAGGGCATGGTATTGTTAGGATGCTTTCTTTTGCTTTTATTTTTAGGCTTTCTGTTTGTTTGTTTATTTCAAGTTGTTTGTTTGTTCATTTGTTTGTTTTCTTGCTTGCTTATTTGTTTTCTTTTTGCATTGTTTCCTTGACTCGGTCTATATGAATTTGTGGGTGATTCCTTAGGCACATTATTCTTGAATCCATCCATATTCAAATTTCAACATTTTCATCATGGTTTTTATCATTAGTGTATTATTTTCGAGTGTTTATTAGATCAGGAGTCAGTCCTTACACATATTTTGGCCAAGTCTTCATGGTGTTCTATCATGAAACCTACCATCACATGCTATAGCAAAAATTATCCTAAAAAGGTCTATAATTAGTGGAGCTATAGAATTTTCTCCTTGGCACCTTGGCAAACCCTTCCATCCCACTCTTGATCAAATTAACCCATTGGCCATTCTAGTTGTATCATTACTAATAAGGATGAGCGTCTCCTCATTGGTAGGTAAAATTGAGTCATTTATAATGATCAATATTATTCCTCTATCCATCTCTTTCATCACTTTACACCCACTCATCTTTAATCTATATTCTAGGTTATATCCTTGAGTTATGCTTGCTAATCATCCCTAACTAGGGCACCATCAGTTTTAGCCAATGCAGGTCTGCTTATTGATTATAACCACCTATGGGCAAATCATTATTTTGACTTTTATTCTTGATTATAACTACCTTTGGGCAAATCAACATCCTTTTTACATCAATACATGCAAGCATTTTTTTATTTGAATTAATCTCAACCGTAGATTAATTCCACTTTTCTTCCTATTTGTTTTTGAGGCACCATCCATCAACAAATGTGATAGCCACTCCCTTGAGGAGGCATCATCATACGCTTCCCAAAAAACCATTTCAAGCTTTGGTCTTCAACCATCATCTTCTTTTTGGCATACAGGCCATCTCTCATTATTTGAGAAGACATTGCTTTGCCTACGATTTGTAACATCTTCCCAAATAGGGGCAAACTGTAGACACCTAAATCTAGCCACCAATAACCTCCAAGTAGGATTTTGACCAATTTCCACCCAAAATGCACAATTTGGCCTAAAAAAACTAAAACATGCTAAATAATGTGAAACTGACATATTCAAGTGCTGATTTTGGCTAGGGTGTCCCTAAATGGGGCAATGTAATTTATGGGCTAACTAACTTTGATCATATCATTCTGAGTCAAAATGCCAATTTTGCACTTAGGTACTCTAGATTGCTTTTTCTTATCAAATCTCTTTCACAAGACACATGCCTTTGTTATTTGCTATTGATAATATCCTAACTGGGATAATAGATCCAATGCATCTGACATCACCTTCCAATTCCAATCTAGTCAAATTTTGGATTAATAACAAGGCATTTTGATCAATTTGAGTAATTTGTGCACAAAGTGCTTAAACATGCTTAAGAGCTAATTAATACAAATCAAGGCCTAATGAAGAATTCCATAGATCTTTTTGAATATCTCATTATTGGAAATGAATATTGAATATCTGCATCATTAGGTGACCTCATTTCTCGGGAAGACATTCCTAGGCCATAAATGCCATAAATATTAGGATTCATGCCTCCCATGCCTCTTAATTGCTCCTCTTTGCCAAATATTGATGAGCCTATTTATTAATTTTAATTTCATAATTGGATTAATCCTTAGCCACACATATAAATCCTAAGATGGATGGTTCAGATTGATTCTAGACATTTGTAAAAATCTATAAATAAGAGGCCTTACCACATCATTTCTAAGCTTAATTTATGAAAAGTTATAATGAAGGATTGATTCCAAAAGCTTCACACAACTAGTGTTACCATGCCAAATTGATTCCAAGCCAAGCCAAGCCATAAGCCAAAGGTGCCAAGGAGAGATAGAGGTCTTCCATTGCCAAAGACTTCATGAGCACAAATCAAGCAAGCCAATCAAAGAATACTCTTGGAACATCAAGGAAGGTAAGGAATGTGTGTTTTATTTCATTTTAGTTATGATCTATTCATTTGTATTTATTCACTAAGCTCACCCTAGTAACTAGGCATGAAGATGTTAGTTTAGTGTGTTTTTGATTTTATTTCATTCACTAACACAATACTAATCTCCTCTTCTTAGTCAAATTCCTAGTTCACACTAACCATGTATGAAATGGTCCTAGTGACCTCAAGAGGAATTATATGGGTGAAACACAATACTTTCACATGAATGAACATCTACATGTAACTCATATTTCTTCCCTAATTTCCACCCATAGGTGACACGGTTTGGTTCATACACAGATTAGCTTAAGCCCATAAGAGAATGCATACTTGGTAAGTTGGAAGATGTATAAAGTAAATGAACATGTATAAATCATTATCAAAAGAATTATATTACACTCCAAGTTATTATCAAGGTTAGTGAAGATAGATAAAATATTGAATTAAGTTAGTTTCAAACTTTATAACCAATTAATTAGAACCTTACACACAAACTAGGCTTGAGAAGCTAGTTTTGAGAAGTTGGGAGATTGAGGAATCTATAAGGGTGATAAATATTTGATAATTCATATAGAGGGTTGACATGACCCAAACAAGATCTCCATGGTCTTACTTTGGTTAAACAAGCAGGCGAGATGCTCTTTTATTTTATCTTAGACATAGGCCACTCCACAATCAAAGCAAACCTATAGGTAGGGCATATGAATGATGAAAATATGAGTGGGAGAGTCATATAATAATTATATAATGTTTTATAAGGTTGATATGAATATTAAAAAAGTGTTAAAATATCCCACAGTCACTAGAAATACTTAGATGGATCAAATACTCAGAATACATAGTTTAGCTCCACTAGGCCTAAGCCCTCATGGCCTCCAACTTGAGTTAGATGATCATATGACCTTTATAATAAATGTGATAAATTTCATAGGAGAGTGGAAAGTAAATTAAACCCATATATTTTTTGAATAATAGCTCAAGTTTGCCATTTTGGCTTAAAACTATCTCAGACCTACCCATAATGCCTGGAAGGAGCTCGAGATCTAACTTCATTTGCTCATATATGTACGGATGAGTTGAACGGTGCCTAAATAAGCTAGGGATAGTTGAGGGGGGTCTTTAAGTTGTTCTTAGTGGAATTTTTTTTAGGTTCAATGTCTAGATTTTATGAATCATTGTTAACAAGCTAACCCTCCTAAAACCCTTGCTTGAACTCGATGGAGAAAATATCATTGGAGATGCATCCATAAGTGGCCAATTAGTTAGGAAAATGACTTGAAAATATTTATCACTCTCCCAATCTCCTCATCACTCAGATATTTCACATTGTCTCTTATACAGACAAGCCTAATAATGAGTTTCTTACAGGACATGAGTTGTTCTACAAGTGCAAAAGGGAATTTTGGAATGTAAGTCATTGTAAAAGGTGTGTAGGGACTTATTATAACTCCCCATACTCATATATCACCTTAATTAAGCATGAAAACTCTTTCTCTCAATTGATCATTACAGGTAGTCCTTAACAAGATAGTGAGAATGAACATGATTGCCTAAGTTTGAATGTGAGAAGTGGGACACTAAATATTTAGAAGTCTATTTGATAGACCAAATGACAAAACTATCTTGAATAGGTGTTTAACACCCCTACAATGAATCTCCATGAGAAAATAAAATCCACCCAAGTTACAAGTGTAAGCTTTGAGGCCTATATGGATAATGAGTGATTTTTAGAGAGTGAGTAATAATTGGCAAAGAGGGAGTTATCAGTTGGAGAGGCATAGATGAATATCACCATATTGTTTCCAACTTCCTAGGTTAGAGAACATGTGTCAAAGACTCTTATGGAGGTTTTATATATTCAAGTGAACTCCTCATCATCATGAGGGCAGTTTCAAGGAAGAGCATGAAGAGTCTCTATGACAAATTGAAGAATATGTCATGATTCAGATGAATAATTGTCCAAGAAGATCTTCAGAGTGTATTATCCACTTTATTCTATAGCATTGTAACTATTTTCCAAAGTTTGACACTTTGCCTTGTGACCCTTCCACTTCTCTTTTTCTCTCTCCTCTCTTATGCTCTATATATGAAAGCATTTTTGGATTTGTAATGGATCCACAATTGGTATGGTGAAGCCTTTATAATTTTAACATATCATTTTCCTTTGAATACTTTTTTTAGAGTTGATTTATTCTATGCAATATGCTCTCCTTGCTTCCATTATGATCTTGCATGTTGTGTGTGAGTGATATCTCTTCTAATATGTCTCATAAAGTGTATGTGTTTATTAATTGTGTCTTGAAGTGTGAGAGAGACTATTAGTGTCTATTATTAGACCTTATTTTCATCTACCTCCAAATATGCATAGCAATCTGACTCTATGAGAAACACTTATGCTAGAAGGACATAGAGTTGAGGTCAGTCTTGGTAGTCTTCTTTCTTAGTGCAGGTGTAAGTGTGTTTTGTGTAATTATCTTTGGTGTGTATCCTTCATTAGTTTAGGTTTATTTATGTTTACTTATTCCATTTTCACCCCCAATAGTGACTAGCCTAGTGTAGTGTGTGAGATTAAAAATAGATAAAGGTAGATAGCCCTTTCAAGACTAGAGAATATTTCTTGTAGTAGCTTGTTTATGCCTATAGCTACTTCTATGTTATCCTAAATTTGAGAAGGTCTACTTGAATTCTATAGTGTGAAAATTTAGGCTATAATAATTTTGGCACACCTGATGGGACATGAAGTCCAAGAAGGTTGTTCAAGGTAGATACTGGCTTTGACAATGAGCTGTAATAATTCACTTCTTACAGTATCTACCTACTCTAACATTTTAATATTAGTTACAAATTAATGCACTATTTCATGCCTATGGTGAACACAAGGTCTCTTATCAAAGGCATTCCTTAAGAGTTTTAATAGCTTCCTCATTATTCATATAAAGCAATTAGATTTTAAAAAACCCATCCCTGTCCAAAGAAGTCATACCTTACTCACAAACACTGATTACCCCATTATTTCCAAGTCTTAAATCCATCATGGCAAGGAACTTACGTTTTGTTGCCTTTAATGGCTATAGTCCTCTAAGACTTACCCATTATGATGATATCCCCAAATCTGCCCTCAAAAGTGTTACATCATACATTGGTGAGACTTCTATCACCCCAATTGAGAATATAAGAAACATTAATAACTTCTAAAATATCCATCACATCATAGAGGATAACATTGCAATTAGGTTGTTGGTTTTCTCTTTCAAGGGTAAAACTCGTGACTAGTATGGTACATTGGCCCTTGAATTAATCACAACATGCAATGAGTTGGGAGATGCATTGAGAAGAATATTTGAGGACAAGAGTGACAATTTTTCACTAACTAAACAACATAAGGAGATCACTTCAATAAGTCATTTAAGACTTCAACACAAGATTTTAAAAGACATGGGATAGAATGCCTATCTTGGTAAGACTAATAGCTCACCATGACTTCCTTTACTATCTTAAATCATTTTATAGTGACATTTCAATGATGATATAATATATGAGAGGTAACACTCTACCTAATAGTTATGAAGTGGCCATTAGGGTAGAGAATTATTTGATTCAGGTTGGGAATATTGTCCCAAGACCTCCCATGCTTATATTTCTTGATTTGCAAACCCTTACACCTATTTTTGCTCCTATTCTTGCACCTAAACACAAGCCTACTGCCCCTAGTCAACCAAGTAAGTCTAATGATTCAGACAATATGAAAGTTATGGATCAAGAGATCCTAGGTCTAAAGAGGATTATCTAATAACATCAAGTAAGGCCCTTCCAAATCCACTATCAACCTAATCAGTCCTACCCTAACTATTAAGGTAATAGGCCACCTTTCCAAGGTCATACTCAAGGTCAAGGACAACTGGTTCAATCAAAGTCTTATAATAGATACAATAGCAATGCTCCTTCCACTTCAAGGGTATTAGTTCCTACTCAAAATAACATTACCCAAGAACATAATAGTCAACCGTCATTGGATAAACTTATGATCCATCTTCTTATGTCAATGAGTCGTTTAATCAAGCCTTCATGGTAAGTTTGGTAACTATGCCAGCTATGACTCAAGACTAAGTACCAATGGAGGAGTTACTAATGGGAAGTGTACTCAAGTGGGGTCTATATTGGGCAATTGGTAGCAATATTATTCATGTGCTATGAGTTATCAAGGGTGGTCAAGCATGGATGCAAGTTTTATATCTACAAACACAAGGAGTAAGAGATAGGATGTTTAAGAAGTTCAAGGGGATGCTAATGGTCAAAAAATGATTTTTAAAACATCTCAAAAGGTAGTTATGTGTAATGTTGTTCAAAATACACAAGTAGATAAAAGGGATCGGAATGCTAGAAGTGCTTTCATACCTCAAAATTCTTAAGGCATAGGTAGTGGTATTTGTACTAATGGACAAGCAAAATTTAGTGGTCCTTTCACTAACATTTTAGATCATATGAAGAGGTTTCATGTCAATGTATCAATGTGGGATACATTGGCAATACTTGGATAAGTATACCTACTTCAAGAGGAACTGTCTAAACTCAGTTTGACATCTAAATAACCTAGTGGGAAAGAAGCAACCTTGATAAACACCATGAAGCCTAATGAAGGATAGTAAAACATAGTTTAAAAGGTAGACAAATATTCTCTTTTCTATTTATCCATCATTATTGGAGATGCCTTGGTACATAATTGTCTTTCTAATAGTGGAGCTAGCACTTGTGTCATGCTCAAAAAAGTAGATGATAAATTGAACTTGAAGTATGAACCTCATACCAAAGGAATGATACAATTGGATGGGTTAATTTCCAAGAACATTGGTATAATCAAAGGTTTATAAATTATTCTCCATAATTTTCCTACCTTGACCATTTCTCAAGATGTTGTAGTAGTAGTTGTTCCTCCTCATTTTTCACTTTGTTTGTCAAGAGAGTTCACCACTGAAATTGGATGTTATCTAACTTAATATTGGTCCTATATGGGATTTAAGACCATGTATGGTGAAAAAGTCACAATCAAATTAGAACCTCTCTCTAGTGTCCATGTAAATTCATATATGTCTTACACTTCTAACATGAATTGCATTGTCACTGAGGAAGATGATCACCCTAATGATCAAGAACCTCTAACACTTATTGATGGCATATCTGATTTGCATCTTGATGAGTGGGGAGATGATCAAGGTGGAATTAAATAAATAGGCCTTGGTACTTACATACTCCATAAATATTGTTATGGAGTCCTTGAGATAGATCTTGATAACATTCTAGAGCAAGTTGCATGGGGAAACTATCTTGTGCACTTGGGTGATGATGTTCAAATACCAACTATAGAAAAGTATGATACTCATAGTAAACACTCATTTCTACCTACCAAAGAGGAAAAAAATCATGAACATGAACCTCGATAAGAATTAGATGACATGTGTCAATAATTCAATGCTATTGTGCATGAATTTGAGGAATTAAGATGACCTGCAACTATCTAAAAGGAGTACAAACCTAATGACAAGGTCAATCATACACCTAATGATTACAAGGAGAAGCTTGAGATCTATACCAAGTAAGAGATAACATTAGCATACCAAGATGTATTTGATGAGAATAATAAAGAGTTTGAGTCTCAATTGAGTAAGGAACAACTATGATAAATTAAGAAGATGGTATGAATGACTCCCAATAGAAGACATATCATGATTCAGATGCATTTAAAGTTGGGAAAGCTTTGATGATCCCTAATGATCAAGTTGAAGACTATTAAGTGAACATGTCATATTTCAATCAAGAGGCCATCTTAAAAATGTTTCTTGGAGAGATAGATATAGTGTCTTTGAGAACTCCAAATGGAAAACTTGCAATCAACAAAAGATCCAACCATGATAAGTATTTTCACTATCTTCACAAATAAGTGTTCATTTTACAAGTATGCGTCATATGAGGATCTATTTTATGAGATCAATAGTGATGTAAGAGGCATTGTGTTTGACCCTAGTTGAAGTAATGAATAAGTTTCTTCACCTCAAATGTTTTGAGGTATTGTACATACTAGGATAGGTGTGTGTTTTTATGTATGTTGTGGTGTGTTTTTCCTAAGTGTTCATGAAAACACAAGTGTGTGTGCTTTAGTTTCTTGTATTTTATGTTTATTTCCTATTTTATATCTGGTATGGTTTTGGTGTCTTTTCATAGGTTTATCAATGTCAAGAGGACTGTATATTTGACTCTATTGACTAAGGATAGGAGAAGGCAACTGGTCCTTAGAATAGCAATCATGCCACCCATAGGAAATCACTAAAATGTTGACCAAATTTAACCTTATATCAAATTAGGTCAACCCCCTATATGTCCAAACTTTCTATAGGGTCTTGGGAAGTCATAAAAGGGTTGCATGGTCATTAGTGAAGTCACACAATATGTTTCATCTTTGTCATATGTGTCATTGTCTTAATATTCTTTTATGTCACCTTTTGGTCACTCTAGGTGAATTTTATAGTTTTTCATGAAGGGAAAAATTTTCAAGAGTTTATATAATGTAAAATATGTTAGATTATTTTATAAAACTATTTTGAAACTGACATAATGTAGGTTCAACATCCATATAAGAAGATCAATTGAAAATAGATAATTTTAGGTAGTTATACGACCTGAGTGACATAATTGGCACATGGAAAATATTTAGGAGGGTATATTTAGATCCAAATAAGTATTTTCCAATATTAATAAGCTTCAATAGGTTTAAATTTGATAAAAAATGGTCCATCTCTCTCATTACTCTCTTAGACAAGGTCAAATAGGTCAACCGATTTACACTTGGTATGCATAGGAAGAATAGAGTTCAAGTGAGTGCACTTGATGGGTGATATTAGCCTTTATGAACTTATTTTCCATGGTAATAATTTCTAGTTTTGTGTTCTATTATTTATGAACTATCACTAATAATGTTAGTGACTCTAAACTACTTGCACATCTCATATGGCTTTAGTTTTCCTTCTCTATTTGGATTTGTTTATGGAAACCAAGAGTTGTACATGTACTTGAAGAGAATTTACTTAATTTTTATGTTACTTTCATCTTATTTATCATGTGTGAACTTGGATATATAGGTAGGAACATCTCATTTTGCTAGTAAGGAATACTAAATGGTTTGTAGATAGTTATTTTTAGTTGCAGAGTTATATATTCCTATGAATGACTTCAAATCTAAGATAGTGCACTAGTTTCAATCACTCAAATCATGGTATTTAGTTCATACATTGAAGATTTGTACCCAAGAAGCTCAATGTCATGAAGGAGAAGACTAATAATGCAATCAGACTTTATTATGACTGTCACCTATAGTGAGTAGTTAGAAACGTGCCTTCAATAGTCCTATTGATGAAGATTGGATTTTTAAGGTTTTGTTGAGGTTTTTAAGGTAAATGTTGAATAATTTTATCCCAAGTCAAATTAGGTCAACCCCTATGTATTTCAAACTTGTCATAGGGTCCCCTAGGGTGTAAAATGTGTCTCATGGTCTCAAATGAGGTTATATAATGTGTTTTATCTCTTGTCATGTTTGTTAGTTTGTCGTATGTCATTATAGGCCACTTTATAATACATTTAATGAAGTGGTACAATTTTCATGAAATACGAATATTTCAAGAAGTATAACATCCCACATGTCATGAATAGTCTAAGGAACTGTTGGGAAACTAAAAAATTATAGGTACAATATCCTTTCAAGAAGATCAAGAAATTTGAGGTGGTTTTAGGTAGTTTTATAGCTTGTAAAACAATTATGGCACATTGGAAGACTTATAAATTATCTTTTAAAATCCCCATAGTTCACTTCCATGCTCAAACAGCTTTGATAGACTCAAAATTGCCAAAAAATGACCTCCTTATCTCATTTCCCTATTGGACAAGTCAAAGAAGTCAACCAATCTTCCTTCAATATGAAAAGAAAAGAAAAATTAGGTCAAGTGATATTTTTGGGTGATATTAATCTTTGTGTACTAAAACTTCATGGTCATAGTTTTAAGTTTGGTGGTATGTTCCTCATGAACCATTGCTAAGAAGGTTTGTGACACTATTTGTATTGATCTGAGAAAACCTAGTGGTGTACATGATCTTGAGGAGGATGAGCATCCTTATCACAAGGTTTTAGTTAAATTGTCACATGTGAAGGTGAATTGATAAGCAAGACTATCTCATTTGGATAGTAGAAATTACCATGGAAGTTTATAGATAATGTTTCATTAGCTACAGAGTGTCACCCTCATAATAATGATTTAAAAACAAGGCTAAGTGTTTGCTTCCAACCTTTGAGATAATTTTTTGATCATGTTAGTCATGTAAGTTTTGGTCTAAAGAGTGTTCCATACAAAATGCAAGGCTTTACACATAAGCATAGTCAAATTTCATTGTGACTGTTAGCTATAGTCAAGTAAAACTAAACCTTGATCAATCATGATTGATGAATAATAAAGATTTCAAGGTTGAGAATAGAATCTCAAGGTTGAAACAATAAGACTGAGCCTTTAAATAGGTTATAGATTAGTTTTGAGAACCAATTTCACATACACAATCTTATATCATGTAGACCTATAGGCAATCTACAACAGTGGCTTATGTTCAATTCTAAAAAGGTAGAGTAGTGTTGAGATGAAGATGTTTGAACTCATTTGAGACCTTAAATTAGGTCTAAGAGCATAGAGCATACCATTTTGATAATTGTGAGGTCATTATGTTTATTCAAACTTGAGTTCAATATTTACAAGTTAGGAAAGTTGCATTTGAGAAAATTTACTTTAACTTTTCGAAATGAGGGTTTTGCCCATACTCAGTGCCATCTTATGATGAATAATCTGAGGTCTATGTTAGTCCAAATGTATTATTTAATATATCTCAATCATAGGTATAATATATTGATAATAAAATAGGTTTCTTGATCAAGAAAGGATGATGTTTGAGTGGTTTATAATTCAGATGGGTTTTGACTTGAAACACTTGTGAACTAGGAATTTGACTAAGAAGAGGAGATTAGTATGATGTTAGTGAATGAAACCAAATAAAAAACACACTAAGATAACATGCTCATGCCTATTTACTAGGGTGATATTAGTAATAAAAACAAATTACAAACACAACTAAAAAGTAACAAAAAACACAAGAATTCCTTCACCTTCCTTGGATGCTCCAAATGCCTTTGTAGTAATGGCTTGCTCAGCTTTGTGTTCATGAAGTCCTTGGCAATGGAAGCTTGTCTACCTCCATCTCTCCTTGGAACCTTTGGCTTGTGGCTTGGCTTGGCTTGGAATCAATTTAGCATGGTAAAACTAATTACAATGGCTTCTTGAAGATATTTGTGCATTATAACTTTGCACCAAAATAGCTTAGATTTTTGAGAATGTCTAGAATCAACCTAAACCATCCATCCTAAGATGTAGATGTGTGGTTAAGGATTAATTCAATTTTTGGAATTAAGTTTATAATTATCCTCACCATGACATTGGAAGAAGGAGCATTTAAGAGGCATGGAGGGCTTTGATGAGGTATGGGAGGCATGAATCTTGATATTTGTGGCATTTATGGCATAGTGATGTCTTCCTAAGAAATGAGGTCACTTGATGATGCAGATATTCAATAGTCATTTCCAAAAATAAGTATTCAACAATTTTTCATGGAATTTTTAATTAGGCTCTAATTTGGATTAATTAGCTCTAAGCATGATTAATCACTTTGTGCACAAATTACTCAAATTGATCAGAATGCCTAGTTATTGGTCTAAAATTCAACTAGATTGGAATTAGATGTCAATTTCAAATGCATTGAAACCATATTCCCATTTAGGATGTTACCAACATCAAATAATAAAGGCACGTTGATGAGTATTATTCAACTCCTCATTTAATCAATATTTAATTGATGTCTTATCAACCAGGGCTGGTATCCAAAGCTATCTACAGTAAGGTATAGGATGGTAGATCTAGAAGTCTGCTTATGGGGGTGTTTGATGATCCTATTCTAACTTTGACTAAATAAATAAATGTGTCCTAAACTACTTGATTCACTCTTTTTTTGAAAAGGAAAATATGTAAATATTTAATCAAATAAATCTACTCTTTTGCTTGAAAATAAAATCACACTCCTATTTATGCTTAAGTGGAATGTAAAATTACACTCCTAACTTAAAAAGAAAATTTGCCTCACACATTTGCTATAAAATAAAACACACTTTGCTTGGAAAGGAAATGACTTTGGAATAAGGAAATGCCTTTTAAAATTTGAATTTTTTTTTATATTTTTATGAATGAATGAAAACATTAACAAGATTCTAATTAGTTATAACAAAAGGTTAATAGAACATAACATAAGTACCGTACACAATTCCTAGTTCCAAGGAGAGTGGGCCCTTGCTCCTCTCAAACTTAGGGACAAAGATTAATCAATGCTGGAAACTAAAGTGATAATTCATAAAACTAAAATGATTACAACCTGGCTAAAACCTATAATATGCTTGTACGTCTCTTTTCTCTTTTCTCTAATCTTTATTATATATATTTAATAACAAAAGTCTTACATTTTATACTAATATAATCAACTCAAAATATAATGCAAATAAATAGGATTCCTTGGTTGATCCACTCATCCAAAGATAAGAGATTGGATTTCTAAGAGATCCAATTATCATGGTGAAATAGATACACTATCCTATTATAGTCTTAAGATCCAAATATATTAAACTTTATCAAAATTAAATCCTACAAAATAGTAGGTAGGTATTTTCCTTATTTGACTCCAGTTGGAATGATTCTCTCTCATCTTATCTGACCACCAGATTTCCCATTTGTAGCTTTATCTTTATAGAATCCATAGAATTGACTTTACAAAGTCGGTAGGAAAAATCCTATGGAGTCCATAGAAACAAGCCTACGGAGTCCATAGAGACAAGCCTATAGAGTCTGTAGAGATAATCCTATAGAGTCTGTAGAAACAAGCCTGCAGAGTCCATAGAAACAAGCCTGTAGAGTTCATAGAAACAAACATGCGGAGTCTGTAGGAACATTCTATGTGAGTTCTTAGTTCTACTAGATGGAGATAAAAATTGAACTTTTAGTGTACATCATCTGTGTCTTCTTCCTGAGCATTCTTCACAACAAAAATCACTAAAACATGATATGTATTAGACATTAATGACAAAGTAAAGGTTTAGTCTTTGGTTCAATATAAATAAGACAAATATCTATTTTCCATGTAATAGCTATCTAAAAATCTATGATTTGCTTAAGATAATATCCTTAGAGAGATAAATTGAGGGAAATAACATGTCAATAATGAGCCATATTCTGAGCTCATCATCTCCCCCAAGATTTACCTTTTGCAAGTTCCATTGCAAACATTCATTGGCATTCATATCTATGGCATCTACTTTCCACATTCTGACTCAAATTATATTCATCAAATTCATTTGTTATATGCTTGTTTGAATTTCTTGTAAACCCTTGATGTTCTTGAATCATTTGTTTCCATATATTGAATTGCTCCTCTGATTGTGGAGCCAAACTCTGCCATCTTGGAATAGGTATGATTAACAAAGGGGGTCTATATCTCATGCCAATCCATTTACATTCTCCCCTAGAGTTTATTACCTCTATTAATATTTCTAAAATTGAGGAAGATCTCCTCATACTCCATCTTAATTTATTTAGAGACATGACCTCTCATCTTTTAAGAGGCACTAAAAGTTGGTCCCACCTTTACACACTTGTAGTCACCACTGAATCAAAACTCTGTCTTGAAAACAAGTCAAAAAAAACAACACAATCATATAAAGCTTTTAAATAATGTGTTTTAGCTTCATCGCTTAAACAAGCATAGTTAAAATTCTATTTGATCAATCTGGGAATAGGAAAGGCTAGTCTGATACACAATCCTGTAGTCTTAGTATGATTTGTATACTCCTCAAATCTTATTTTCCATGCTAGTTGATTTTTAAATGTAGAATGTAATGCCCTCAGTTGAACTTCTCCTACATGAAGGTTTATTAAAAACCTATTGTGCTCATGGTCTCCTATGATCAAATCATGCAAATAAAACTCAAAAAGCAAATCCTAGTGATCAGGTTTAGCACTATAGAAAATTTCAAAAAATGTTGTTGGCTATAAAATCTTATAAGGAAGATGACAAGAGATCCTCAAAAGCTACCATCTATAAAATTGTTTAAATAAAAACAAACTATATGCAAGAGAAGGATTCCTACATGCCAAAAGAGATTCCCCTTATTTGCATGCATCCTATAAATTTTCTTCTAAATTTTGGACCTTAATTTCTAATTCTTTCTTTTCATTTTCCAATATTTTGTTTGAAGAAGTTGTAACTTTGTTTTTCTGTTTAAGTATGGAATATTCTTCTTCAATTTGATTTAGTATTTGTAAGGTAGGAATACATGGACAACTTATTTAACAACTGTGGTCAACAAATACTTTAGTAGGAGAAGGTACAACATCAGAAGGTGCTTTGGAAGAGTTTACCAAACTCTACAATCTCCTATTTTCTTTCTTCAAATTTTCTACATATATCCAAAGATCTAGTTGTTCACTTTCATTTTCTTTTATTGTTTCCTCTAATCTGTGAACTTATGCTGCATGATTGACAAATTTTGTGTCTAATTTTTGCACCAATAATGAGTTAAGATGATCCTTATTATGCAATTGACTGATCAAATCAGTAATGTTGATTGTTTGTTGTTGTTTTAGAGCTTGATCTTGAGAAAGATGTAAGGTTAACTGCATAATAGGATCATTTAGATTAGATGACTCACCTTTCTCATTTGTGCATATAGTTTTTCCTTTATTTATTATAGTTTCAACTGAAATAGGTGGTTGTTTCACCATACTTGATTCCTCTACCTTGTTTGGCTCTTCTTCTGGAATTGGCTCCTCCATTATGATTGGAGAGTTCCCTTCAAAAGGAGTTTATTCAACATCTATAGTTGTAGAGATATTTTGATGTATGGGGGAATGAGATACCATTTTAAGACTATATAGAATGTCTGCAACCTCTTATTCATCTTCATCTATTATAATTATCCTTCTCCTTCTTTTAGTCACTCTCTAAGCTACACTCAGTTATCTTTCCTTCTCAACCATCAAAACCTCAGTCTTCTCAAGTTCTGTAGCAACCTTTAATCTCAATTTTCTTCTTCCTAAAAATGGAATTGGTTGCACTACAGATTCATGAGGTTCTTATGGGGACCTTGAAACTTTAAGGATTTGAGACCTTGTAATTCTTCTTGAAGAAGAAGAAGGGATATTTTTTAAGACTCCAGTCTGTGATTTCTTATTTTGAGTTATTTTCTCAACTGATTTAGCAAGTGGAGATGAATGTTCCTATGGTAAATTTGAAGTTTCTTGTGTAGGGAGATTTGGAATTTGTTGTGCTACACTATTATGAAATTCCTCCCAAACCTTTTGTCCTTGCTGAAGGAAGTGATGTTGGATAATTAGGTGAATAAGGCCATGGTGCCTATAAGCAACATTAAGAGTTGTAGTCATAATTTAAAGGACACCATATAAGAAGGATGGGAGTTTAATCTTGTACTGAGGGTTTTGTCTCCCATGCTTAAGGTGTACTAACATTTTCATGGTGTCTCCTCCTAAAAGACTATGTTGCCCATCACAAATGATATACTTGAGTACCCACTTGGCTACAGATTTGTAGGGTTCAAAAAGTGAATTTCTACTAGTCCCTTTTGATTTTCCCTTGGAATCTATTAAACATGAAGTCCCAGTCTGCTCATTACCATTAAACTGACTAATTAAATCACTAAATGAAATTCTACTTGTCACTCTCATTCCCTCTTCTAGAACTTGTATGATTTGACTTATAATTTGAGTTGAAATAGGAATAACAATACCTATAAAAACTAAAAATTTAGGGGTGAAATTAGTGATGAGTTCTCTTACCATTATTTCATCGAAACTCTAGAACTTTTCAACGAAAGATAGCTAGCCATTTGCTCTAAACACTGCCATAGAGGCTTTGTCTTTGTGAAACTTTGCTACATTATTCAGATCTAATCTCATTTTCTATCCCATTTATACATGGATTTATAGACAACTTCATTCTTTTAACTCAGATTAGGGGTTAGACCAGCTTCTATCAAAATTGGTAGGCAACAATCAATGAGAATTTGTAGGCAATAATCACTAAGGATATGTAGGCTAGCTTCTGTTGACATCTGTAGAAATGAAATGGTTCATATGAAACTCCATAGCTACATGATTCCATATTTTGATATGATTACTTGATACAGTTCAGCGTCGCACGTTTCTACGGAGTGTGCCAGCCATTTTAGAAATTGAATGAAATGATGACATGGCACTTTGACGATGACAACAATTTATTACTTTATTTAAAACCCATTTTATGATGTCTCATCATTATCATTATTGATTATTCAATTGATTATACTAAATTTGCATACTTATCCATACACTTTTAGTGGCTTGTTTGCATACTTTTTCGTTATGGTATGTGTCATGTCATTCTATTTTGGAAGGCTCAAATGTGGGTCATCTCTGTAGAATAAGTTTTAATTAAATCAAAGATAATTATTTAACTAAACATAAATAAATACAATATATGTCTCACTTAATTTTGACCTTAAATTTATCCTTTGCTTGTCATTTGTCCTACACAAATAAGTTTGTATGGATTAGTCAACAAGTGTTGAAAGAATAATTTTTATTGCATGGAGAAGACCAATCATAGTGATATGATGAGATTCTCTCTCTTTTATTTATATTTTTTTTGCCCTTTGGCCAGCCATTGTTTGTTTTCCAGCCAAATCCCTTTTTGCAATGCAGAGCTAGCCATCAAGCTAGTATTCTAGGCATATATTGTCAATAGTATCCCTATAAAGATTTTCAATATATATATATATATATATATATATATATATATATATATATATATATATATTGAATACTAGATCATCAAGGAGTAGGTTCTCTGGAAGGAGCAGAGTCCTCTAGAAAGGCTGCTTAATTTTTTACTTTTTGAATAAATTCTTCTTTATTAAGAGATTTATGTTACAACTTCAATCTATGTCCATTGCCTAATAGAGTTATTATACTATCATCAATAGGTATTAACTTAACAAAACTATTTTCAAAGACCTCCTCAATCTGATAAGGTCCCAACCACATCATTTTTAGTTTTCATTTAAACTATTGAAATTTGGAATCAAATAATAGTGCCCAATATCCTTTCTAAAACTTTTGTTGCTTGATCTGTGAATCATGCCAAACTTTTATTTGATGTTTTACCAATTCAATTCTTTGTAGTGCTTCCATCCTCATCTAATCAAGTTGATTAAGCTATATGAGTCTTTCTTTCTATACTTCTTCTAATTCAATCCCTACTTCTATAGTTGTTTTCAAAGTTTGTAATTCAAATTCAACAGAGAATAAGGGCTTCTTACCATAAACCAATTCATAAGGTGAAAATTTAGTTGTTGTTTTCCAAGTAGTATTATAGGCCCAAATAGCTTTTGGTATCTTATCTGCCTAATCTTTTCTACTAGAATTAACAACCTTGGTTAAAATAGTTTCCAATTCTCTGTTGGTGACTTCAACTTGCCCATTAACTTGTGGATGGTATGGAGATATTTTTCTATGTTGAGTTTGACATGAACTATGGTCCTTGATTTGAGACTATCTCCTTTGGAGCACCAAATCTTTGCATAATTTTTAAATATAAGAAATCAGCTACCATCTCTTCTCTTGTATGAGTTAATACTTCCACTTTTACCCACTTGGTCCCATAGTCTGTACATACTAGGAGATTATTTTTCCTCTAGAAGGAGGATTCACAAGACCTATAAAATCAATCCCCCATTTCTCAAATGGTTCTAAAACTAATTAAGGATGAGGGTGTAGAGGCATTTTTGTTGAAAAATTAGGTTGTCCAATTTTCTAACAAGCATCACAGTGTCTGACATATCTTTTTACTTGTTGATGAAGGTGAGGCTAATAGTATCCTACTCCTAGGATTTTGTGTATGGTTCTTTGAGCTGACTAATGACCTCCTCCTGGTTCATCATGATAAGCTTTGATGATATCATAAGCTTAAACATTTATCACACACCTGTGAAACACATGGTTAGGTCTAAGTTTAAATAACATTCCATTAATCCATTTAAAAGAACTTTCTTTGATTAAACATTTCTTTTCTTTTTGTAAAAATTACATAGGAAACTTTCTTATGGTGAGGTAATTGGCTATATCAATAAATCATGGAGATTTTGATGAAATAGAAAATAGTTGTTCATTTGGAAATTCATATTCCACTTATTCTTCTTCACCTATAGTGTTCATTCTTGACAAGAAATCAACAACCACATTAGACTTCCCTGGTTTATCTATAATAGTAACATCAAATTATTGTAAGAGCAATAACCATCTAATGATCCTACCTCCCACAATTGGTTTATTGGTAAGATATCTAATAGATGAATGGTCTGTATAGACAAATACCTTGTAGCCTATTATGTAGTGTCTAAATTTGTTAATTGCATAGACTACAACTAGAAATTCCCTCTCAGTTGTGGTGTAATTTCTTTTAGTAGGTGTCATGTTTTTGCTAATATAATATATAGAATACATGTTACCCTCTTCATCCTTTTATCCAAGGACTACTTCTATTATTGTATTAGAAGCATCTATGTATATATGGAATGGCTAATTCCAATCTGGTCCTCTCAATACTGGAGTAGTAACGAATTTAGCTTTGATGGTCTCAAAGGCCTACTGGCAACTATCACTGCATTCGAATGTACTATCTTTTTTAAGCAAGGCAAACATAGGGACAAATATTTGGCTAAAATTATCTATGAATCATCTATAGTAACCAACATCTCCCAAAAAACTCTTAATTTCAATTTGTGTTTGTGGGATGGGTAAGTTGGAGATTATTTCAACCTTCTTTGGATCTAATTGAATGCCTTTTGCAAAAATATGGTGTCCTAGCACTATTCCTTCATCCATCATCAACAAACGTTTATCATATCTCAAATATAATTGATGTTTTTCACATCTGATCAATACTCTTTCTTAGTTGGTAAGAGCCTCTTCATAAGTTCCACCATGAATGGTGAAATCATCCATATATACTTCTACACAATCATTTGTAAGGTCAGAGAATATTACCAAAACTGCTCTTTAGAAAGTTGCTAGAGCATTACAAAGTCCAAATAGGAGTACTCAGTAAGAAAAAATACTTTAAGGGTAGGCAAATGTGGTTTTATCTTGATCTTCAACTACCACTATTATCTGGTTATACCCACTAAACCCATCTAGAAAAGAAAAATATCTCTTTCCTTTCAAGTTGTCAAGAACTTGATCAATGAAAGGTAGAGGAAAATAATCTCTTAGTGTTGATTTTTTCATTTCTCTATAATCTACACATACACTTAATTTTTTATTTTTCTTGGGCACAATTACCAGGGGTGAAACCCACTAACTATCTGAGATGGGGTAAATAAACCCAACTTTCAGCAATTTTTGGATCTCTGCTTTAACTATTTCCTTTAATGCTGGGTTTATTCTTCTTTGTGGTTGTCTGACTGGTTTGACAGATTATGTGTAAATATAGTGAGTACATATGCTAGGGTGAATTCCCTTCATGTCAGTATAATCCCAAGCAAAATCCTTGGTATGTCTTTCTAGTACTTCAAAGAGTTGATCTTCCTCTTCATTTGTTAACCAACTATTGATGTTCGAAATCTTTTTAGGTAATACCATAATTGGTTTTGTACCTAGGTAGTTAGATTATATTTCCTTGAATTCACTAATCAATGAATTTAGAGGACATAGATGAGGAAGTAGCTTATGAAACATGGTTACGTTATCAATAAACTCTTTTCTAGGAGGAATTAGTCTTGCTAAAGAATAATGGAATGCATCTAAGAAATGAGTTTGTTGTTGTTCTACCAATTTTCACACACTTTCATGAATCAATCCATGATCATATGATGAGAAAACACTAGAAGAAGTAGAATTGGAGGCTTCATAATATTCTATCTAACCTAAGAATCCTAAATTAAGGTAGTCCATAGTTTTTGGACTAGTAGAATCCATAGATTGCCAGACTGGCAGAGTTTGTAGCTTTTGGACTGACAAAGTCTGTAGCTTTCAGACTAGCAGAGTCCATAAATTCTAGGTATATGTCTCCATTCAATTCTTCCAAGTGTTTTTTAACTATGATCATAGCTAAGGAGGAAATATTGTTTGATGTGTTGTCTGATTCGTCCACCCAAAGTTCTTGTATGTGATTTTTTAATGGTTTTACAGGAGGATACAAAGAGATGAATTTAGATTTTACCCCTTAGAAATGGTCATGTCTCCTGACCTACAATCAATTAATGATGCTATAGTATCTAACAATGGTCTACCTAGGATTATGAGATATCCTAGATTCTTTATTTTAGGTTGCAAGACCCTAAAATCTATTGGATATTCCCAAGACTCTATTACTACTTCAACATTTTCTATAGTCCCTTCTGGTTTAATTACAGATTGGTCTACCATTTGAATAATGGTAGTTTTGAGTTGCATTCTCATAAGAGATAATGTATAGAGAGTATCAATTGTCATAACATTAATTGCTTCTCCTAAATCTGCCAAGGCATTAGGAATTTCTTTACCTCTGATTGTGACTGTAATCACTGGGCTTCTTGGATCTGTATATTTTGAAACTAATAGTTTTCCTGCTAATAAATCATCAAATTTTCCATCAATGTGAATGGTTCTTAGATATTTTGATTTCCTCCCACGTATCTTAATACAAAGGTTTTTGATGATCTTATTCAATTTAGGTATATCCCTAATAGCTTGTAGTAGGGGTACCTCAATATTGATCTTTTGCAACTCATGGACCAAGTTTGATTCTGGTTTAATATCAATTTATCTTAATCTTTTAGGAAAAGGAACTAATGGTGTAGTAGTTTTTTATTTTTTTCTTCAAGGCTCATTTTGATTTCGGCTTCTCTAGTGTTTAATTGAGATGATTATATTTTTTCTTTTTCATCAAGTATCTCAGAAATGAGAACTAGAGCTTTTTGTATAGTTTTCCCTGATCTTAAATATATGTCTAAACAATCAATAGCTCCAACATTCATTATCTCTTCTTGTTCATTAACATAAATAGGTGTTAGTTGTTTATTTTTTAGATTTGCTATTGGTTATGCAGGGATTGAGGGTTGATTGATTTGTCCTCATTACTGAATAATTGGGGGTAGCATTATAGTTTTCTATTGAAGTGGTCTTCCTGGTTGGGTGAATTTTTGCTGTGGGTTCCACTACTAATTTCATTATTGATATGGTTGTGACATCTATTGTTGCTGTGGTACCCATTGTTGTTGTAGCTGTGGCACCATCCATGGGGTTGTTAGTATCTAATCTTGTCCTCCCCATGGATTTTAGATTGATGGAATTTAGGGTTGATTCCAAAAAGGTGAAGGAACTAAAACATTCCATGGTACCATCCATGGATTAACTGGGTTTCTTTCATTAAAATGTCCTTGAACCTAGTTTTGTGGGGCAAAGTTTTGTCTCTAGATATAATTTACTTCTCCAGTGGGCTGGACTTGTGTTTTTATTTGATTTTTTAAAACAGGTAAAAGGGTGAAATGTTTGGTATCATGATCTGTTGCATCACAAATCCCACATGATGAAACATTGGTTTTATCTAGGGGTAGTCTCTAAGGGCATGTTTTTGTCTACACTTAGGACACTAAATTGCTAAGGGTTCTATTACATTTGCTTTAGCTTGAAGGCCATCTAAAATACTATTTAGTGTAACTAGAATATCTGTCTTTAGATTGGTAAATTATTCCATTAGCTTACCCACTTCATTATATTTCCCAAACCTTCCTCTCCTAATTATGGGTTTTTTAGAGTAGTTGGTACAAATCTCAAAAATCTGATGGAAAGCCAACTTATTTATATCTCCACCTCCCATCAGATTTAAGGCATCTCTAGTATCTTCTTCTAACCCTTTTAAGAAAACCAATTTTTGAACTTCTTCAGTGAGTGGATAGTTACTTCTTTTATGAGTGAAGATGAATCTATCCAAATAATCCTCTAAAGATTCATCCTCATTCTATTTGATTTTGAAGAAATACTCTTTTCTTTCTCACACTTGGCAGTAATCTTGATACTTATTTAAGAATTCTATCATCTCATCCCATGTTTTAATAGAATCACTAGGTAAACCCATAAACCATCTCATAGTTGCATCATAAAGTGTAGAGGGAAATAGTTTTAATTTCTGGCTATCGGTTGTGTAATCATAGGTTTAACATAACACCTTAAACTCAAATAGGAATTGATCAAGATATTCTGTAGATCTTCCCCAAAAATTTGGAAGATTAGTTGGTGAATATTTTTCATATGGGTTTGATCATTAGGATCTGCAACAATAGGAAAGGAAAAAGTACTTCTTGGTTGTGCAAGTTGTTGATTTTTTTGGAGAGCTATATTTTCTTCTTCTGATGATGTTTCAAAGTTGGGATGATCTTCTCATTGAATATTTGTGGTACCAGTTATGGGTTGTTCAAAGTTCTCAAAATTTTCTTCAGCTATGGATTTTTGAAATACTTCTTCTAAGTCCTTGGCAATTTCTAAATAATGTCTTCCTGCAAGAGATTGATCTTGAGGAATTTATCCTATGGGGCTTGCTTATGGCAATGGCCTAGTTTTTATCCAAATTTTTGAAGATTATTATAGATAGGTTTCACTCGTAACTTATAGTTCACTACTCAAAGATGTTGGAGGAGTTTCAACTTGTGTTCTTGGTGGAAATTTTGGGATGAATCGTCCTTTAGAGTCTCTAGGACGGTACATCAATTTATTGAATTTTTATAGTTTTTACAATTTTTCTATTTTTTTAAAACTCTAAACCAATAATTACTACCTTACTAACACCTTATTTTCCCTGACAACGGTGCCAAAATTGATGAGTGTCATTCAACTCTTCATTTAATCAATATTTAATTGATGTCTTATCAACCACGGCTGGTGTCCAAATCTATTTGTAGTAAGGTATAGGATGGTAAATCTAGAAGTCTGCTTATGGGGGTGTTTGATGATCCTATTCTAACTTTGACTAAAGAAAGAAATGTGTCCTCAACTACTTGATTCACTCTTTTGTTGAAAAGGAAAAGATGTAAATATTTAATCAAATAAATCCACTCTTTTTTTAAAGTAAAATCACAAAGTAAAGGTTTAGTCTTTGGTTCAATATAAACAAGACAAATATCTATTTTCCATGTAATAGCTATCTAACAATCTATGATTTACATAAGATAATATACTTAGAGAGATAAATTGAGGGAAATAACATGTCAATAATGAGATATATTTTGACCTCATCACATGTATCTTGTGTAATAGATTTGATAGAAAAGAGCAATCCAGAGCACCCAAGTGCAAAATTGTCATTTTGACTCAAAATGATCTGATCAAAGTTAGTTGGCCCATAAATTGCATTGCCCCATCTAGGGATACCCTAGCCAAAATCAGCACGTGAATATGTCAGTTTCACATTATTTAGCATGTTTTAGTGTTTTTAGGACAAATTGTGCATTTTATGTGGAAATTGGTCAAAATCCTATTTGGAGGTTATTGGTGGCCAGATTTAGGTATCTACAATTTGCCCTTATTTGGGAAGGCATTGAAAACCATAGGAAAAGCAATGTATTCTCAAATAATGAGAGATGGTATATATGCCAAAAAGAAGATGATGGTTGAAGGACAAAGCTCCAAATGGTGTTTGGGAAGCCTATGATGATGACCCCTCGAGGGAGTGGCCATCACATTTGTTGATGGATGATCCCTCGAAAAGAAATAAGAAGAAAGGTAGAATTAACTTGTAGTTGAGATTAATCCAAATAAGAATATGCTTACATTCATTAATATAAAAAAGATGTTGATTTGCCCAAAGGTGGTTATAATCAGGAATAAAAGTCAAAATAATGATTTGCCCATAGGTGGTTATTATCATTAAGCAGACCTAGATTGGCTAAGACTAATGGTGCCCCAGTTAGGGATGATTAGAAAAACATAACTCAAGGATATAACCTGGAATACAGATTAAAGATGAGCAGGTGCAAAGTGATGAAAGAGATGGATAGAAAAATAAGATTGATCAGTAGAAATGATTCGATTGTACCTATCAATAAGGAGATGCTCATCTTGATTAACAATGATACAACTAGATGATCAATGGGTTGATTTGATCAAGGGTGAGATGGAAGGATTTGCCAAGGTACCAAGGAGAAACATCTACGGATCCATTGATTATAGACCTTTCTAAATCTAATTTTTTTTGTAGCATGTGATGGTAGGCTTCATGATAGAACACCATGAATACTATCCTAAAATATGCATAAGGACTAACTCCTAATCCACTAAACACTCAAAAACAATACACCAATGATAAAAACTATGATAATAATATTGGTGTATGAATATGGATGGATTCAAGTATAAGTGTGCGCAAGGAATCACCCAATGAACACACATAAACCAAATCAAGCAATAGTGTTGAAAGCAAACAAATAGGCAAGAAAACAAGTAAACAAAAAAATACAAAGCCTAAAAACAAAAGTAAAAGAAAGCATCCTAACAATGACCATGCCCTAATAAGGTAGATAGAGGATAACTGACTAGGCTTAGAAATGACAAATGTTTTTGGATTTTTGAAATGTTATGAATATTTTTGGCATTTTGAGCTATCTCAACTCGTTAGAGAATGACAAAATGGGGAGAGCATTTAGCTTAGGTTACTCACAAAATGGTGAGAGAGTATGGAAAGGAGGACTGAGGTGACCTCAACATGAATTGAGAGTGACCTCAAGTCATAGTAATTCCATCCACACAAAAGGCAAGAAAAAACCAACTAGGTCCCAACAAGCTCTCAAATATGGCCAATGGCCAGTCAAATGAAAACAATAATGGCAAGGTGATGCAACAATGCATGGTAAACAAGTGTTGCCCCTAGTTTACCCATAGGTAGTTATAACCAGGATACAATGACATAGGTCAATGATACTAATTTGCCCATAGACATTTATAATCAGTAGCAAGACTAGTGAGACACTGATTGGTCCATAGGCAGTTATAATTAGGCTCACATAAAAAAGCTTGATACCTGAAGGAAAATGAAAGATATCTTGCCAGATCAACTGTCACACTACTTTCATAGTCTATCATTTAAACACAAATTTGATTGATTGATGAAGCTTGATTAGAATCCTCTCACAAAAAGTGCAGGAAGAACCAAAGTAACCAAGAGCAAAATAGGATTGGGTAGGATAACTAAAAATAGGCTGTGGTCTAGATAGGAATGGAATGATAGGATGTATAAAATGGTAAGAGGGTTTCCCCCAAGTGATGGGGTGAATGGCTGGGTATGTGACAATATCAAATAGGCATATGTAATAATGGCAATGACATGGTAATGTGAAACAGTATGGTACATGTTGTTGGCCTGAGTGTGGTAAATGGCATATGATTCTATTTTTCCTATTGAAATGGAGATGCATGTCCTAATCAATAAATGATAAAAATAGAATATTCGATCATGTTAATTACTACCCCACACCTCATCTAAAAAGTTGCTCTATCATGAAATAGCTACAAATTTGGTTGTTAATAATGCTTTTATGATCTTCATTAGTCATTGATTTTGATTCTATCAAGTGTTGAGACAAGGTATCTTTGTATCCTCTACAAAGAAAAGTGTGGCCCTAGATGGTAAATAAGGACAAATAATGGATGGTATGTTTGATTGTGAAATGGAATGGTCGCTGATAATAGAAAGGGTAATAGTGGGGAAAAAAATGAAGATAAGGAATTTCAGTCATATATAATGTTGTTGATACTAGATTTGACATAAATTTGGCTATGGTGGGGCTGAAGACTTGTTCTCTCGATAGTACCACCTGTTTCTACTCATTTTTTGCTTTTCACATTCAAAAGAAATAAGAAACTAAAGTTAAATGGTCAGGGGTTTGTACGTACCCAGATGAAGTTGCGCACTGTATCTAGACGATTGAAGGAGCTCCTCTTTGGCTGTGGAAGATGACACCTGTAGATAAAAAAGACTTAAACAAAGAAAATGTTAGATAGATAGATGGTGGACTGCCAATCAAAGCTCGGTCCCAGAAGTGCAAAGACTTCTTAGAGGGATGACATTCCACTAGTTGATAAAAAGTGTTTCTAGAAAGAGAAATGGTGAAAAGACTGAACAAAAGAAATAGAGATAATGCGTACCTATATTTTGTTGTCGGTCTGTCATAGTCACCAACGTTGGTAGTTCTGCCGGCGTTAGTTTGTCAAGATTGCAAAAGTCAGTTAGTCTACCGATGTCGGTAGGGGAAATGGTTGATGTCAGTCAGGGCAATGGCCTTGGACAGGTTTTGGATGGGTTTTATGGTTGACAAAGGGGTCTGGAAGGTCTGTAGGAGTTTGGAGGTCCGTGCAAGATTGCAGGGAAGTCAATAGAGTCTTAAGAGGGACAAGGGATAGAGGATAGGTTGTCAAAAGGGGGTAAGGATAAGCAGAAGGATTTTCAGCCTCTCTAAGAAGAAACCCAAGTCTGGTCTGGTCTACAGTACTTAGAAATAGCAAAATAGAGACTAGTTACCAATGCTTTTCAAAACACTAAAACAAAAGGATAGAAGAAACACTTAGCTCTGGTGAGATGAAGAACCAAGGCGTTGGATGCTTGTCCCTATTACGGCTGATGGTGAGATCCCCGTGAAATGCTCCAATCTGATCTGAAGTCACTTGAGCAGAGTCTCTATATCCAGGAGAGCATTGATAGGATGTTGATACCTCATCCCAAAGCCTGCCTTTGATATGCAAAGAGTTAAGGAGCAAGATAAGATCGATCTGAGAAAGAGAATTAACATTTAGGCAGCCAAGAATTTGCATCCAAAATTTGGTTTAAAGCAACCGATGTCGGCGATGGCGCCGACGTCAATTGAATGTCGACCGACGTCGGCGGCTAGAGAATGTGTAAAAAGGCTATTTTTAGCCTTTTGCCCATTCTTCCATCTGCCAAGTTTAATTGTCATTGTTAAACGGTCCAAATGGCAGGTTTAATAGGTGCAAAGATTAGTGGGGGAGTTGAAATAGGGCTTAGGTAATTATGATTAGTCATAGGGTTATAAATGGCCTAAGAGCTAAGAATCTAAGGTGAGGTGTCTAAAGGGGATGATTAATTTAAAATAGATAATTTATTTTAAATTAATAGAGTGTGGGTTAGGAGATGTTGGACCAAGGGGGGGTCAACACAATTTAGGTGTCTACACTTACCTCTTTTTGTCTTGTTGGTTGTTTTTTACGAGCTGCAAGACAAAAATAGGAGTAAGTTGCCCCAAGTATGGGATAAGGTCATTTTTGTCCTATTGGTTGTTTTGATGAATTGCAAGACAAAAATAGGAGTTGGTTGCCCCAAATGTGGGATGAGGTGTAGGTTGCTCTGGGTAAGGGATGAGGTATTCCCCCTCAAAGTGGGAGTCGAGGGAAGGTAACCTGATATCAGGTGCTGATTTGACAGATAGTGGATGGGTATGGTGAAGGTTGAGTGTGAACACTACAATAGTTGAGATTGTGTGTATACCACTTCATGTGATAGGTAGGTCAAATTGTCACAGTCAAAGGTTGAGGAGTGCTAAAATCAAAATAACTGGTCCCCAGCATTTAGTCGTAGTTGATTGGGTTAAATGATCAAAGTTGTAGCTCCAATGGTCATCGTGTTCCAAGTATCCTAGGCTCAGGAAGTGTTCCTGGAAAACATGAAAATGTCACAAGTAGTGGGGATCAACTAGAGCGTGATCTGACAATACGTGTGAGGGTCATAATGTGATGTGCGAATAATTTGCTAATTATTCATGAGATAGCATACATGCAATTAAAACAACCAAGGTAGAGTTGTCTCAAAAGTGGTCATGGTCTGAGGAGATAGTCATGATCTCCAAGGTCAATGGTCAAGTTGGGTTGAGTCACAGTATGATCTCAAGTGGCATGTGTTGTGGATGGGGAGATGTATGTGATCTCCAATGTGCCCTATGAGAAATCTAAGGTGACATCTGTAGTGTCAGGGCTGGTTTTTTGGTCATGAGTTTGGGTTGGTATAGATAGTTGGTCCATTAGATGGATGGATGAAGGAATGGTCGAGCTAACCTTAAAGGACCCCATGTCAACTGAGTGCTGCCTACATAGCCCCTATTTGAAGGGCCTCAGGCTAATGTAGTTCTCCCCAAAAGGGAGGAAGGAGTCAAGGTTATGGACTGAGTTTCGACTAGGTTAAGTCATGGTTAAAGGTGAAATAGTTTGTCCATTAGGTAGGTGAAAAAATGAATGGCCGACGTCATTAGGGAGACGAACGGGCAAATGGATGGCCGAGCTAACCTTAGAAGACTCCATGTCAATTGAGTGCTGCCTACATAGCCCCTATTTCAAGGGCCTCAGGCCGATGTAGTTCTCCCCAAAAGGGAGGAAGAGTCAAAGATGGTTGATAATTGGTTTGGTCATGTTAATGGTTTAGCACTTCCCATATGTCTGATGGTACATGCTTAAAATGATGAGTGTATGACGATGCTACAGCCTTTTCCATATTATGTGATGGTGTATTCTGTAACATTGGTTGATAGGGTTTTTCATCCCTAGCAAGTTTCCATATTAGTGATGGATGTATGCTAAAAATGAAATGAGTATGTTTATGCTTCAGCAAGTAATGGTTTATGCTTGACATAATTTGTGTGGTCGATAGTTTCCATGTGTATTGGTTTCCATAGAATCTAGTGTGAATAGGCTATGATAATGTTAGTGGTCTGAAAAAGTTTTGGTCAGTTTGGTTTGGTTGTATGTGACCAAAGTGCATAAGAAGTGAAAGGTGCATTGCTCTTTCATTGACAAGGACCATAATGATAGCATAGATAGGGTTTTTGGAAACAAAAGCCCCGTTCATGCATTACGTCATTGACCATTGTTAGAGAAGTATTCAAATCACTCAACATTAAGTGAGCTCAAAATCCCTTGGGTATGTTGGGGTAATGGGTTTGATTATGTGAGGTATGAGGATAGCGTAACCCTTTTTAGCAAGGATAACTTTGCCCCTTTTATAGGTGACCCTGAGAATGACTATAGGCAAGTCCATGACTTAATAGTTTGTCAGTCAATTTTTTTTTTTTTTGGGTAGACTGATCAATGTGGGAAGTCTACGTGGGGATGTTGTTTTGTTTTGTGGTTATATGTGAAGTTGATCGATGTAGGAAGCTTCTGAGAGAGTGTTGTTTAGAGCAAAATTTGTGTATAGCCATCCTTTGAGGGAGTGGTCTATATTCTGATTTGTATGTTTGAATGTCTTTGAATAATTGTCCTTCAAGGGAGCAGTCTATCAATTACAACAATGATGTAGCTGTCCTTCGAGGGAGCAGTCTACATTTATAGTTTATGACCTTTGAATAGGAATCCCAATTTTATATATATATATATATATATATATATATATATATATATATATATATATATTTTTGTTTGACTGAACTTTTGGTCATGGACTTGACTATAGAGGTTTGGGGGTTTCCCTTTTATTAGGACAAAGCATTCATGCTTTACCAAAGGGTTGACTAATATTTGTAGGAATGACGATGATGGGGGTTACTCAAGGGACGAGCTCAAGTTAAACATCAAGTGAATAATTACTTGATTAATAGTAAAATGGTCATAGATGTAAGGCATTAAGGGGCTCGGGTTCTAGTCGGCCTTCAAGGGAAGACAGACGATAAGTCCCTGATCCATACTTGTGCATTATGATATAAGGTCTGAGCCAATTAGGAGTAAACTTACCTCATTTACTTCTTTCCATATTGGTCACGTGTTGGTCGATGCCTGATTGGTTGATGTTTGGTCAATGTTTGGTTGGTTGATGTTTGGTTAATGTTTGGTTGGTTGATGTTTGGTCAATGTTTGGTTGAGGTCATAATAGTCAGTATAAATTTGAATTCCCCCAGTCATTTTGTGACAGGGACAATGTTTGATACCCATTGCGAATAATCAATGGGTTAGATAAATGAGATGAAAAGAAGATGATGAAGCTCCTCTTTGACAAGGAGTGTGACGTGAGGATGCATCTTGTGAAGCTTTTGCCTGACAGGCTTAGCCTTTGGGTTTGTGACGATGTTATGGATGACAATGTTAGGGTCGATGCCAAGCATATCACTGTAGGTCCAAGCAAAAGCTTTGCTATGGTCAGAAAGGAATTTGGTATAGTCAATTTGTTCCTGGGCATCCAATGATTAACCAATCTTTAAGATATGAGAAACGTCATAAGAAGGTAGGTTAATGTCAATGGTTGATTCATTTAACATAACCTGCATTTCTAAAGGAAGTGATCGTTGGATGAAAGAGTCATTTGCACCCATGTTGGTGAGAATGGTGTCATCATCCATGCATTGGATAGTGTTGATGGTAGTAGATTCATCATCTATCATGTTTGGATAAATGAGAGGAAGAGGCTTGGATACCCCACCTAGTTGATAGGTTAGGGGTTCCAAGCGAATGGCATTTATGCAAAAAAAAACTAAGAGGGATGGAAACCACTGACTCCGTAGGTGAAGATGGGGGAATAGGTGAGTTTAGAGATGATTGGTCTATGATAGGTTTAGGGTGAGGGTTTTTAGAAGTTTCAGAAGGTTCTTCAAAACCCAGGCCATGTCGCTTCTTGGCATTCTTTATGGCCTCGTCATTTGGTGGTTTGACGGGCTGGTGGGAGCCTTGTTCATAGCACCCAAAGCCAAAGCCCTTCCATGCACACCTATAAAGATAGGTATGAGCAAAGTTTGGGTTGCCAAGAAAAGAGAAGTCAGACATAAATAGTTGGGGTGATGAAAGAGGATTCCCATCAGTGGGAGCTCGATTTAGCCCTCCATAAATGAGATTTGTTTGAAGATTGGGATGACCATATGGAACGACCATTTCGATGTGAGGGTCATAGCTAAGATTGTGATGAAGTTGTCAATACTCTTGAGGAGTTTGGAACATGTCCAAGGTGAGTAAATGATACTCTCCAAGTGAAAGACGTTGGAAGGTATCTTCCATAGGGTCTTTTGTTGTCACTTGAGGAGGTGGTGTAGGTGTATCCACTGTTTGCATACTTGTTAAAGCTTCCACGGGTGGAGGTGGTGTTTGGGTCGATGTCTTGAAAGGAATGAGAACATCATTGGGTTGATAAGTTGTGTTGCATGTATTGAAAGGGGAGGGGTCTATGGGAATTACATGGACCTGACCATCGTGTTCAAATTTGACAAAATGGTGTAATGTAGAAGGGACGCAGGCCATGGCACGGATCCAAGGTCGTCATAATAACATGTTGTATTGGAACTCTCCCTTGATGATGTAGAAGAGCTCTGGGATTGTTTGTGGGCCAACATGAATATGTAATATGATGGTGCCAATGGTAGTGGCGGTGGAGTCATTAAAAGATCGAAGAATTGCGTAAGTTTTAGAGATACAATTCTTTGGGAGGGCTAATTGGTCATAGACATGGGTGGAAATGATATTGATGCTGGCACCCCCATCAATCATAACTCACTTAATGTGAGTTTGATCAACGTAGGCTGTGATGAAAGGGTAGCATCCTAATCTTCCAAGTTGGAGGTAGGAATTTCAAAATCACTAAAGGTAATAGAGGCGACAATGGGTAATGATTGGACTAAGGCAGCTAGTGGTTGGGGGTCCTCGGGTTGGACCTCCACTGCCTGTAAAAATTTGATTAAAGCTTGACGATGATGTGGAGAGCTTTGAATGAGGTCATATAAATTCATCTTCATAGGATTTTGGTGAAGCTGTTTCACCATAGAATCACGGATTGCCTTTGAAGAAGTGGTTTGGGATGTACCCAAGATAGAAATCTTGGGTTTGGGTGGTTGAGCAGGTTTGACAAATGGGTAGGCACAAAGAATAGCAACTTTCTCTTTTGCTTTATCCTTTAAAGTTTGCGACCTAGTAGCCACATTGATGGTGTTAATCTCAAATAAAGGGGGCAAAGGAGGTAAAGGGACCATAGTTTGATGATGGGATCCCGATGAAGGTGGAGAGGTTGGAGAGACATGGGACGGTGTTGGATATTTGTTGACAGTATCCTCAATAAGAAGGGTGTCTTTCTCAAAGTATTGGTGAATAACAACCTTGAGGGCACAACAATTCTCGATATCATGTCCTGGTGAGCGATGATATAGGTAGATTTTAGTGTCATCAAACTAAGACCATTTTGGTCTGAGAGGTTGAAATGGTTTAATAGGTGGAAGAGTGATGTTATAAGTTTGCAAAAGTCAGCGTAGTATCAAATCATATGAACCCACTAATGGGTCCGTGCTTGTTGATGCACTAGGTGTTGATGACTTTTGTTTGGGAGTTGTTGAGGGAGATTTTCGTACCACCTTTTGGGTTGGTAGTGTGGCCACTCATGCAGACGACACTTTCTTTGTGAGGGGTGCCAAATTTTTTAGAAGAGGTATATTTTTGGTGGGTAAAGGGAGTAATGGAGGTAACTTGTTTTTGTTAGGTGTTGGAGTAGGGAGCACTCCTATTAAGGTAGAAGGATGTGGGCCCAAAATAGAGGGTAATGATGATGGTAGAGGAGGAGTTCTCCGACGTGGTTTAGTGGCCTTCTTTATTACGGTGTGAAGACTATTATTATGGGGGGTGAGATTCAAATCTACCTTCACTTGTGGGTGAGTGAGGTTAGATATGGGGCGAACACCGAGGGATTTAACTAGTTTTGGTATGGTGGATGTTTGTGAAGGTTTAGGTTCAGATGTGGGTGGTTGAGCTTCTAAAGATTTGGAAGTAGAAGCCTGGTCCTCATTGGAGACTTTGGGAGATTTTGTCGAAGGAGGGTTGTTAGTACGAGATGAAGTGGGATGTGTAAGATAAGGAGCTTTAAGTCACTCCCACAATGCCTCATATTCTAAGTTCCTCGAATGGAGAAATCCTAAGTTTTCAGCCAGTCGAGAGAATGGTTTAGAAGTTGTTGTGTGAGGCTTTATAATTGGTTTTTTAGAAGATTTGGGTGGTCGTGAGAGTGGGAATGTGTTAGATGTAGTGATTTCAGGCCAAAGGCATGAGAGAGCCATTACTAGATCATCTTCGGTCAAAGTAGGTGAAGAGACAAGTTCCTCTCTTGGTGGAGAAGGAATTGGAGAATGGGACTCCTCAAGAGGATAGAGGGTGGAGATAATCATGCCTTCTACTTGTGGTTGAAGAGTAGGAAAGGTATGGTCCTTCATTAGTAGTAGGAAGGATGAAGGTGGGGCTAGTGGCATTGGTATGGTTAAAGCGTCCTCCAATATAAGAGGGGTAGATGGAGGACTATTATGAGAAGAAGGCTCTTCCACCTTTGGAGGAGAAATAAGTTGACTAATCTCTTCAGACAGTGGGAGAGATTGGTTAGGGATGACAGGAAAGACCGTGTTGATCATGCATATATTATGCTCCTGAAGGTCATCGGCCATAGTCTGAATGTTATTTTGACTAGGGGGATGGTTAGGGAAAGGTTGTCTAAAGATGTCTATGTTTTGGTTAGGTGGCGCATTTGGGTTATCCAAAACAAGATCCCCCTTGTCGAGCATGTCTTGAATGATGTTTTTGAAGGTTTTACAATTGTCTGTGTCATGACCCTTGACACGATGATATTTACAAAAGTTATTTTCCCTATACCATGTAGGGATGGCTTTTGAGGGGTCAAATTGAGGTGGTCGGATTTGAGGGAGATTAAGGACCCCCTACTTAACTAGTTTATCCAACACAAAGGCATATGATTCTCCTATTGGAGTATATTGATGTTGTATATATCGTTGTTGGAATTTTTGTGTAATGCTTCGAGATGTGGAAGGTTTGGATTGGTTATTTGTGGTCGATGATGATGATCTAAGTACCACAACATTTGATGATCCCTTGGATTTAGAATTGGAGGAAGAAGAAAGTTTGAAAGAAGAAGGGTCATTAGATTTTGCGTTGGTATTTTTACTACACAATGTGACTCTATCTTCTTCAACAGTGTGAAGTTCAAGCTTTTTGGCCATGGTGAAAGCTTCATCAAATGTGCAAAATGTTTGGACCCACAAAGTAGATGAGATGTGTTTGGCACATGCTTGTGAAAAGAGCTCAATGAGCTCAGGTTGAGGTAAAGAAAAGGAGAGTTGGTTGATTAAACCTCTCCAACGGGCAATAAAATTAGTGATTGATTCATCATCGAATTGTCTGATAGAATATAGGTTCGTGATGGAGACCTTTTTAGTTATGTTGATTGAAAAGTGGTCGAGAAATAATTGGGCGAGTTGAGTGAAGGAAAATAGAGTGACTGGTAATAGAACTATACCAATCGAGGGCAACACCAGAAAGTGACATGGGAAATGTGCATAGTAATAATGCATCATCATGTGCTATAAGGTAACAAGCGTGTATGAATGCTCGTAGATGTTGCTATGGGTCCTCCTTACTCTGAAAGTGAGTAAACTTGGGAAGTTCCCACTGACTAAGATATGGTCGGATTGGGACTGAAGGATGAATAGGTTCATTACAGATTTATTCATATGAGAGAACATTTCTTGAACCCAAAATGGATGTCTCAAGATTAGACACCTTATCCATCAACATCTTGATTAGATCGGTTGATGGATTTGTAGGTGGGGCACCCCCTAGGTTGTAAGGCATTTGGAAGGTGTTAGATGGAGTGTATGACGTATTAGGTTGTGTTTGTATCGGTGCAACATATTGGTAACTATTCATAGGGACTGATGTTGAAGTCAAGGGTGCTTGTGTCATGAAGCTAGAAGGCAGAATTTGACTTGATGTCACTAGAGGTGGTTGGATGGTAGCAACACTAGCTAAAGGATAAGTAGTCACTCTTGTATTTATGGGTGCAAGAGTAGGTGGGATGGAGACAATTAAGTTAGGGAATGGTGTAGAATTTGTTGAATGGTTTGTGGTTGAGGGGATACAAAAACCCCAAAGGAAGTAGGTCCAGAAATAGAAGGATAGGCCACACTTTGAAGATTGGTCATGGTCGGGTTGTTAGTTGAGGCAATGGCCTAGGTGACCATGGGTTGGGTTACGGAGGCTATTGATATGATTGTCATTTCAAGTAAGGAAGTTGGCATCCCATAAACTGGGTTGCCTGAAGGATCTCGCATTTGAATTCTTGTGAGATAGTGCTATAGAGCCTTCACATTGAGGTCAAGGAACCTTTCAAAGTCTTGGTCCCCTTCAGGAACAATAGGGGGTTGAGTTGGGGTTGGTTGGATAGGAGTATGTTTAGTTTCTGAATTATACTCCATTTGGGGACTTGATATAAAAGGCGAAGGCAGGCGTGGTTGTTGCCTTCCATGGTCAACAAGGGTTTTGGTTTGATTACGTGTCAAAACCATCCAAGGCAAAATAGGTTTTGGTTCTAAAAACTATATGTTTCAGCCTCAAAAAACCAAAATGTGTTTTTAACAGCAAAAAGGTCAGGTTTTTAGCTTGTTGTTTGAGAAGAAAGATTTTTGACAGTGACCAACGTCGGTAGAAAAACTGATGTCGGTGAAATAAGGTTTCGATGTCGATCAAATAACCAATGTTGGTTAAATAATTACCGACATCGGTGGAAAAACCAATGTTGGTTACTGTGTATTTCTAGAAACTCAAAAAACGAAAAGTTTTTGGAAGAAAGAAGAAAGTCTGAGTTGTTTTTAGATCTCAAAATGAGACCTCACTAGCTCAAAAAATTAGATACAGATAGAAAAATAGATGATGGAAAGCAACCACTAAACGTTAATTCCTAAGAATAAGTTTTAGAGTCTTGTTGGCTTATGCCTTAGAAGAGTGTGTTTGGGAAGTTGGGCTTTTAGAATGGGTCCTAAAAGAGGCAGTCTAAGGTTGGTTTCAGGTTGAATTTTGGTGCTCAAAATTTGTATTAGGTTTCGTATGTGCCCTAGTGCTAAGAGCTTGCTCCCCTCACTTCACGAGCCCAGAGACAAGCTGGGTCACTTAGCTAGTATATACTTCCCCTAGAGTTTATACTCTGCCAGAGAACAGAGTGGGTTCTCCCCTTGGTAGTGAAGTCTAAGTAGGATTACCAGGAAGGGTAAGGTATCCACTAGGTGATGAAATCCTAGTTGGACCTTGTCTCAGGTATGTTTAGATGTTTGATTTTGTGAATTTGGTCTGCATGTGTAACATATGTGCACTGCGATTTATTCATAATGCATTTCTAATTACTAAGTGTGAGAGCTAAGTATGCATTCAAGAAGGAATGAAATGTTTTTGTTCGGATGCAAATAATTTAGAAAAGGTTAAGAGCATGAACTTCACTACTCTAAGATGCAGAAAAGAAGTGACAAGAAGAAAAAGTTCTTTTTAACTTGTGCTAATGGTGTCTTTTCAAAAGAAAAAGATAGAAGGAGGAAGGATGCAAGAAGAAACCTAATGCACCTATATGAATGTTTACTTTTAGAATAAAAATAAATGAACCCATAGAAAACTCCAGGGTCCCATCGGGCGTGCCAAAATGTTTCTACTCATTTTTTGCTTTTCACATTCAGAAGAAATAAGAAACTAAAGTTAAATGGTCAGGGGTTTGTACATACCCTGATGAAGTTGCGCACCGTATCCAGATGATTGAAGGAGCTCCTCTTTGGCTGTGGAGGATGACACTTGTAGATAAAAAAGACTTAAACAAAGAAAATATTAGATAGATAGATGGTGGACTGCCAAGCAAAGCTCGGTCCCAAAAGTGCAAAGACTTCCTAGAGGGATGACAGTCTACTAGTTGATAAAAAAGTGTTGCTAGAAAGAGAAATAGTGAAAAGACTGAACAAAAGAAATAGAGATAATGTGTACCTATATTTTTTTATTGATCTGTCACAATCGCCGACGTCGATAGTTCTGCCGGCATCAGTTTGTCAAGATTGCCGAAGTCGGTTAGTCTGCCGACGTCGGTAGGGGAAATGGTCGATGTCGATCAGGGCAATGGCCTTGGACAGATTTTATGGTCGACAGAGGGATCTAGAAGGTCTGTAGGAGTTTGGAGGTTCGTGAAAGATTGTAGGGAAGTCAATAGAGTATTAAGAGGGATAAGGGGTAGAGGATAGGTTGTCAAAAGGGGTAAGGATAAGCGAAAGGCTTTTCAGCCTCTCCAAGAAGAAAGCCAAGTCTGGTTTGGTCTGCAATACTTAGAAATAGCAAAATAGAGACTAGTTACCAATGCTTTTCAAAACACTAAAACAAAAGGATAGAAGAAACACTTAGCTCTGGTGAGATGAAGAACCAAGGTGTTAGACGCTTGTCTCTGTTACAGCTGATGTTGAGATCCCCGTGCAATGCTCCAATCTGATCTAAAGTCACTTGAGCAGAGTCTCTACAGCCAGGAGAGCATTGATAGGATGTTGATACCTCATCCTAAAGCCTACCTTTGATATGCAAAGAGTTGAGGAGCAAGAAAAGATCGATCCGGGCAAGAGAATTAACATTTAGGTGGTCAAGAATTTGCATTTGGAATTTGGTTTAAAGCAACCGACATCGGCAGCTAGAGAATGGGTAAAAAGGCTATTTTTAGCCTTTTTCCCGTTCTTCCATCTGCCAAGTTTAATTGTCGTTGTTAAACGGTCCAAATGGTGTGTTTAATAGGTGCGAGGATTAGTGGGGGAGTTGAAATAGGGCTTAGGTAATTATGATTAGTCATAGGGTGATAAATGGCCTAAGAGCTAAGAATCCAAGGTGAGGTGTCTAAAGGAGCTAATTAATTTAAAACAGATAATTTATTTTAAATTAATAGAGTGTGGGTTAGGAGATGTTGGACCAAGGGGGGTCGACACAATTTAGGTGTTTACACCACCAATTTTTTCTATTATTTAGGCCTGAGAGTAGATACCATTTGATTAGGCTATAGATTGAAAGATATTTTGATTTGATCTTTGATTTTATTTTCATTAAGTAGTGAAGAACATTTGTGCTCAATTATTGGTGCCTCAAAGAGGTTTTTACCAATGAAGTTGTCTTGATTGTCCCGTAGTGCCTCTGAGAAGGTTTCACTAAGTAATGTTGACTTTTAAATTTGATTGTCTTCTAGTGCTTCTAAAAATTTTCACTAGAAGATGTTGAGTTTTGACTTTGATTATCCCTTAGCACCTTCAAAAAGGTTTCACTAGGAGAGTGTTCTTCTATTATATGAATGTGGTCTTGGCCACCTTGATCTTCTTCAATTGCTATGTCACCATGGATGCATTTCAACAAAGTGTGATTTTTTCGATCCTAATCAACACTTGTGGGAGATGGAATGTCAATGATATGGCTATTTTGGTTGATGGTAATGGCCTATGGAATGGTAATGGAATGAGAAGAGGTTACACAATTCTTGTAGAAGATACTAGGATAACTTATGTCAAAGCTGAATTACTCATCCTCAAAAACTATAGAAGGATCACAAATGTATTCAATTTGATTTGTAAAGCATACGTAACCAATGTTGTAATAGCCATGAACATATTCTTCTTCTAAATCTGACTGTAACTCAAGGGACTCTAAATTTGATGTTGAGACTGATGTTGATTCTAATTTTGATGCTAAATTTGATGTTAGTTCAAGAATAGAACCTGAATCTAAATTTGATTCTTCATTTGATGGGTAATCTATTACAATTATGTATTGTTGAATATTTGGTTTTGGATAAGTAATGACCTGTGATGCATAATGGGCTCCACAAAAATTAGTTTGTCAAAGTGAGACTCCTCTAGGATGGGAAATAGGTTTAGAGACAACTCCTCTAAAACTATCTTGTCAATAGGTGGCTCTTGAAAAAAGGCACATGGTTGAGGTAATGATTTGCCTAAAGGCAATTATAATCATTAATAAGTGACTCAGTAAAGGCTGGCTCATCAGAGTGAGACTCCTCAATAACTGATCTAGGATCAATAGGTAATTTATCAAATGTTGACTTATCAGAAATGTTTGATTCAACAAAAACATCTCAGATTGGTTGGTTCTCTTGGCCTTGGTTTCCAATGAGTTGGAAAATACCAGTTCTAAACACAACTTAATCATCGAAGGATTAGATTAGTTGAGGTTTGGATGGGATTGGTACTGGATGAGGAATGACTTATGGTTGGATAATAATAGAGCCTTAAGGATCATTATTAATTGCATGAGCTAAAAGACAAAGCCTTGAAATGGTAAAAATAGGGCATTATGGGGCTTGATTTCTTTCACAAGCTAAAGGACTAGGTCTTGGAATGATGAAAGGGTGTTTTGGAGCTTGATTTCTCACACACACCAAAGAATGAGGTCTTGGAATGGTAATGGTATTCCTTTGATATTATGGATCTTGATAGCTTGTATAATCCAAAGAAGGGTTAGGGGTAGTCGATGATCAGATAATAAAAGGACGTCATGGAAATTGATTGCTTGCACAAGCTAAAGCATCCAAGTCTTCCTCATAAACCATATCATCCCAGTTGTGAGTTGGCTCATAAGCTAGTTCTTGACTGTGTTCCATATACTGATTATTATGAATAGGGTATGGATCCATATCCCAAACAACATTATCTATAGTTGGGTATTCAAATTCCTCCTCACAAGCTTCTTCATGCCATCAATGTTTCAATTTGAATTTTGTGGATTTTGACTATGTTCCCCATATGGAGTATTGTAGGGAGAATAATAAAACTCCTTTAAAAAGTTTCTCTAGAGGGGTTTCTAGTGGGATTTTTTGTGGCCATTCTATCATTATTTGGATTGTATGAGACTCCATCATAAGTGTAGTGAGACTTATCCATGTAAATGATGAAAGTTCCAAAACAAAAAGGTTTAGAGTTCTACAAACTCTTAAAAACTATGTCCAAAGGAAAAAAGGTTCAAGCTTAGTCTAACTTGGTCAAAAGGTGGAGTTGTATCTCCAATGTGGTCTGAAAGTGTAGTTGTATCTCCAAAATGATTTGTGTTAAGACTTAGCGTAAAATAGCCTAACATCAAATGTCTAATGTCAAATGTCATACACACAAAAGGTCAAGTGTCTGAATAAAAATTGACATGTCAAAGATCTAGGTCAAAGTGTTCCAAGCAAGGTCTAAACTAGGAAAGGGAAAAGATGAGTTAGTAGGTCTTTTGTCCAAATGTGGATTCAAAACCTAGGCTCAAAAAAATATGAATATGTTAGGACTTTTGGCCAAATGACATCAAAATTTAGACTCACACAAAGGCAAATGTGATTTGATTTAATCTAACAAGTTTGGAAACAACTTTGACATAGACCTAGCACACGAAATCAAACATAAACAAGATCAGTTGACATAAGTCATAATACAAAATACTCTTTGAAGAAAGACTATGTTTTCCCAAATAAAGGCATGAACAATGATGAGGATAGGTGATGAATAAAAAAATAATCAATAGTTTTCAAATTTGGGTAACTGATTAATAAAATTTATGTAACCAAAAAGAGAAAGATATGTGTATCAGCCCCATGAATTGAGGCCTAAATAAAAATCAATCAATGTTTGCATCCAAAATTGACAAGGCTAATTGAAAACTCAATGTTGAAAACTAGGATTGGACCAAACAAACTAGACAAGATTGGACAACATGACGGCATAAGACAAAGTTCTAAATGGTATACATGACATGGTTTGAAACAAATGGTTTTTGATACAAGGTAAACTAGTTTTTTAACAAATTAAATAGCCTAATTGCATAAACATACTTAAATGATGTGGTCAATGTTATGTTTGCAAAATACTCAATGGAAAAATGGTTTTGACATGTTTTGGGTAGCATAACACTACCCTCCTCCACTCAAATGACACACACACAAACAAGTTAGCATAGATTTCAAGGCACAAGTTTGGTGTAAAATAGCCAACATAACACCTCTTTAAACAAAAGAGTGTTGTATAGACAAATTGGTTTTGACATGGCTTTATGAACAAACAAACAAGTTTTAGTCTCAAAAACACCAAGTAAGATAAATGACCAAAATATACTAAGTATAATCATCTAAATCCTAGCAAGGGTATGGAAATGTAGGGTTAAACAAATTAGCAAGATTTCAAATGTTTCTAAGGGAATCAATTGCATAATGAATTTCACATAAAATAATGCAAAATATAAGCATAGAAATTGGGTGATCGTGGCATTAACTAGTTGTAAAAAGGTCTAGTCATTTTGACAACCACTACATCCTGTTGTTCACTTAGTGTAGTGCAATGTCCAAATGTAGATACGTCTCATGTGAAACTCAGAAGGAATAAGTGAAGTCAATGTTAGGAGATGAAACCTTGAGTCAAAGCTTCCTTAAAGAATTTGTGGGAGGTAATGACGTCTCCCTCATAAGCCAAGATGTAATGAAATGAAAGACATAAAAAGAAAGACTTTAGGCTCATTTCCAAGGTCACTCAAACTTTGATGAGTTTTTGAGGAGTGCTTTAGATAAATTTATTTCTAATACTTGGACTAGGCTACTTGCAATAGGAATGATGCTTTTGATTCCAAGGGTTCCCTAAAGGGGACAAATGGAAGAACATACATGTAACATTCCTCTCTTTGACAAACAAAATCTAGATTAAGAAACTATTGAAGACAAAAAGCTTGGAAAGATGACTTCATTTTTAAGCCCAAATTAAAATGAGGTGGTATTCATTTGACCCCTTGTTATTAGTTATAACTTTTAAAACTAATGCTAAAAGCATGTATTTAAGCACCTTAAATGTTACTTTAAGCACCAAAATAATCTTCCTAATTCATTTTTAAGCATACAAAAGGTGATATAAACATGTTTTTAGAAAATGTCAAGCTTGGTCCTACAACAAAAATGTCATCATGTCCTTTAGCCTTGAAGCTATTTTGGTTTTGAAACAATGAACTTCAAAAAAAGAGCTCTTGGGTTTGTGTTTTTAAGAAAAAACACAGTGACTGATGTCGATTTTATACCCAATGATGGTTATCTAACCGACATCATTATACCAATAGTGATCGATGATGGCTATGCCAATCAATGATGGTTTTACTAACTGATGACGGTTACTGTGTAAACCTGTGACAAAGAAAAATGGTAAAACAAAATTAGAAAATCAAATTGCAAGAGTTTTAATGATCTAAATGAAGATTTTAAAGTTGTATAATGATCCTCTTCATGTGTGGGATGTGTTTGGTCCCAATAGGCATGCCATTATCTGAACCAGGAATTTAACTAAGAAGAGGAGATTAGTATGGTGTTCGTGAATGAAATCAAATCAAAAACACATGAAATTAACATCTTCATACCTAGTTACTAGGGTGAGCTTAGTGAGGAAATACAAATGAACAAAACATAACTAAAATACAAGAAAACACACATTCCTTACCTTCCTTGATGCTCCAAGAGTATTCTTCTATTGACATGCTCGGTTTGTTCTCATGAAGTCTTTGTCAATGGAAGCTTGGCTACCTACATCTCTCCTTGGAACCTTTGGCTTGTGGCTTGGCTTGGCTTGGAATCAATTTGGCATGGTAACACTAGTTTCATGAAGCTTTTGGAATCAATCCTGCATTATAACTTTGCACAAATTAAGCTTAGAAATGATGTGATAAGGCCTCTTATTTATAGTTTTTTGTAAATGTCTAGAATCAACCTGAACCATGCATCTCAAGACTGAGATTTGTGGTTAAGGATTAATCCAATTATGAAATTAAAATTGATAAATAGGCTCATCAATATTTGTGATAGAGGATCAATTAAGAGGCATGGAGGGCTTTGATGAGGCATGGGAGGCATGAATCCTGATATTTGTGGTATTTATGGCCTAGGGATGTCTTACTAAGAAATGAGGTCACTTGATGATGCAGATATTCAATATTCATTTCTAATAATGAGATATTCAAAGAAATCTATGGAATTCTTGATTAGGACTTGATTTGGATCAATTATCTCTTAATCATGTTTAAGCATTTTGTGCACAAATTACTTAAATTGATCATAATGCCTTGTTAGTGGTCCAAAATTTGACTGGATTGGAATTGGTAGGCGATTTAAGATGCATTGGATCTATTATCCTATTTAGGATATTATCAATAGAAAATAATAAAGGAACATGTCTTGTGAAAGAGACTTAATAGGAAAAATTAATCCAGAGCACCTAGGTGCAAAATTAGCATTTTGACTCAAAATGCTCTGATCAAAGTTAGCTGGCCCATACATTACATTGCTCCATTTAGGGATACCCTAGCTAGAATTGGCACTTGAATATGTTAGTTTCACATCATTTAGCATGTTTTAGTGTTTTTAGGCCAAATTGTACATTTCAGGTGGAAATTGTTCAAAAGCTTGCTTGGAGGTTATTGGTGGTCAGATTTAGGTGTATATAACACTTAGTAAAGCATAGTGGTAAGATGACTAAAATCAACCTAATTCATAGTGACCTATAGTAGTGAGTGAAACTATGATCTCTAGGCATGAGATGAGTTCAAAAACTATGAAATGATCTTAGTGACTTCAATAAGAACCTAGGCATGAAACATAATGTCTAAACATGAACAAACACCTACAAGAATCTCATTGTCCTGAGATGAACACCTATAGTTTGATTACAAGCTAGCCTAAGTAAATGAAAGAGGCAATTTGGAAAGTTAGCAGAGGTGGATGATGGATTGAACATTATTTAGACCACTCTCATAGTGGTAACATCAACTTCATATGATTCTCAAAATAAGGAAATAGAGCAAAGGCAAGTTTCTAACTCCACACTCAGCCTGAGGTTCTAAACCCTGTAGACAGTCACTACGATTAAGAGGTTAGTTTTAGGTTTTGGAGTGTTGAGAGATATTCATAGGTGATCTATATTTGTAAATTTCTATATAAGCTTATCAAGATTTATTCTATCCTCTCACAATCTTAAATTACCTAGGTAAATAGGGGATATGCCCTCTATTTTATCTTAGATAGAGGGCACTCCAAGAGTAAGATGACTATAGATTTGGTGTTTAGATGGTAATATAATGTTATTGGAAGTCTTATAACACTATATAATAATTTAAAGGATTGAATTATAATTTTAAAAATAGGAATCCTCACCTGCAGTCCTAAAATTCACTCGTAGATGGTCAAAGACTCAAGAAAGGTAGTCTAGGCCTTTTAGGCCTAAATTGAGCATGAAACCTAATGATGCTCAACCTCAACTTAACTTATAAGACCATATGACCCTTAAAATACAATTTATATTATTAAAGAGGAGATATAATGTTTATCAAAACCATTGAGTTGAAAAGGGAGTCACAATAATGGTCAATTTGGCTTAAGATTGTATACGACCTACCTAGAAAACATTCTAAATTTTGAGAGGCAATCTTCAAGTTCTTACATATATACAAACACATTTCATGGTACCTCAATTATATATGGCTATTTGAGTAGGGTCATGAAATCCAAATTTGTGGACTTAGTTCTAAGATTGGATGTCTAACCTTTATGAACTATCACTAAGAAGCAAAACCTCCTAAAACCCTCTCAAAACCTTGGTCTAGACCTGATGGAAAAGACATGAAGGAATTTGTATCTAGAATGGGTAATTTTTCCTTAATTTTTTTTGGAATTTTTTAAGTCTCTTAGGCTCTTAGACACCCAACTTTTCTATACTGTCACTTATATGGACAAACATATTTTAGGGTTTCTTACAAGTTTTAGGGTGTTTTACAGGTGTAGAGGGGAACTAATGAATGATAATAATTGAGGGAGGTATGTGTATACTTATTACCACTCTAGATACTCATTTATAATCATAATGATACTTTAAATTACTTCTACTACACATTTCACTACATGCAAGCTTGGACAGATAGTGAAAATGAGAAGCGATTGCCTAGTAAGAAGATGAGAAGTTTAATAGTGGATCCTTTTTAGGTTTGTTTGATGGAGTGGAAGGAAAAGGGGTTATAAATATATTTCCTAATGCCTCTTCCACATATTTCCTTAAGCAATTACTAGCCACCTTTATGACAAATGTGAAGATTGAGGCAAAGAGGGCTAGTAAATGACTACAGATAGTGAACACAAGTTTCAAGTGGTAGGCTATCAATTAGGTAGGTATTTGATGACTATCACACCTTATTTTTAACCTTAATAATATATTTCATATGTTTTAAGACTTCTTAGTTTATTTTTAAGCATTCAAGTGATGCTTCATCATAAAGGCAGTTTCAAGAAGGCTATTTAAGGACTCTACTCCAACTTGAAGGAGAGAGATGCAATTCTAAAGGAAAATTGTCCATGATAACTTCTAGACCTCTTTTCACAATTAATTATCTTGTAATGTAACTAATTTATAGGTATTTACACTTGGATTTGTGACCTTTCCACTTCCCCTCTTTTCTCTCCTCTCATATTCTCTATAAATGCAAGCCATTTTGGCTTTTATAATTGAATCCACACCTAGTATGGTGAAGCCCTAATGGTTTGAACATTATATTTTCCTTTGAAATAAATATTTAAAATCTAGTTTTTATCTCATAAAATTATTGTCTAAGTGTGTGAAGTGGTGCATAGTGAAGTGTCTAGTGATAAGTATCTATCCTTGCCTTCTCTTTACTCTTCTATGTTTGATGCAAGGAGTTCTCCCTCTAATAAGTTACATGAAGTCTAGATAGTGTTTTTTTATATATTAAAGTGTAAATAGTATCATTAGTGTTTAAAATATGACCTCATTTTCACTCATCTTGAGAACTGAAATGCATATCACTTCCATGTTTGAAATACTTATGTTATAATAATCTAGGATGTTGAGCCTAGTGTTGTGAGTCATGTTTCATAGTGAAAGTGTATGGGAGTCTAGTGTAGATAATTATAGTTTATCACCTTATTATATTGGTTTAATTTCATGTTTATTTCTATCTCTTTCCATCAAAGCAATCAAGTAGTGTAGGTGATAAGTTGTCAAAATCTAATCTAGGGAGCTAGCCCTTAAACCTATAAGTTTACCTCTACTATAGGTGACCCATAGGCCTAGAGGTAATAAAATGTTTCACTCAATATATAATAGGCTTAAAAAACCATCTCTAGGTGCAATACTGAGTGATAAAAATTTTGGCACACCCAATGGGACTATTATCTCAAGTACATCTTGTCAAGGTGAATGCTAGTCTTGACAACATCATAGCTGCATATGGTGTTCTACTCAGCATTTGGTGACTCCATTCAAGGTAATATATAGTTGTATACTAATTTTTAACATTGCTTTGATCATACTTCATGGTCCTTACTAGGTCAACTACTAGTAGAGGTAGAAATCCCATAAACCCAATCCTTCAACCTAAACTTCCTCTTGAAGTTCAACATCCTCAACTTATCTTAAAATTTGAAAAGCAAGAAGAATTTGAAAGCCAAGAAGATCAAGAAAGTGAATAGGAACTTGAGGAAAACATGGCTAGGAAACATACCTTCCTAATTTTTAACACTGAAAATCCTATTCACCTCAATGCATATGATGATATTCCTCCTAATGATACTAAGAGTATTCCCACTTTCAATGGTGAATGTCATGTCACCCCAAGTGAGCATAGTAAGGACACTTATACCTCATGCATATTTCATACTATTACTAAAGTCAATATTTTAAATATATTACTTTCCATATCCCTTATAGGAAAATAAATTGATTGGTATAGGACATTGTCGGGAGGATGCATCACAAAGAGTTTCTGACCCAAAGATTTAAAGACAAAAGTGATCACACATCACTCATTAATCAGCTTAATGTGATTCAAAGAGGTCCCAAGGAGATTATGTATGACTTAAATGAGATATTTAAGAGAACTTGGTATAGGATGCCTCCTCCCATGAGACCCCCAACAAGCTTTGTTTTTCTTACATATCTAAGGGCTATTAGAATTGATATAGCCATCATGTTGCAGTATATGAGTGGTTGCACTTTACCTAAAGCTTATGACCTAGACATTAAAACTAATAATGGCCTAATACAAGATATAAAACTACCTCTAAAATTATTCATGTCTCTTCTATCTAATATGTATGTTGGTACTCCAAGTGTTGCTCAAATCCCAAATGCAAATAATAAGTCTAGAGCTACCCCAAAGAAGGTAGAAGATACCATTGATTGGGAGGTAAGGTCTAAAGCATTAGAGGATCAAGTTATAAAACTAAGTATAAAGTATGGATTTAATCAAAACCCCTATCCCTATCCTAAACAAGGAAATAGGCTCCCACCTCAACAATATGGTCAAGGGAGAGGACAAGGACAACCTAACTTAAATGGGCAATGCAATGCATATAATCCAAATTCTACCTCCAACACAAGAGCTATGGTTTCAGTCATTAGTAATTTGGTCCAAGGATGATAATAGTAGCAAGGATAATACATGGATACTAGTGAAGGTGAAGGATAATCTTTGGTATTTCAAGGAGGATTTACCCCTCAATTGAAGTAGAAGATGAGAATGAAGGATGGCAGCCTCAAATAGTGAGCCTTGCAAACTTTTTAGTGGAAGACACATTTATCCTAAGCCAAGGAACCTCAGTGATAATTAATACTAGATAAAAGAGGAAGTATTTAGGATATTTTCATGGTGTTGACACAAGTCTAATTAACCCTCCTATAAGGCAGCAAGGTGTGAGTCTAAGTGTGATAGTCCCTATAACTTTTGTACCTTTTTAAAATCAAAATGTATGAAGGGTGACTCAAAGTGATCCATTGCCTCATGTTAAAGGCACTTATTTGAATTTAAGGATGCAATAAAAGGTAAATGCTCCTAATTTTAATATTATTAATTCTTTAAAGAGTGTTAAGACTAGTCTCTCTCTTTGGGAAGTGCTTCACATGCCTGATCAAAAGGAGCATCTTCAAGAACAGTTATCCCAAATCTACCTTAGTCCTCAACCATCAAAATATGATGGTGTTTCCCTCACTAATTATCTCAATCACATTATTTAACCCTCTTCCAAATATAAAAATTCTCCACCCTTATACCTCATTCTCAATATGGGAGATAAGCTTGTTCACAATTATATTGTAGATAGTGGGGAAAGTACCTCAGTGATTACCAAGCTTTTGGAAGATAAATTGGTATTGAAATATGAGAATAAAGGGAGTGATAAAAATTTATGGGACACTGGGTAATTTAGTGGGACTTTTCAAACGTTTTATATTTTTCTTTCATGATTTTCCAAGCTTCCCAATTATTTAAGATATAGTATTGGTTGATCTACTTGCTCACTTTGAATCTGTCTATCAAGAGATTTCATAACCAAGATAGGAGGATACCTCTCAGTTGATTGGTCTTTCTTGGCATTCAAGATAAGGTATGGATCAAAGGTAACCATTAGGACATAACCATTAGCTAAGTTTCATATTGAACCATATGTAGAAACAAACTCTAATCTGAATTGTGTCACCAATGATAAATAAGAGCATACTATGGAGAATGGAACATCCTCTAAAATTGAGGGTATATCTGATATTTTCCTATATGAGTATGGTGATGATACTTATGGACATGATATATATAGTTTAATTGAACAAATTGACCTTGGCACATACATCATCCATGAGGAAGGTAAAGAGCATACTATGGTAAGCATCAATAATTATTTTCCACATGCTAATGAGGGTAATTACCTTGTTCATATGCATGTTGATGATGGTCTTCAAAGTTTGGTAGATCAAGATGATGAGGAAAATAATTTAATTTTTCCTACACAAGATGGAGGAGTCCATGAAGGTGGCATCTATGAAGAAGAAGATGACCTATGGAAGCAATTTCATGACATAGTTTAATAATTTGAATAGTTGAGTAAGTCAACTCCCATTTCTAAGAAGTGTAAACCTGATAGTAAGGTTGTTGATGGATCTCCTAAGAATGATGGAAAGTGTCTTATCAAGCATGAAAATGAATTTCAAACTAATATCAAGGAGGCTACAATCAAGAAGGAGTCAAATGAAACTAAGGAAAAAATGTTTCCGTTTGAAGAATAGTCTCAATCTTAGTATGATATTATACTACTTTTAGACATGATGTAATATCAATAAGAGAAACTTGATGGTCATATACATCAAGTATATCATGTTCAAGAAGAATGTAAAGTTGAGACAACTTTGATGACTCCCAAGATCCAATTTGAGGAGTGCTAATTAGATGTGACAAAGTTCAAGCAAGCTATAGAATTAAACAAGACTCTTAGAAGGCTAGATGGAGTGTCCTTGCGAGCTCTAAGTGACACACTTGTAATCAGGAGAAGATCCAAGGATGGTAAGTCATTTAACTATCTACATAAGCAAGTGTTTATTGATAAGCATACATCATATGAAGGTTTGTATTCATGGAGTAAAAATGATGCAAAAGGCATTACCTTCAAACTTGGTTGAATCAATGGTGAATTGTTCTTCACCTCAATTATTTTAGGTCTTGTACATATTAGGATAGGTGTGCTTTGCTTTTGTTCTGTGTGTTTTCCCTAAGTGTTCTTGAGAACATAAGTGTGTTTACTTTGGTGTCTTGTTTTATGTGTTTTATTTCCTATTGTTTGGTGTCATTTCAGATGCATTTCATGTCAAGTACAATGTATAGGTGACTCCATATCCCAAAGGGATAGGAGAAGGCTACTGGTCTTTATCATAGTTGGCTTGCCACCCTTATTAAATTGCCAAAATGTTGGCAAATTTGACCCCAATTCAAATTAGGTCAACCTCCTATATATTTAAAACTTGTCATAGGGTCCCCTAGGGTGTAAAATGTGTCTCATGGTCTTAAATGAGGTCATATAGTGTGTTTTTATCTATTTTCATGTTTGTTATTTTGTCTTATGTCATTCTAGGCCACTTTTTGAGTCATTTAATGAAGTGGTACAGTTTTCATGAAATACAAAGGTTTCAAGAAGAAGTGAAATGTACCACATGTTAGGAATAGTTAGAAGAACTATTGGGAAAATGACAAATTGTAGGTACAACATCCTTTCAAGAAGATCATGTAGTTTTAGGTGGTTTTAGGTAATTGTATGACTTATACAATAGTTATGACATGTGGAAAGACTTAAAAACTATATTTTTAGATCCCCATAGTTCACTTCCACTCTTAGGTGGCTTTAATGGACTCAAAATTTCCAAAAAATGACCTCTCTCTTTTATCTCTCTATTGGAGAAGTCAAAGAAGTCAACTGGTCTTTATTCAGTATGGACAGGAGGAAAAAAATTAGGGCAAGTGCTTGGTGGGTGATATTACTCTTCGTGTACTACAACTTCATGGTCATAGTTCCAATTTTGGTTGTCTGTGCCTCATGAACCATTACTAAGAAGGTTGGTGACTCTTTTCTACCTACACATTACCAACACCTCAATTTTCCTTTTCTATTTAAATTGATCCAAGAAAACCAAGTGGTGTATATGATCTTGAGGAGCATGATCATCCTTATCATAAGGTTTAAATTTATTTTCCAAGTGTGAAGGTGAAATGATAAGCAGGACTATCTCATTTGGCTAGTAGAAGATACCATGGAAGTCTGTAGACAATGTTTCATCAGCTACAGAGTGTCACCCTCATGTAAATGATTTTAGGACAAGGCTAAGTGTTTGTTTCCAACCTATGAGAGAATTGTTTGATAATAATCTTCATGTAAATTTTGGTCTCAAGAGTTTTTCATATGAAATGCAAGGCATTACACATAATCACAGTCGGATTTCATTATGATTGTCACCTATAGTCAAGTGAAGCTAAACCTTGATTAGTCCTGATTGATGAAGAAAAGAGATTTCAAGGTTGAAAATAGATTCTCAAGGTGGAAACAATAATACTAATCCTTTCAAGAGGTTATATATTTATTGTGAAAACCAATTCCACATACACAGTCTTATATCATGTAGACCTATAGGCAGTCTCTAACAGTGGCCTAAGTTCAATCTAAAAAGGGCAGAGTAGTGTTGAGATGAAGATGCTTGAACTCATTTGAGACCTTTAATCAGGTATAAGAGTATATATAATACCATTGTGACAATGGTGAGCTCATTATGTGAAATTAAACTTATGTTCAATGTTTTCAAGTTAAGAAAGTTGCATTTGATATAATTCACCTTAACTTTTCTGAATGAGGGTTTTGCCCATACTCAGTACCATCTCATGATGAAGAATTTGAGGTATATGTTATTCCAAATGTCTTATTTCCTATATCCCAATAATAGGGGTAATATATTAATAATAAAAGTGGTTTCTTGATCAAGAGAGGATGATGTTTGAGTGTTTTATAACTCAGACAAGTATTGACTTGAAACACTTAGTAAAACACAATGGTAAGATGATTAAAATCAACCTAATTTACAATGACCTATACTAGTGAGTGAAACTATGGTCTCTAGGCATGAGATGAGTTCAAAAAACTATTAATTTATCTCTATGACTTCAATAAGAACCTAGGCATGAAACACAATTTCTAAACATGAACAAACACCTATATGAATCTCATTTTCCTAAGATGAACACCTACAATTTGATTGCAGACTAGCCTAAGCAATTGAGAGAGGTAGTTTAGAAAGTTAGAAGAGGTGGATGATGGATTAAACATGATTTATACCAATATCACAGTGGTAAAATCAACTTCATATGCTTCTCATAATAAGGAAGCAAAGCAAAGGCAAGTTTTTAACTCCACACTCAGCCTGAGGTTCTAGACCCTATAGACAATCACTAGGATTAAGAGATTAGTTTTAGGTTTTGGAGTGTTGAGAGATATTCAGAGGTGATATAGGTTTTTAAATTTGTAAAAAAGTTTATAAATATGTATTATATCCTCTCACAATCTCATTTTGTCTAAGTAAATAGGGGAGATGCCCTCTATTTTGTCTTCGATAGAGGGCACTCTAGGAGTAAGATGATTGAAAATTTGGTGTGTACATGGTAAGAGAATGTGATGGGGAATTTTATAACACTATATAATGATGTAAAGGGTTGAATTAGAGTTGAAAAAAATTTGAATCCTCACCTACATTCTTGATAATCACTCACAAATGGTCAAAGACTCAAGAAAGGTAGTATGGGCATTTTAGGCCTAAACTAAGCATGAACCCTAATGATGATAAAATTCACTTATAAGATGATATGACCCTTAAAATATAGTTAATATACTTTAATGGGAGATATAAGGTTGATCAGAATCATTGATTTGCATAAGGAATCACAAGAATGCTCAATTTGCCCTAAGATTGTATCAAACCTACCCAGGACGCATTCTAAAGCTCGAGAGGCCATCTTCAAGTGATTACATATATATGAAAAAAATTTATGGTACCTCAAGGATATAAGGGTAGTTTAGGATTTCATTATCTCAAAATTTGTGTAATTATTTCTAAGGTTGGATGTCTAACCTTTATGAACTATCATTAAGAAGCAAAACCTCCTAAATCCCTCTCAAAACCTTGGTCTAGACCCGATGGAGAAGACATGAAGGAATTTGTATCTATAAGGGGTAATTTCACCTTGGAAGTGTTTTGGAATTATTGAATACTCTCTTAGGATCCTAGAAACCCATACTATCACTTGTATGCACATACCTATTTCAGGGTTTTCTAAAAGTTTTGGGGTGTTTTATAGGTGTAGAGGGGAACTAATGAATGAAAATAACTGAGGGAGGTTTGTATATACTTTTTTCCACTCTTAATACTCATTTATAATAATAGTGATGCATGAAAGTACCTATACTACATAGTTCACTACATGCAGTCTTGGACGAATAGTGAAAATGAGAAGTGACTACCTAGTGAGAAGATGATAAGTTTAATAGTTAATCCATTTAAGGTTTGAATAAGGGAGTGGAAGGAAAAGGGGTTATAAATAGGTGTCCTAACACCTCTTCCATTTATTTATTTAAACAACTTCCAACCAACTTGATGACAAATGTGAAGATTGAGGCCAAGAGGGCTAGTAAATGACTATAGACAGTGAACATAAGTGTTAAGAGGTAGGCTATTAGTTACAAAAGTATTTGATTACTATCACACCTTGTTTCCAACCTTAATAAGACATTGAATATGTGTTAATACTTTCTAGTTTATTTTTAAGTAGTCAAGTGATGCTTTATCATGAAGGTAATTTTAAGAAGGCTATTTGAGGACTCTACACCAACTTGAAGGAGAAGGATGCAATTTTGATGAACACTTATCCATGACAACTTCAAAACCTCTTTTCACACTTAATTATCTTGTAATTTAATTGGTTTCTATGTCTTGACACTTATTTTTGACTTTTTCACTACCCTTCTTCTCTCTCCTCTCATATGCTCTATAAATGCAAGCCATTTTGGCTTTTGTAATTGAATCCACACCTAGTTGGCAAAGCTTTAATGGTTTGAAAACTATATTTACCATTTAAATAAATATTTCTAATCTATTTTTGATCTCATAAACTTACTTGTCTAAGTGTGTGAAGTGGTGCATAGTGAAATTTCTATTGATAAGTATTTATCCTTTCCTTATCTTTACTATTTCATGTTTAATGCAAGAATTTATCCCTCTAATAGGTCACATTAAGTGTAACTAGTGTATTTTTCTATCTTAAAGTGTAAAGAGTAACATTAGTGTCTACAATCTGACTTCATGTTCACTCACCTTGAGTAGTATAATGCATATCACATCCATGTTTGAAATGCTTATGTTAGAGCAATTTAGGATGTTGAGATTAGTGTTGTGAGTCATGTTTCATAGTGCAAGTTTATGTTACTCTAATGGAGATAATTATAGTGTATCACCTCATTATATTAGTTTACTTTCATGTGTCCTTTTATCTCTTTCCATCCAAACAAGCAAGTAGTGTAGGTGATAAGTTGTCAAAGTCTAATCTAGAGATCTAGCACTTAAACTTAGAGGTTTACCTCTACTATAGGCAACCCACGAGCCTAGAGGTAATCAAATGTTTCACTCAATATAGAGTAGGCTTGAACAAGCATCTCTAGGGTGCAAGATTGAGTGACAATAGTAATAATAGTAAGACTAATTCATTCCAAGGATTATGTATTGGTTGTGAGAACCAATTCAACATAGACAGTCATCTATGGTGCAAGATTGAGAAAATTGCTTAATGAAAAAAATTACCTTAATCTCCTCAAATAAGGTTTTTATACATACATTGCAACATCTGTTGGTGAAGATCCATGAGGTCTGAGTAAGTCTAGTTATTTTATGCTAGAATCGTAGGCTTAAGAGTAATTTATGTACATAATAAGATGAATTCTAGTCAAGGAGAATGATTATAGAGTGAAATTTCAAATATAGTCAAGTTTATACTAAGACATTTAGTGAAATATAGTGCTTTGAAGACAAAATGAACTTGGGATAATAGTGACCTATATTAAGAGATGAACATGGTCTTAAGGCAAGAGACAAGCTCATACATATGAGAGATAGTCTTATTGACCTTAGATAAACCAAGAAAAGTTAAAAAAATGATAAATAACTTATATTAACCTAAATGAAGGTCTCACATCTCAAGTAACATCTACATTCTGACTACAAACCTATAGTGCATTGATAGTAGAGAGGTGACTACATGGTTTGAAAATAAAAATGGTCTACCCACGTATGAAATGGTCCTAGTGACCTCAAGAGAAATTAGAGGGGTGAAACACAATTATTTCACATGAATGAGAATCTACAATAAACTCATATTTCTTCCCTAATTTCCACCTATAGGTGATAATCTGGTTCATACATAGACAACCTAAACCTATAATAGAATGTAGACTTAGTAAGTTGGAAGATGTATAAAGTGAATGAACATCTATAAATCATTATCACAAGAATTATATTACACTCTTTATGATTATTAGGGGTAGGGGAGACAAATAAAATATTGAATTAAGCTGCTTTCAAACTTCATAACCAATTAATTAGAACCTTGCACACAAACTAAGCTTGAGAAGCTAGTTTTGAGAAGTTGGGAGGTCGAGGAGTCCATAAGGGTGATAAATATTTTAGACTTGATATGGAGGGTCAACATGACCCAAAAAATATTTACATGGTATTAATTTGTCTAAACAATAAGGGGAGATGCTCTCTATTTTGTCTCAGATAGAGGGCACTCCATAATCAAAGCAAACTTGTAGGTAGGGTATATGAGTGATGAAAACATGAGTGGGAGAGTATTGGAATCATTATATTATATTGTAGAGGGTTGATATGAAGATGAAAAAAAGTTTTATAATATCCCACGTTCACTATAAATACTCATAAAGGTCAAATACTCAGAATACATAGTATAGGTCTGTTAGGCCTAAAACTAGGCCTAAACCCTCATGGCCTCCAACTTGATTTATATGATCATATAAAATTTATAATCCATGTGAGAAATTTTACAGGAGAGTGTAGAGTCAATTAGACCCATTTTTTTATTTAATAATAGCTCAAGTTGGCCATTTTGGCCTGAAACTGTCTCAGGCCTACCTAAAATGCCTAGAAGGAGCTTGAGAGCCAACCTCATTTGCTCATATCTATACAAATGAGATGCATGGTCCCTAAAGTATCTAGGGATAGTTGATGGAGGTCCTTAATTTTTTCTCAATGGAATTTTTTTGGAGGTTCATTGTCTGGATTTTATGAATCATTGTTAACAAGCTAACCCTCTTAAAACCCTTGCTTGAACTTGATGGAGAAAAGATCATTGGAGAAGAATCTAGATGTGGAAAATTAGTCATGTAAATGACTTGAACCTATTTATCACTCTCCTAGTCTCCTCACCACTCATATATTTCATACTATCTCTTATAAAGATAAGCCTAATACTGAGTTTCTTGAAGGATTTTTATTTTTCTACAAGTGCATAAGGGAATTGTTAAATGCAAGTCATTATAAGAGGTGTGTAGGGACTTATTATAACTACCCATACTCATATCTCACCTAAATTAAGCATGAAAACTCCTTTTATCATCTGATCACTATAGGGATTCCTAAACAAGACAATGAGAATGACTACCTAAGTTTGAAAGTAAGAAGTGGGACATTAAATCTTTGGAGTTCTATTTGATAGACCAGATGATAAAACTATATTTAACAGGTATCTAACACCCCTATAATGAATATACATGAGCAACTGCAAGCCACCTAAGTGACATGTGTAAGCTTTGAGGCCTAAAAGGCTAATGAGTGACTGATAGAGAGTGAATAACAATTGGAAAAAAGGGAGTTATCAGTTGGAGAGGCATAGATGAATATCACCATATTGTTTCCAACTTCTTAGTTTAGAAAACATGTGTCAAATACTCTTATGTTAGTTTTGGATAATCAAGTGAACTCCTCATCATCATGAGGGTAGTTTCAAGTAATAACATGAAGAGTCTCTACGCCAACTTGAAGAATATGTCATGCTTCAGATGGACAATTACTCAAAAAGACCTTCAAATCCTATTATACACTTCATTCTATGGTATTGTAACTCATTTTAAAAGTTTAATACTTGGCCTTGTGACCCTTTCACTTCTTCTCTTTCCTCTTATATGCTCTATATATGCAAGCCTTTTTGGCTTTGTAATGGATCCATAATTGGTATGATGAAGCCTTGTTAATTTTGACATCTCATTTACCTTTGAATAAAGTTTTTTCGTGTTGATTTATTTTTTGAAATCTCTTGTCTAGGTGTGTCAAGTGGTTTATGTGGTTGACAAGTGATGAATATGTTCTCCTTACTTCCATTTTTCTCTTACATGTTGTGTGTGAGTGATATCTCTTCTAATAGGTCTCAAAAGTGTATGTGTTTGTTAAGTGTGTTCTGAAGTGTGAGAGAGACTAGTAGTGTCTAGTATTATACCTTATTTTCACCCACCTCTAGATATGCATAACAATATACCTCTATGAGAAGCACTTATGCTAGAAGGATATAGAGTTGAGGTCAGTCTTGGTAGTCTTCTTTCTAAATGTAGATGCAAGTATGTTTTATGGACTTATATTTGGTGTATCACCTTCATTAGTTTATGTTTATTTATGTTTCCTTATTCCCTTTTCACCCCTAATAGTGATTAGCCTAGTATAGTGTGTGAGCTTAAATATAACTCAAGGGAGTTATCCCTTTCAAACCTAGAGATCTATTTCTTGTAGTAGTTTGTTTGTGCCTAGATATAGTTCCATGTTATCCTAAATTTGAGAATGTCTACTTGCCTTCTCTAGGGCACAAATTTAGGCTATAATAGTTTATTAATAGGAGAGAGTATTGCATGTGTGGAAAATGACACAAATTATTTTTAAGTCTTATTTCCATAAATACTTTAGCTAAAGTGATGTTATAATTATATACATTGTCAGTCCAAAGTACTTTCTAGGTTACACATTTTCTTGAGGTCATAATAGATATAGGTGTACCTATGGTCTATGTGACTGGCTACATGTGATAAGAATTGTACTTTTATATTTTTTCTCAGATAGTTTTGAATGCTTTCATTAACATTATCTACCCTTTCATGCAGGGTAGGGACACTTCTCGTGGGGAGGTGTGTGGGTGACTGTTAGTCTTTGGTTAGAGGAAAAGTGTCCATATGATGCTCTCCTTCCAAAAAACTAATTAGAAGTAATTTTGGATGAATACTCATGGCTATTAGATTATTACAAGAAATAATTTTATAACTACTTGAAAATACTATTATGATGATGTTATACCATATTGTATTATGCAATTGAGATTGTTGAAATCATTATGAAATAATAAGTTTGAACCCCAAGGAGGTTGTTGTATATGTGAGACACAATGTACTTGATTTGGTGGAATCATTTTGTTATAGTACCATTTTCTCTCTACTATTTACACTTATAAATCAGATTGACAAATTTAAGTTTTGTGTTGAAACAATGGGATTTATGAGAATAGTTCTAAAGTATTATTGTATTTTCTACATGGTAAATGGAAAATGGAAATTATGATTATGATTGTTGTTGTTAAAAAAAATATGATAATTTTGGTTAATAAACTTAGTTAGGATTTAAGAATAGCACATATATAAGGGATTGTGAACTATCTTCATATATTTCAAGCAAAGTATAAAAACTAGGGATACATCTCATATCAATAATGTTATGGCATAGTACTAACTAACAACCTTTTCTTTGTGTAATCTATAAAATTAATATAGATTATTCATGATCATTCAACTGTAGAACCCTTAGTTTTCTCTCCTTTTCCTCTTAAGATACATTCTAGCTATATTTGTCTTATCCACTTTCAATTTATATTTTGTTTGTGTGTGTGTGCACACATGCGCGCGTGCGTGCGTGCGTGTGTGTGTGTGTGTGTGTGTGTGTGTGTGTGTGTGTGTGTGTGTGTGTGTGTGTGTGTGTGTGTGTGTGTGTGTGTGTGTGTGTGTGTGTGTGTGTGTGTGTGTGTGTGTGTGTGTGTGTGTGTGTGTGTGTGTGTTCGCTTAATGTTTCACTCTTTTGAGGTTATTTGGAATATAAGTTTTTTCAACCTTTAAAGATTTCTTATGAAGCCCAAGAAAACTAATTTTCTTTGGTGCATCATTTATTAAGGATTCTCTATTAGAAACCATCTTCTACATATAAGGGTTTATAAAACAACAATTTTGGTTTTTTATCATACACAATTAGCTTGGAGATGGATTCAAACCCCTTTTCAACCCTTTTTTTGAAAGTTATTCTCATGAAAAATAGTTTTATTTGGGATTTGACCATGTTACCTACACATCACAATCAAATTTGGCATATTTCTTACTCGAAAATATCATTTCAACTATGGAAATAAATTAAGAATATAATCTCCAACCATATTTCTATTGATGACAACTATTCATTTTTTAACATTGAGGTGTTAGTCATTTTTAATGTCATGTTTTAGATTTATACAGAGTCTAAATTTTTTCATATAGATGTGGATCATTTGCAATCCATTTTGAATTATTTGGAGAGTGCTTTATGTGTTGTTAGTTGAGGTCTACCTTACTCTCCCTAATAAGAGTCTCCTTCACATCATGGATACAAGTGTCGTTCAAGAATCAGTCAGATTTTCTTACTACATTCTCAATGACCTTCACCTACTCATCGTAGTGAAGGTGGCAGGTTTTGGCACATGGTTCTTGAGTCTAGTGTGTAGGTGACACATTTAAAAAGAAAATTATTGTGGTTGGCCCTTGTTATCTCACTCTCCATGTGGAAGATGAAGGATAAAAAAAACAACCAATAACAATGGGTGAGAAATTGTACTTAATATAACAAAAATTCCTAATAGGATTGATAACTCAAATAATCCTTTGTGGCCTCTAACTAGTTTGATTTCTATTGTTACTTAATAACTTTGTGTTGTGTTTTGGATTCTTGAAGGGCCTTTTAATAACTTTGTGTTGTGTTTTGGATTCTTGAGGGGCCTTTCATTATAATACTCTTGATACTTCATAATTGAACAATGATTTTTAAGGAGTATGACATCAAGTGATTTTAAGTAATTTTATTAATTAAAATTATGATGTGATTATGTTCCATCCAATTCTTTTAAAATGTGATTCCATTTCATACAATTCTTTTAACATTAATAATGTATTTTATATATAATAAAAAATAAAAAATAAAATAAAATTTTAATATTAAAATATATTCATTATATTAAAATATAATCATTTTAGAGAGACACAATAGATGCTGGTAAACCTCATTATTTTTGAATTTTGATTCATTTAAACATGTCTCTAGTGTGCAATGAAAGATTTGAAAATTTATTAAACTCTTGAAAATTGGGGCTAAGTTTTCAAGAATGAAAATTAGGAGATTAAATGGCGAGGCCAAATCCCTACCTTGTCATCTCATTTGTCTTCAACTTATAATCATTCTGGAGTTTGACTTATAATTATTGTAGATAATACTGTGGGAAACTGGAATGTCATTCGTGATAGACAAGAATATTGGGTAAGATTTATGTTGGAATTATTTCTAAAGATGATAATAAAAATATTAAGGGGATTTAGAAAAGTTTAAATTATTATTATTAATTTATTAAAACTGGTTAAAGTATAGTTAAATGTTTATCTTATCATCTTATTTGTTTTCAATTTATAATTATTTGAAGATAATGATAATAAAAATGTTGGTAACCCTACTGACACAAAATAATAGAAAAAAAAATTATCTTTTAAAAAATAATCATAGTTTTAATTTATATATTATTAAATAATTAAAACAATAATAATAAATTTTAGTCTCATAAATAATTAAATCCCATAAACTTAAATAAAACCATTTCATTCATTCCATCATTTAATAAAAGAATTAAAAATAAGGTAAAGCAACATGAATTAAAATGTCAGTTGTACTAAACTGAAATATTGAGAATAGATATATTAAAGAAATAATAAAAGTGTTTAGGGAGTTAATAAAGTTTGACTATAATTTGTAAGAGTATGGCCAAATGCAATATTATCAATAAGAAAAAGATAGGTGGAATGTTATTTACAGTAGATGTTAAATGATAGTAAATGTGTTGGAGGAGTTGTTGATATAAATTAATAAAAAAAAATAACTTTGTTAATGAAGTAATTAGAAATTCAATTTATATATCATCAAATAGTTAAAGATAACCATAATAAATTGTGGTGTCATAAATAATTAAATCTGGTAAACCTAATAAAATCCATTCAATTACATTTCATTTTCATTCAGTAAGTAAAAGAATTGAATTTAGGGTAGAGTAAAGAATGAATTTAAGGTGTATTCATAAAAATTGAAGTTACCTGATCATACCATCTTGTGGTACTCATGCTCTATTTATGATATTGATGGACAATGATAATTCTCTATTACAATAGTGTTTCTTGTAATGGTTGGCAATCTTTTCTTGTAATAAAGGCTAAACTGATACCTATAATTATCACTTGCAAACCAAACCCAATGATGGATTATTTATTATAACTCTAAATCGATTTGGAAAATAACAAAATCATATCATTATATTGGTGCAAAAAATATGTAGGAAAGTTTCAGAGGGGTAAGGTGTGAGGTCTTTAATGTATTGATAAAAAATATATTATTTATTGGACTATGATTAGATGAAATACTTGGGATGTTATATTGGTGCCCTCTCTTTGTTTAAGTCAAGTATTGAATTCAACTATCAACACAAGGGGATTGTGAGTTAAATGTGAGGATTTTATGCCATGCAGATTTGGGAGCAAGTTAAATGCAACTATTAAATATTGGCTTGATGTGATGCTTAATTGAGAGGAAGGCAATTAATGGCATTCATTTTGGCTTCATTATTTGTGGGCATTCAGAGGAAAGATTCTTAAAGCTTTACAGTTCGTGGATTTTTTTATTGTTTTTCATTTACATTATGGGTGAAGAATCAACAAATAAGTTAGGTTTTTTCATAAGAATCAAGTTCATATTCATGATCTAATTTTATTTCTATTTGACTTGTGTGTTATATCTCGATAGTGTTATCTGGTTTTATATGGTTGTAGATTAGGTCTGTTCCTTTGTTGGGTAATAATTTTAGCGTGAGGATTTATTTTTTCTTTTGTTTTAGGGTTCTTGTTCAATGAAGGGTTTAATTTTTTAGCTAGAGTGGAGTAGGCTATTTAGGGTTTGAAACAATTAGTGTTGCTGATTTTAATTTTGTTGTTTCTGGATATGTAGGGAAGAGACTATCAGGGCACAGTTTTATCATTGTATTAGATTTGTTAGAACCTTTTGTAGGAACTTAGTTCATATTTGTGGCTTGATTTTCTTTTTATTTGGTTTGTGTGTTATATCTCGGTAGTGTTATTAGGTATTGTATGCTAGTAGATTAGGTCTATTTTTTTGTTGGGTAGGAATTTTAGTTTGAGGTTTTGTTTTAGGATTCTTGTTCGATGAAGTGTTTAATTTTTGGGTTGGAGTGGAATAAGCTATTTAGGGCCTGAGATAATTTGTGTCATTATATCAAGTTCGTAGCCATGACCTACTTTTATTTTTATCTGACTTATGTTTAATATTTGGTTAATATTATCGAGTTTGTATGATTGTAGACTAGGGTCTTTTACTAGATATGATTTTTATTGTGGCTTTGTTTTTTTACACAGAGATATTGGTAATACAAAAAGGGCTAGAGCAAACATTTGGTTTTATGAGTAAGACAAATAGTAATAAAATAAAGTTTTTTAGTTTTATTATTTTAATATAGTGTTAAATCTTTGTTAAAGTTCTCTAAGTGTACTTCCTCATAGTAATTGGGTTCATAGCCACAACTTGTTTTTCTTTCTAGTTGGCTTATATGTAATATCTGGGTAGTATTGGTAGGTTTTGCATGTTTGTAGTCTAGGTCTATTCTTTTACTAGGCAATAATTTTACCATGGGACTTTGTTTTTTTCTAAAAAAATTTAAAAAATAAGGTAAATAGTAACAAAGGCTTCTGATATAGGCTATTTAGGATTTGAGGCATTTTATGTTGCAAGTGAAGGCTTAGAAAAGATCGTATGGTTTTTGGTAGTAATCAAGTTTTTTTCCCCGACTAAGTAATGTAACAAGGGCTTTTAGGGTTCATGGTTTTCTTCGTATCTAGGTTTATGTTTAATATCTCAGTGATATTTTTTAGTTTTATATGCTTGTAGACTAGGTTTGGTCTTTTACTGAGTAAGAATTTTACGCCATGGCTTTTTTTTTGGCACAAAGATAGTGGTAATAAAAATAAAAAATGGAATGTAACTAGTACTTATTGGTCACATCAAAGTTATGAATAAAAACCCTTTTATCCATTTCTATAATGATTTTAAGAGTCTGTTACAACAACTAGATAATATATCTGATAATAATAAAACATTATTCCTAGCATTATTTATATCATGATATTGGATGTACTAAAAAATATGTTAACTCTATGTATGATTTCACTGAATTTCCCTATTATCTTATTTATCTTTTATTCTTTATTACACAAATATATTAAACTATTTCTTCTTTTTATCAAACATATTATGGAGTATGATTGATTCTTTTTTAATATTTATATTTATGAAAGATCAAAATTGAATTTATACTTTACATTGCATAAATATTGATTCAATATTCAATCAAGTAATATTAACTAGTTGGTATGCATAAGCCAAATAGAAAGAAGAGCATGTTAGACATATGAACCTGATTACTATAAAAAATTATCTGATCTTTTCCAATGTTTTGTTCACAATACAAATATAAAACAACTTGATTATAGGAATATAGGTTGTTGACATTGTTTGGAGACCATTCTATTTTAAAAAGATAGTACTTTAGCAGGTTTTTAATTCTCCTTCTAGCTTTGGTGAAATAAGAATTTGTGTTTTCTTATCATGTTTAACCTCCATTAAACATCACCTTAAATAGAGAGAGGCTGCTAATAATGTTCAAAATATATCCTTCAATCATAATGTAATAAATAATTTTTTTACTTGGTCTATTAAAGAGCTCGCACCTTACCCCTTAAAAATTTGATGCATATTTTTGGTACCCGAAATGAGGACATGTCATTGGTTAGTTAGATGCTCGATTATTCCAAGTTAAAGCAAGTCGATGGCTATAACAATAATTAAATTATAAAAATTTATAGTGATTTTTTCCTTATAATTTTATGTGTGGGTCTAACTTTCATGTGTTTTTCAATATTGTAGATATTAATAATTGAATCAACAATAACATTTTGCATATATATAAATATACATATGGTCTTTTTCCTTTTTCTATTAAAATTGTTACAGTGTCTATACATATAAGTATGCATGTCTGTCAAAAAATATCTAATATATTGTTATAGTATTAAGAATTATATTTTTTATCTTTTAATAATTTCACATTGTATTGTAGTATAGTCTTTTGTTTTCTGTTCCTAAATGGAATTTTGTTTATTACATATTTGTATAGTTGAAGACTTGACAGGATATCTCAAACAAAAATATTAGACATTAGAAGGTAGAAAGGTCCATCAAAATATAGTGTGATACCTAGAAAACTGTACTAGAAAATTCTATAAAGCTTTTGCAAAAAAATAAATAATTGTTTAAAATGAACCAAAAGCGTTTAACATAGTTTTCTATGCAATTAGAGAGTTATAGAATGAGCATGTCTGCTAATTTAGAGTTAAATAAATTCTCATGAAAACATAAAAAGATGGAAATCGATCAACCAAAACCAATAAATTGGGAAATTTATCCAAGTCGCATCTAGGAAAGATTGATTCTAGTAATTCCCAAATATTACACAGAGGTGATGTTAGAATAATTATTTTTACTATGAGATAATTTGACTATTATTTTGAAACAATATGAATTCTTTGAGGTTGAAGCAGAATTAAGCATTCTAGGACATGATTTTGGGTGTGGCATTTTATTACTATCAATTATCTTATATGGAAAAGTACAATTTATAGGATTCTATCATTGTGCTAGAAATCGAAGAGATATCTTGCCATGATATAAAATTAGTCATGATTGAATACGTGTGATGATCAAAGACATAGACACAAGAATTCTCATCTATTTTGAAATAGTTATTTTTTGTTTGTCTTCATTTTAAAACTTGAATTGACACTCTTGTGTTCTATTTTTTGCTCTCAAGAATATAGTTTCAAGAAGGCTACAGTAGGCCAAGGATGGCTACTAGTTTTTCCAACCTACTTCCCCTTTAAACATGAAATTCATTATGGGAAGAAGTGTTGTATGATTTTGATGTGTCTAATAATCAAGTCAGAGATCTTGAGTTTAGGCTTAATGAAATCTTTACCAATCCACCTATTCCTTGGTTCAATCAGGAAAATCATGTTGCCAAAAGCTAGTGGAATGCAAATGATGCTTTTATAGTATATATTTTACAAGGGCATTGGTATAGATGTTAGATGGAATATTTTGATATCTTGTTGAAAATTAATATGTTTTTAGAGCTAATGTTTCTAGAGGATGAAATTGACATGCACCCCATGATGCATAATTGGTTTGAGAAGTATCTTCCTCACACATCATGCCACCTTCCAAATAACTTCTAGTGCACCTATCACCTAGTCATTATATTTTATTTGGAGCATTGGGATGGATTGCATGATTCATACAAGGAACTTTTGGCATGTCCAGATACATGCTCTGAGATCTTACAAGACTGGATCCTTGATGAGTTAGAGGACAAATAATCTCAATAGAGATACGACACTAGCTTAGATGATGATGTTGACAAAGACCCACTTGAATTTACCATGTGGGAATCAAACATGTCTTGATTACATCATAAATTGGTTTACATGAAGAGTATTTTGCTAGACAATGGGCTTGTATGGAAAAGACATTGGCTCTATCTATAATTATAATATATTTTAGCTTTATTAGTTTCAATGGATCAATGATCAAGTTCTAACTTTTTCCCACATGAGAGTCAGTGATCTTTAATGTTTTAATATTCATATTTTTTATTATGTAAACCATGAATTTAAAATAAAAGAAAAAATAGACTATGATTAGTGTTCTTTCATTGCTTGATGTTGATTGCCTATAAATTGGTTTGTAAATTTATAATGCTATGAAGCGTATAAATCTAAATGGAAGTCAAATTGATTTAACTTAGAATTAGTAGATGCACTTTTGGATAATTTGATGTAGGTTCCATATGTTCAAGGTAGTGTCCAATGTAGGTGGCAAGGCATGGCATTCTTGGCTACCTAGTTTTACAAGTGACTTTAAATGGTTTTATAGTTTGTTGATTATTTTAGAGTTTTTTATTTGTGTTATCAACAAAGTATTGAAAAATGTCATAGGGTTTTCAGAAGTAATTGTGATAGGCATGGCTATATGTTTTTTTTTCCTATTTGATAATGCAAAGGGAATGATTGAGCTTTGCAGAGGTGTGAAGAATATACAAATACTAAACTCCATTCAGTAATAATTTTTTAAAAGCCTATTTTCATTGGTGGTTTGTAACTATGTTATGTAGGTTTATTGATTTTTTTTTTTACATAAAAAATTCTTGTGTTGATTTCCTATAACATCATATGATTATGATCAAGTTAACTAATCAATAAATTAACATTTATTTTGCATTCTTAAGAAAAAGTTTCAAAATACAAGTTAATTTTATAGGCTTATAAAAAACTTATATCATTTTTTTTCAAATTACAAATTAAATTCCTTAGCACAACTTGATGTTGATAATGTAGTACACAATTGATGACACATATTATTATTACAAATGTTGCATCAAGAGCATATGATGCATACATGGTAGGTTTGGGATCCATTACAAAAAACACCTCAATGCATAGGTAAAACTCAACTCATAGTGATGATAAACTTTTGTAAGTAAAAATTTAGATCTTGGCACAAAGACAAATTTTAAAACTTAGCTCATAACAATGATTGATTTTAAAACTTAGCTCATAGTAATAACATTCTAGGAATATAGCTTAGTGTTACCATTATGTTATCACTTTCTAACCACCATGATTTTTTTAGGGCAAGGTGAAAGCATATGGTGGACAAAATTACATAGCCATAACTGACTAAAGTTTTTGTAAAAACTAGCCCTAGAGAGTGTTCTGATACCAGATGATAAGATCCTTATTGAAACAAATTAGAAATCAATTAAAAATATGTGAAATTAAATTTAGAAATGAATAAAAATTTGTGGATTGTATTGTTGACCACATTTCACCTTAGTACAATTTGTTCAACCATTTTCATGGAGAGTCAAACATTAGTTGCAAGAACAAGTCATTTTAAAGGTCCAAAATTACAAGTCAAGGAGGCTAAGGTGTTTTGGCTCCATTTTAGTGTATGTTGAGTTCTTCACAAGTCAAGTCTTAGCCCCTTATAAACCCAAATTACATTATCAAGACCAATTGAGGTTCTCTAAATGACTTAACTTATAAAAGTTTCATGAGTAGAAGTAATCTGAGTTTACAAACTTGAATTACTCCTTCCAATGCTTTGCAAGTTTCCAACGATGCATGACTATGGGTTTTCCAAGGAGCAAGTCTTATGACTTTTATAACCAAAATCATTTAGAAAACCCAAAATGGCCTTGATAATACTCCCCCCCAAGTGTCCCTTTGAACTTTTCTGAAGGGCACTTTATTTTCCCAAGTGTCCCTTTGGACTTTTCTGAAGGGCACATTTCTTTCTAAGTGACCCTTTGAAAAAGTCATGAAGGGCACTTTTTGGTCCAAGAGTCCCTTTGGAATTTTCTAAAGGGTACTTTTCTTCCCAAGTGACCCTTCAAACCTTTTTAAAGGGAATTTTTTAGCCCAAGTGTCCCTTCAAACTTTTTCAAAGGCCACTTTTCTTCCCAAGTTACCCTTTGGACTTTTTCGAAGGGAACTTTGTCTTTGGAAGTGATCCTTCAAAAAAGTTACAAAGGGCCATTTTCTTTGGAAATGCCCTTCAGAATTTTTTGAAGGGACCCTATGCCTTCCCCAAGTGTCCTTCATAACTTTTTTGAAGGACACTTTCCTAAATGTCCTTCAAGAAAAGTTCCTAAAGGAACTAACCATTGCCTTTCAGGCAAAATCCTTGAAAGAATTCCTTTGAACAAATTGTTTGAAGGAATTACTTTGGGAAAATTGCTCAAAACATAAACCCAATTGATCCCCATAATTTGCTCTAGGATGTCAAGTTTAATACATCCAACTAGCCATTGGGGTACAAGATGATGTACCATAGGATACCAAATTAAGGGTGACCAACTAGCCGTTAGGATTCAAAGGCACATCATGCCATATGATGTCAAATTTGGGGTGGCCAACTAGCCATTGGGATTCAAAGGCATGATGTACCGTAGGACATCAAATTCAAGGTGGCCAATTAGCCATTGGGATTCAAAGGCATGACATTTCTTAGGACAATAAATTCATTCCTAAAGTCTTCAAACAGGAAGTAAAGCCATTCAGAGAACTTGATAGGGTCTTAAGTAAGGGTAGTGAAAAATTGAGTTTCCTAAAGAGATTTGATTATGAATTTTATAAGTAATAGAAATATAAAATCTCAAAAAGGAAGAGACAATGCTTTGCAAGTTTTCAAAAGAGCTTTGATTATGAATTTTACAAGTAAAATCAATCAAAAAGCCTAAATAAGAAAGTAAAAGTAAATTCACTTAAAAACCCTGATGGGTCTATAGTGTAAAATATGGGAGCTCTCAAGAAGAATCTAATGTTTGCAGCAATGATCTAAGCCATTTATTATGGAGGGCCATCTCACCATTGATTATGTAGTGATCTTGGTCATTTCAAGAGGGTGAATCAAAGAGAAGGACAAACTCCAACTAAATGAGAGAATAGTTGGAATCAAATTCATTAGGATGGCAACTACAAACCATTTTGGAGGCTTCTATTTTAGTGCCCAAGAGATCTCTCTTCTCTCCATATTTTTCTATAAATATGACACTTAGGCTCTTGTTTTATCATCCATAAATAGTATGGTGAAGCCCTACAGAAATGTTTTGCCATTTTCTTGCCTTTGAGCAAAGAAGCATAAGTCTATTTTATTTCTAAGTTCTAGACATTTTCTTAGGCATGCAAGAAACACATAGTGACAACAAGTGATGTTTTATACTCATATTCTCTCTCCTTCATTTTTTGAGCAAATAGTTGATCCAACAGGTCATGGAGAGTGCATTGTAGCTGTATGAGATTTTGCAAATGTGTAACATTTTTTTTGGACTATACAAGTTGTCTTTTTAGTTATTTACCTTGTGTGATCTCATTCATTTTGTCTCTACATTGAAATACTTATGTTAGAATCTTCTAGAGCTTGAGTTATAACTATATTCTATTGTATTGTGCATAAGTATAAGGCATACATGTGGATACTAATTCTTTGTGTATCACCATCTTAGACTAGGATTTTCATTTATGAAAACTTCTAAATCTTTTCACTCATAAAAATTGGTTCATCAATCTTATTACATAAAAGCTAATATAGAGAGCTAACCCTTTCAACCTAAAGGTTCATTTCCACTTATAGGCACACCCATAGGCCTGTAAATGTCCCAACATTGCCCAAATCTGAAGGAGGCTTGAACAACCCTCTTCTAGGGTGTAATATTTGGAGATACTAGTTTTGGTATGCCTGGTGGGACCCAAATTATTTCTAAGTCAAGGTAAATTTTGGTCTTGACAAGCCTAAGTAGTAGAAATGCCCCTAACCTAGCATTTGGTGACTCCAAAAGGGTTTGAATCCCTAGTTCTAGACCAAGTTTTATACATTATCCTACATGGTCATCACAAGGTCCTTAAGTTTTTTTGACCAAGCTCCTTCAGTTGAAGCTCTTCCTAAAGAAAAACACCCTAAACCACTCCTAGCCCTATTAAATCCTTGGCAGGGAGGTTTGGGGAAGAGGTAGAAGAGGTTTAAAAAGTTCAAGGAGAGGAGGAAGTTGAAGAAGAAGAAATAGAAGAGAAATGGGGGAAAGGGGAGAGATAGATAGACGTAATCCCTTCCCTACTTTTAATACCCAAAACCCAATAGAGCTTCCTGCATATGACCCCATCCCTCCAAATACTACCAAAAATCTTCCTAGTTTCAATGGAGAGGGTCCTATTACCCCATTTGAATATATTAGAGACATCTCTAATTTCTAAAATTTCCATAATGTTAAGAGGGCCAACATAGCCATTATGTCTTTAAAAGGCAAAGCACTTGACTACTATAGAATGTTGGAGGGGGGATGCATTACAAGTTGGGATGGTTTTGGAGACCTATTGGTGACAAGATTCAAAAATAAGAGTGATCATGCTTACCTAATACATCAGTTGAATGTAATAAGAAGAGGTCCAAAGGGATTAATACTGATTTTGTTGTTATGTTGTAGTCAATGGGAGGATTCACTCTTCTAGGTGCATATGAGCTCGTAATTGAGGCTGAGAATAGCCTGGAATTAGGTTGGAAGACTCCCTCCAAGAGTTTCCATGCCTTTGTTGTTCCATAATTCAGTTGAATTTCTAAGCATGTCATAGGTTCCCAATGCCAGTGTGAAGCCAAGAACCTTTCCCAAGAAGGTGGATAACATTGTGGACAAGGATGAAGAAATTAGATTGTTGAGAGCTTAGCTCAAGCAAGCCCAATATCAGGCAAGTGTTTCTCCTAATGCACAATACTATACTTAACAAGGATATAGAGCTCCATCCCAATACAATTATCAATGGAGAGGACAAAATCAACAAGGTTATAGTAGGTAGCCCAATGCATATAATATAAATTCTATGCCTCCCATAAAAGTTGTTCCAGTTCATACAAATCTAGTGCAAGGAGAAGATCATGTGGACTAATAAGGGCAGCCTCAAGGTCAGTTTACACATGATGATGGAGGAACCAACTACACTTTGACTACACAAAAATAAGCTACTCCTTACATGACAAAAGAAGAAGCATGTCCTAGCAAAAGGGATAATCATGGAGAAGGCAACAACCCAAGTGTGGGGATGATAAACTTTCAAGGAAAGGATGATTTTGTGTTGACTCAAGGCATGTCAATTGTAGCTAATATAAGGTCTAATAAAAGAGCCTTGGGAGAAGGATAGGACCCATGAATAGTTCCAATTTATGCCTTTCCAAAGCCACAAAATGCCAATCAAAGTGTTGTACCTCTTACAAACCATGTTCCTCAACAAAATCAAAATGTAAATGCAGCTACCAAGATTGAAACATAGTAGACAATAGTTCCTTTATTACCATCAAAAATCTAGGAGAAAGTGAATACTCTATCTCTAAATATTGTGGACTCATTAAAGAGCACTAAGATAAGCATATCCCTTTAGGAGGTTCCACATATACCTAGTCAAAGGAGCTTTTGCAAGCGCAGTTTGCAAGCATGTAGGTAGCTCATCAATCTTCAAGGCATCATAGTGTGGCTCTCACAAATTATTCAAATCATCTTTTGGATCCTTCCACTAAATCTAAAAAGCCTCCAAATTTCTACCTCACACTCATTGTAGGAGATAAGTTGGTCCATAATTGTATTGTGGATAGTGGATCAAATACTACTGTTATGCCTGAAGTAGTGGCTGATAAGATAGGTTTTAACTATGACCCACATAGTAAAGGCATGTTGTAGCTGAATGGAACTCCAACCAAGATGGTAGGATTGGTCAAAGGTCTGAAAGTGTTTTTACATGGTTGCCCAAGCTTCCCTATCATGTAAGATATTATGGTGGTGTACCTTCTAGCACAAATTATTGTATGCTTGTCTAGGGAATTTATGGCCAAGATAGGAAGATACCTTTTTGCTAATTGTTCCTTTATAGATTTCAAGATAAGGTATGGGCTAAGGTAACCATAAGGACTCATCCCTTAGCAAGGTTATACATTGAGCCATACTTAGAGATAATGACAAATCAAAATTGTCTAATCAGTAAGGAGGAAGAGGTAGTCCTGAATAGTGAAACATCTTATCTTCTTAAAGGTATTTTTGACCTCTATCTTGATAAGTGAAACACTAAAACACATGGCCTTGATCCTCACACTTTCATTGAGAAAAATGATTTGGGAGTTTACTGCATGCATGAGAAAAACATCCCAATTCCTTCACTCACCAATGAAGATCATGAGCTTCATGGCATGTGGGAAATGTTCTTTGATGGTTCAAGGAGAAAAATAGGTGTAGGAGTTGGTGTCATGTTGGTTTCCCCATGAAAGAATCATTACTACTCTTCTTATAGGTTTCACTTTAGCTATACTTGAAATGTGGTAGAATATGAAGGCTTAGGTCATGGTCTCTGATGGGCAAAAAAGAGAGGAATCAAGCTTTTGAAAGTCTATGGAGATAGTGAGCTGGCCATTCATCAAGTGAGAAGTCAATATATACAGAAAAAAACCCTTTTTTAAAGTCCTATAATCATAGGGTATGGGATCTACTTGCGGATTTTGATGCCTTCAACATCCAGCCCATACCAAGAGACTTGAACAAACATGCTAATAGACTGGCTGCAATTGGAGCACGTTTTGACTTAGCTACTAACATTGAATAAGAGAAGGATCAATATCATATAAAGATCATTGTGAGAAATTCCATTCTAGTTAATGAAGTGTCATGGCAAGTGTTTGAAAGTGATGAACACATTGCACACTTCTTGTAAAATGAGGCAAGCTTCTCTTCAAGAAACCAAAAGAAGTTACATGATCATTATGAAGAGCAGATTATACAATTGAAGATAAAAAAATACCCAAGGGGATAATTACCTTGGAGAGTGTCTTCAATGAGGAGGATCAAAATAAAATCCAAATAATGAGCATGTCAACAAAAGAAGAGAACTATGAGATATTTCTAATTTTCAAGGACAAACTTTTGAAGATTGGTAAGGCTTGTTCTCTGCTAGAAAGGCAAGATTTTATTTCATTATGCAAAGAGTTTCATGACATATTTGCTTGGGAATATAAGGACATAAAAGGGTTTGACCCAAGTTTATCTCATCACACCATTGAGTTGGAGCATGGAGATAAACTGGTAAGGCAAAATCAAAGGCCTATCAAACCTAAGGTAGAAGAACTCATGAAGAAAAAGTAGACCAAATTGATTGAGTCTAAGATTATCTTTCCTATCAAACACTCAACTTGGGTAGCCAACCTTGTGCTGATTTGAAAGAAGAATGGAGAAATCAAAATTTTTGTGGATTTCCATGATCTAAACAAAGTGTCTCTCAAGCATCATTACCCACTCCCTTCCATGGAATTTTTTTTTTAAGTTGTTTTAGGTTCTCAATGTTTCTCACTTCTTGATGGTTATTCAGGTTATAATCAAATATTGGTAAATGAAGGGGATCAATTCAAGACAACCTTTACCACTAAGTGGGGGACCTTTGCCTACAATAAGATGCCATTTGGTTTATATAATGCTGGAGTTACATTTCAAAGGGCGATGGACATGGCTTTTAAAGGTTTTATCAATTAGTTTTTGCTTGTTTACCTTAATGATATAACCATATTTTTGAAAGATACTACTAATTATATGGGACATCTAAGGCAAGTGTTTGAAAAGTGTAGAGATTATGACATATCCCTCAATCCAAAGTAGTGCATCTTCGTTGTCCATGAAGGTAAGCTTTTGGGTCATGTTGTTTCAAAAGAAGGCTTATTTATTGACCCCGAAAGGATTGAATCTATTCTAGGCTTGTCTTTGCCTCAACACAAGAAAGGGATGAAAAGTTTTTTGGGAAAAATAAACTTTGTAAGGAGGTTTATCCCAAACTTTATAATTGTGGTAAAGCCTATCATAGCCATGCTAAATAAGAACCAGGTTTTTACTTGGACAAAGGAGGGTAAAGGTAGATTTGAGGTAATCAAGAAAGCAATTGCAGCCTCTCCCACTCTCTTAAATCTAAATTTTGCTAAGGATCTCATTATTTATAATTTTGCTAACCTAGACACAATCTCAGCCATGCTTATGTAAAAGAATGATGAGGATGTTGAGCAACCAATTGCTTTCTTCAGCTAAGGCTTAGAAGACTACAAGGTGAGATATTATTTTGTTGAGAATCAAGATTTAACCATCATTAGAGGCTTGAAAAAATTTAGGCATATGGTTTCCAACAATAGAATCTATGTCATGGTCTCCCATCCTAGCACCAAGGAGTTTCTCCTAAGTAGGGATCTCAATGAGAAGAGAGCTAGATGGATCATGAAGGTGATATAATATGACATTGACATCAAGGTAACCAGCCCAGTAATAAGAAGAGGTTTATGTGAGCACTTCGCATATGAATTTCAAGAGCCAAAAGATCAAGCCTTGATGAATCAAGTTCAAGACCAACTAGCTAATCAAATGTAGAATCAAAGTTGGACACAAGACATCATTGGTTTTATTCAAAATGGTGAGTGTCCCAATGGCTTAAGCAAATCTCAAAGAAGGTATTTTAGGCTGTAAGTTATTCCTTATTGTCTTGTAGATGGCATTATCTTTAAGAAGGATGTGAGCAATGTGTTGTTTTTAGATTATGGTAAAAACAGGTTTTCAAGGGACCTTGAAACCCTTTAAAAAAATCAAAAAAGATAAAGCATTAAAAACCACTAGGAATAGCAGTCCTAAAACCTACTAAAGAGCATCATCAAAATCAGGTTTTACAGGGACCTAAAACCATAAACATAGTCCAATAAAAGTACCCAAGTTTTACAAGGACCTGGAACCTCAAATAAAGTTTAAGACCAAGAACCAAGAAATAGGACAAAAAACAAGAACCAGTTACAACAACCAGTATTAAGGACCTGAACAGGAACAAAACCAATAAAGAAGACCCTAAGCTTCTATTGCAGTTCCATGATCATCTTGACAGCCTCCTTCCCAATCGTAGCAGTATCCTGGATGGAGTTAGTAGCCGAAGTAGCAGCAACTTGCAAGGCTTTCTTCCTAGAGTGAGCAATGTGTTGTTAATATGCATTAACAATGACAAATTTTATCTATTGCTAGAAAAGTTCCATAATGGTGTAGATGGTGATCACTTCTCTCCTACAACAATAGCTAAAAAAATAATGAGAGCTAGTTACTATTGGTCTAGTCTTTTTAAATATTTTTATCATTGGGCTAAGGTTTGTCCTCAACGTTCTTTATTTTTTGGAAAACAAAAGCTTGTTTCCCTTCCATTGAATCCCATCCAAGTGGACCAGCCTTTCATGCAATGGGGCCTTGACTTCATTGGCATGATCAACCCTCCATCAAGTCCTAAACATAAATGGATCTTGACTACTACAGAATACTTCACAAGATGGGTAAAGGTTGTTGCTTTGAAGGAAGAAAATGAAAATGCCATCTTGGAGTTCTATGACAAGATTATAACAAGATTTGGAGTTCCTCATGTCATCATCTCAGATAATGAACTTGATTTCATAAGTGTTAAAACTTTTGATTGGGCAGCAAAGATTAGAGTTCATTTGAGTACCTCATCCAACTACTACCCTCAAGGCAATGGATTGGCTGAGTCTACGAATAATAACCTCATAAAGATCATCAAGAGGACATTGGAAACCAATCAAAGAGCATGGAATAACAAGCTAAAGACAACCTTATGGGTAGACAAAATCACTCCAAAGAATTCAATTGGTAATTCTCCCTTTATACTTATTTATGGGAGAGAAGCTAGGTTGTCCATATCATAAGATCTCCCTACCTTGGAACTTTCAAATAGCTAAAATTACTTGAGAACACTCCCATGGAGGCCAGATTGATAGAATTAATGCAACTACAAGAGGTAAGAGATGATACACACAAAGCTTTGGAGCCACATCAAATTCTCACGAAGAAATCCTTTCACAAAGGGTAAGGGAAAGAGTGTTCAAAAAAGGTGATTTGGTCTTGAAATGGGATGAAGATAGAGAAAAACTAGGAAAACATGTAAAGTTTGATACCTTGTGAAGTGGTCCTTACATCATCAGCAAGTGAAAGAAAAAAAATCCTTTCAACTATCCAAAATGGATGGAGAAGAGCTACCTATTCTAGTGAATGGAATCCATCTGAAGCCTTACTTTTGACCCTTGTTGGACATGTCTTGTATATACTTTATTTTGGCATGTTTCCTTTGTTGTGTTTTTTTCCCTAAGTGCTTTGTAGCATAGGTGTGTTTTCCTTCCCTTTGTTTGGTGTGCATCTCTACCTTGTGTGTATAATCAACCCAACTAATGTGTTTTTGAACCAAAGCTTGTTCAATTCTCTTTGAAGTGCCTATATACGTGACTCCATGCCCAATGGAAGGATTTAGGCAGCTAGTCTTTGACATAACAGGCATGGCTCCCCTTAGAATCACCAAGAATGTTGACCAAATTTCATCTCAATATAATTTGTTCAACCATTTTCATGGAGAAATGAATAACAGTTGCAAGAATAGGTCATTTCAGAGGTCCAAAATTGTAAGTCAAGGAGGCTAAGGTGTTTTGGCTCCATTGTAGTGTATGTCAGGTTCCCCACAAGTCAAGTCTTGGTACCTCATAAACCCGAATTACATTATCAAGACCAAGTCAAGTTCTTTGTACAAATCAACTTATAAAAGTTTCATGAGTAGAAGTAATCTGGGTTTATGAACCCAAATTACTCCTTCCAATGCTTTGTGGGTTTTCAATGATGCATGACTTTGGGTTTTCCAAGGAGCAAGTCTTATGACTTTTATAAGCAAAAACATTTAGAATACCCAAAATGGTCTTGATAATGTTCCCCCGCAAGTGTCCCTTTGAACTTTTCCAAAGGGCACTTTATTGTCCATTCAAAATTTTTTGAAGGGCACACTTATTTCTAAATGACCCTTCAAAAAAGTCTCAAAGGGTACTTTTTGGCCCAAGTGTCCCTTCAGACTTTTCTAAAGGGCACTTTTCTTCCCAAGTGACCCTTCAGAATTTTTTGAAGGGCATTTTTTATTCCAAGTGTCCCTTTGAAATTTTTTGAAGGGCACTTTTCTTCCCAAGTGACCCTTCAGACTTTTTCGAAGGGCCATTTCCTTTGGAAATGCCCTTTGTAATTTTTTGAAGAGACCTTGTGCCTTCCCCAAGTGTCTTTCAAAACTTTTCCAAAGGACACTTTCCCAAGTGTCCTTCAAGAAAAGTTCCTAAAGGAACTAACCATTGCCTTTCAGGAAAAATCCCTAAAATAATTCCTTAGAACAAATTATTTGAAGGAATTACTTTGGTAAAATTGCCTAAAACATAAACTCAATGGATCCCCATGATGTTCCACAGTATGTCAAGTTTAATACAACCAACTAGCCATTGGGGTGCAAGATGACATGCCTTATGATGTCAAATTTAGGGTGGCCAACTAGCCATTAGGATTCAAAGGCATGATGTGCCGTAGGATGTCAAATTTAGGGTGGCTAACTAGCCATTAGGATTCAAAGGCATGACGTGCCATAGGATGTCAAATTTACGATGGCCAATTAGCCATTGGGATTTAAAGTCATGACGTGCCATAGGACATCAAACTCATGCCTAAAGTCTTCAAGTAGGAAGTAAAGACATTCAAACAACTCAACAGGGTCTTAAGCAAGGGTAGTGCAATTCAAGTTTCCCAAAGAGCTTTGCTTATGATTTTTACAAGTAAGGGCAAATAAAAATATCAAAAAGGAAGAGACAATGCTTTGTGGGTTTTCAAAATAGCTTTGCTTATGACTTTTGTAAGTAAAAGTAATCGAAAAGCCTGAAGAAGAAAGTAGAATTAAATTCACTTGGAAAACCTGAATGGGTCTACAGTGCAAAATGTAGGAGCTCTCAGGAAGAATCTAAGGTTTGCAATAGGGATCCAAGCCATTTCTTGTGGAGGGCCATCTCACCATTGATTTTATGGTGATCCTGGTCATTTTAAGAGGTTGAATCAAAGAAAAGGACAAATTCCAACTGAATGAGAGAATAGTTGGAATCAATTTCACCAAGATGGCAATTACAAACCATTTTGGAGGCTTCTATTTTGGCACCCAGGGGATTTTCTCTTCTCTCCCTCTTTTTTTATAAATAAGACCCTTGGGCTCTTGTTTTCTCATCCACAGATAGTATGGCAAAGCCCTGTTGGAATGTTTTGTCATTTTTTGGCCTTTGAGTAAAGAAGCATAAGTTTATTTTCTATCTAAGTCCTAGACATTTTCCTAGGCATATAAGAGACACAGAGTGACAACAAGTGATGTTTTATTATTTTGTTCTTGGTCCTTCATGTTTTTGAGCAAAGAGTTGATCTTACAGGTCATGAAGAGTCCATTCTAGTTGTATGATATTTTGCACATCTGTAACCTTTTTTTCGGACTATACAAGTTATCTTTTCTAGTTATTTACCTTGTGTGATCTCATTCATTTTGTCTCTACATTGAAATACTTATGTTGGAATCTTCTAGATATTGAGTTATAGACTATATTCTAATATATTGTGCATAAGTATAAGGCATGCATGTGGATACTAATTCTTGGTGTATCACCATCTTAGACTAGGATTTTCATTTATGCAAACTTCTGACTCTTTTCACTCATATAAATTGGTTCAGCAATCTTATTGCACAATAGCTAATACAGGGAGCTAGCCCTTTCAACCTAGAGGTTCATTTCCACTTATAGGCACACCCACAAGCCTGAAAATGACCCAACATTGCCCAATTCCGGAGGAGGCCTAAACAACCCTCTTCTAGGGTGCAAGATTTGGAGACAACATGTATTAAAATAAAATAAAATTGTATTACTATTATTTTTGGCCTCTTCAAGGGGGAAACATCCTTTGATCAAGATCAATTCAATACAATTCATGGTTGACTTCTCACTAGTCTAGACTCCTATTTATACTAGTTCACCACTAACTAACTATTACTCCCTATGAATGTGGGATTATTACAATGGGCTCAAAGGATGGCTTAAAAATCACATGCATCTATAGCATTTTAATAAGGAAATAAAGTACAAAAATATGGTTGGGATAAAAGGTCATAACCTAAATATTCCCCATGGATAAATTGGAAATGGTGATCAATAAAATAAGCATGAAGATGCTTGGAACACATTTGATATCTCTACAGCTGATAGGGGCAGTTAGGGAGACAAATCTAATAGCCCACCACCTCCTCTTACCCCTTCTACAAGACTAGTTGTGCATGTTACTTAATGGTTATCTATCAATATTTTTATCTTGTGTTGGGACTCATTGATACAAATTAATTTAAAAAAGAATTATCTTTTATTAAAAAAATTATACTTTCAGGGTTAGTGCACAAAGTTGGGGGACAAAAAGTGGTTTACTCGTGGACATAATTTTTCTAAAATTTTAGATATATGAACTTTTGTAGATAATTTGATATATCTACACTCCAAATTTGAAGATGATGTAAGAACATAAAATGTAGAATTTTGAGTCTAGTTTCCAAAACACTATTTAAACAAAAAAATTGTTAAGTATAACTAGGTCAAACACCTAAAATTTGAAGAGGAACTCCTATTTTTTTAAGAAAATAGAGTAGATAGACGGTCATGCAACACACCATTTTTTTATCAACGTTTAATATTATTTGAAACACTTTAGTGAAAATTTAGATAAGATCTTCTAGTTTTTGACCTATATTTTTTTTTTCAATGGATACTCAATTTTTAATGAATTTTTCAAGTAAATAAATCTTAAAAACTAATATAAATGGATAACCATCCCTGTAGCATGCCTAACTAACTAAAAGAAATGAAAATAAGTTTTTTTGAATGTGTGTAGAATTAGGCCTAGTTTGTGACCATATAACTTGTTTTACACTTGGATCAATGCAAGGCAAATTTCATGAACATAGATAATCATGTTTGTTTGTGGCATACAGTGGCCTAAAAAATGTATAGTCAGAAATCAACATAGTTTGAAACCTTAAATTAGTCCAAAAATTATAAAAATCATATTTTTGGAAAGAGGAGAGCGTGCTCGTCATGATGATATTAAGTTTTTGAATTTTACCATTGAAATTTGTAGTGTATTTGGTGATCTAAGTTGAATTTTATTATTTTTGTCATAACTCTTAGACTTAGCTATAGATTGATAGGTCCAAACCTTTGGCTCGAGAATCCAAGCCATTCATGAGATAAAAAGCATGGTATTTGAATTCAAATTCAAATATCATGACCATTTTAATGTATAACATGATCGCGTTATTATTGTTTTGAACATTAACGCATGTGAACATGTAAATAGAGGAAATCTTGGTTAATAGATAATGCATTCACGTTATTATAAAAGTAATAACACAATCATGTTCTTGTTATTTATCACATAAATTCATGTGGACATGCACATGAATCTCACATTGGCCATAAGCTTATATTTACTACTCTAAATGTTAAGTATAAGAAAATATTCATTTATTTCCTTATAATTTAAATTTATTTTAGTAATTATAAGAAATTAGGGTCACTATGCATCTGATAGAGTTGATTTCACAATTACACACCTTACTATGTGGAAAATAGTTTTTCAAAATCCAATCTACTCAGTACTTAAGCATTTTTAGGGTCTAAGTATTAAACCTAGGGATTTCAGTACATAACTTTTATAATTGATATCTATTTTTGGTAAACATATAGTCATTTTTTAGGTTTTTATGTCTTCTAAATTGATTCTTAGCATTTTTAGGAGTCCTAGATTTATCAAAATTGAAGTTTTCAAACCACCCACTTTTAAATTGATGCAAAGTGGTGTGACTGGGGTAGTTTAGGTCATATTGATGACTTGTGCACATCAAATGACCACTTTATGTCAATTTCACTTTTTCATCATCCTTCCCTCATCCTTGATCACTTCCTACTCATCCCTCATTACCCCTAATCACTCTTTCATCATTCCTAATTGTCCTTAATCACTCCCTAATTGACCCTCATTATCCCCAGTCATCAATAATCACTCTTCCATTGACCCTCACTATCCCTCATCATCCATAATGACTCCTTCATTGACCCTCACTATCCCTCATCATCCCTAATCACTCCATCCCCACCCTTCATCATCCATAATCACTCTTTCCTCATCCTTTATCATCCCCAATCTCTTCTTAATCCCTATTCACTCCCTCCTCATCCCTTCTCATTCCTAATCACTCCCTTATTGACTTTCATTGTCCCTCATCATCTCTAATCACTCAAGCTTATCATCCCTAATCACTCCTTCATTGACTATCAACATCTCTCATCATCCCTAATCACTCCCTCCTCATCCATCATAATCCCTAATCACTCTTTCCTCATACTTCATCATCATTAATCACTCCCTCATTGACCCTCACCATCCCTCACCACTCCATCATTGACCCTCACCATCCCTCGCCATCCATAATATCTCCCTCATCATCTGAAATTAGTATATACTCTAAAGATATATTTGATTCCAATCATATTTTGTTTAATCTATTTTAATAGAAATTATCTCTTTTTTAGGACTTGTTAAGTTGTCAATCCTCATTTGTGATAGTCAGTTTTATTACTGAATGAATTGAATGATCTTCTAAATTTATAGCCAAGTAACATAAGTAATAACACAAAATAGAGTCTAAATTCTAGTTCATGAAATTATCTTTGTTGTGCATCTAACTAGATGAAAATTTATTTAGTTCCACATTTAGTAGCTTGGTTCAAATGATAAAAATTAAACACAATTCTCTTGTATAATTTTCTAATTCTAAGAAGATTTGAATCAGATGCAAGTTTATTTGGTGTTTCCCATTCTTGTATGACTTGAATCTTTATCAGGTTCACACATGTACTCATTGTGTGTGTAATATATCCCAAATATTTTATCTCTTGCATGAAATATGAACATTTAGTCATGTTATCATAAAAATATGTTTTTGTAAAATCTAAAACACTAGTTCAACATGGTGTAGATTTTCATTCCATGTTTTCTAAATATTATGATGTCATCAAGGTAGATTGAAAAATGACATAGGTAAAAGGCCTTAAAATATCATCCAACATCTCAAGGAATGAATTATCTACATGATTTAACTCAAAGTGCATAACCAACTAGTCAATCAATCCTTCATTTTTTTGTAAGATTATATTCCAAATGTCTGGAAGTTCAACATGAATATGATGATACCCAAACTTAAGATCAATTTTGGAAAATACTTATACACCATGTATATGGTAGAAAAATGTCTTAATATCTAGATGAGGATAATATTTATTCACTTAAATATTGTAAATATTTTTATAATTGATTCACAACTTTGGCATAAGCATAATTGGGCTTCTACAAGGCAATGATTTGGGCATGATGTGTCCATTATCCATGATTTCATAGATCTACCACTTGATCTATTCATTCTCTAGAAATGATATGTTGTATAAAGAGGTTTGAGTTATAGCTAGTTAAGGGATCAAATCAATAGTATTCTTTAGTGCACAGTATGTAGGACCTTATTTAGGTGATTGAATGATATCCTTGTATTCATCTTGTTTATGTTTAATTATTTTGTCTCTGTTATTATTAAATAAACCACACTATGATATGGTTTCATAAGGATGTTATTACATTTAATTCTTACCATCAAGAGTATACTTATTACTAGAACTGACAAGATTCTTGCACTTCCTGTCACTAATAATTGAAAGCTTATGAACTAACTACGATATATGGTATTTTAGATCATGATATTCTATCATAACATTTCAAGGATTTACTTCATAGACTACATGTAAATGGTAAATATATGGTTGACCACATGTAAATCATCACACACCTATAATGGTGAGATGTCACAAAGGATTGCATATTTAAAAATTTTGATTTTATACACCAAGTAACATTACTAGGTGATCCATTTCTCAAGGCCTACACTAGACCATACACTAGCATATGGTTATGGATGATGTATAAATTTCAAGTTAAAATTTTTAAAGTATTATATAGGATAAATTAACTTCTTTTGACTTCCATTGGAAATGATGAAGTGTATTGGCTCACCATTGATCTATATTTGTTAATGAAATAATATTTTTAATTCATATTATTTCTTATTGGGGAAGTAAAGATATATTTAGTATCGACCATATCATTGGGTTCATAATCTACTATCTACTTACATTTTCATAGTGATAGATAACTTATTCCCACTTATCGATATGTGCAAGTAGAGAGCTCATAGTGTGACACTCTTCATTGGATTGAATATTGAAGTTATGAATTAAGCATCACTTTCAAATGTTGGACTACTTTTTCTAATCATTTAAAAATTATTTTCCACTCTCTAGTATGATGACTCAATTAATAGACACATAAATGGAAGGCCTTAAATGTAATTATTGTGATACTCATATGTACTACCCATTTTTGATGCTATGGTGGTTTTACTTGCTTCTCTTTTTCTAGCAGATATTCAATTGTGAATTAAATCATTTCTAATAGGCCCATATTTTTTCATAGGTGATAAATATTTATGTTTCAAATTTGCCTCCACATCATTTTGATCACTATGTCTTATATTTTATGTTATCAATCAACTCTCCACTTGTATTTCCTATCATTATTAAATACCATCAAAATATCACCATCAAGGTATTGGATGGAGTGATTAGGGATGAGGAGGGAAAAGGAGGAATTGAGTAGAGATGATGAGGGAGTCAATAGGGAAGATGAAGGATGGTGAGGGTTAATTAGGGAGTCATTAAGGAGGATGAGGGAGTGATTAGGGGTGATGAAGGATGAGGAAGGAGTATTAGAGGTAATCAGGTATGATAAATTAGTGATTAGGGATGATGAGGGATGGGGAGGGTCAATGAGGGAGTGATTAAGGATGATGAGGAAGAGATTATAAATGATGAGGAATGGTGCATGTCAATAAGGGAGAGATTATGGATGATGAGGGATGAGGAGGGAATGATTAAGGATGATGAAGTAATGATTAGGGATGATGAGAGAGTGATTAGGAATGATAAGGGATGTTGAAATACAATGAGGGATTGATTAGGGATGATGAGGGAGTGATTAAATATGATGAGGGATGGTGAGAGTAAATGAGGGAGTGATGAGGGATGATGAGGGCATGATTAAAGATGATGAGGTATGGTGAGGATCAATGAGGGAGTAATCAAGAATGTTGAGGGAGTGATTAGAGATGACTAGGGACAGTGAAGGTCAATGAGGGAGTGATTAAGGACAATGAAGAATGATGAGAGTGTGATTAGTAGTGATGGGGTATGAGTAGGAAGTGATCTGGATGAGGGAGGGATGATGAATAAGTAAAATTAACACAAAGTGGTAATTTGATGTGTGTAGGTCATCAATGTGACCTATGCTACCGTAATCACACCAATGTTCATCAATTTCAAAGTGAGTGGTTTGAAAAATTTAATTTTGACAAACCTAAGACTCTTAAAACTTCTAGGAATCAATTTAGAAGGCACAAAAACTTTAAAAATGTCTATATGTTTATCAAAAATAGACATAAATTGTAAAAGTTATGCCCTGAAATCCCTAGGTTCAACACTTAGACCCCAAAAATGCCTAAGTACTGACTAGATAAGATTTTGAAAAATTATTTTCTACATTGTGAGGCATGTAATTGTGAGACCAACTCTACCAGATTTAGAGTGACCCTAATTTCTTATATTTACTAAAATAAATTTACATTTATCTCCTTATACTTAACATTTAGAGTAGTAAATATAAGCTTATGGACAAGGTTGTCTTCGTGTCCATGTCCACATACTTTTATGTACAAAATAATAAGAATGTAGTTGTATTATTGCTTTTATAATAACATGGTCACATTATCTATTAATCAAGATTCACTCTATTTACATGTTCATATGCTTTAATGTGCAAAACAATAGGAATGAGATCACTCATATCATCTTCTCCTAGTCATATCAAATACATAATACCTAATTTAATACCTAATCCATATCTTGAAAGGAGATGGGGCATTATCATGCTTGAAAATTAGTAGAGGGGGTATTATCAAATCAAGGGATAAAGGAGAGGGGAATTAGCAAGTGATGCTTTAAAATTAGGAGAAGGACATTATCATCTATATAGATATAGGATAGAGGTAATTAATTGAGCCATATCTTGAAAGGAGATGAGGCATTCTAACCTATATAGAGAAATGAGTGACTAGAGATGATCAGGCATAAGTAGGAAGCCTATGCATCCATAATAAAGGTATTAGAGGGTGTGACTAGGGACTATGAGGGATAATGAGAGGATGATGAGGGAGTGATTAGGGATGATAAAGGTTGATGAGGGTTGATGAGAGAGTGATTAGGGATGATGAGGGATAATGAGGATTGATTAGGGAGTGTTAATGGATGATAAGGGATAATAAGGGCCAATGAAGGTGTGACTAGGGGATATGAGGGATGATAAGGGTCGATGAGGGTATTTGGGGGATGGTTAGGTATGATAAGGGGTGATGAGGGAGTGGTTATAGATGATGAGGGATAATGAGGGTGTGTTTAGGTAAAATTATGGTAGATGAAGGAGTGCTTAGGAATGGTGAGGTATGATGAGGGTCAATAAGGTATTGATTAGGGATGATAAAGAACAATAAGGGTTGATTAGGGAGTGTTTTGGGATGGTGAGGGATATGGAGGGATGATGAGAGTGTGATTAGGGACTATGAGTGATGATGAGGTCTAATGAAGGAGTGATGCAGGATGATGATGGAGTGATTAGGTATTATGATGGGTCATGAGGGAATGATTAGGGACAATGAGGGCTCATTAGGGTTGATGAGAGTGTGTTTAATGAAAATGAGGGTAGATAAGGGAGTGATCAAGGATGATGAGGTATAATGAGTGTTGATGAGGGAGTGATTAGGGATGATGAGGGGTAATGAGGGATGAATAGGGAGTGTTTATGGATGATGAGGGATAATAAGGGATAATGAGGGTATGACTAGAGACTGAATGATGATTATGGTGGTGTTGTGTCACTTTTTGCCATAGTCACAAATGATTATGGTGGTGTTGTGTCACTTTTTTGCCTACAAGGGTCCTAATCATAAGTAAAATTAGAATATAGAAGTGGTTGGGTGTGTATTGGTTTTTAAACTTTAATTTTGACAAACCCAATACTCTTAGAAATGCCAATAAACAATCTAAAAGGTGTCAAAACCTAAAAATGACTATAGATTTACTAGAAATGGATCTATCAATTACAAAATTTATGCGTTGAAATCCCTAGGTTCAATACTGAAATCTTGAAAATGCCTAAGTACTAACCAAATTAGATTTTGAAAAACTATCTCCCACATCATAAGGCATATAGCTATGAAACCAATTCTATAAGATGCAGAGTGAATTTTAATGTAACAATACAAATGTAAACTTAACTTTATTTTACTAAACCACCCCCTCCCACCTTATAGTTCATACTCCCCTTGTATTTTACCCCTTCATGACTTCACTATAAAATAACATATATGGATTATTGAGTGTCCATGTTATATAACATGCATAAACATTATAAGTGTGTGTGTTATGCTAGTTTGAATCCAAAAACCAAGTCTTTTAGCTTGTAAATGGATTGGATTCTTGAGCCAAAAGTTTGGACCTGTCAACACACAACTAAATCCAAAATCTTTGATATAAAATAAGAAAACTCAAATTACATCACCAAGTACACTATGAATTTCAATAAGCCAATTCATAAAATTATTTTCACGATGACAAGCATGGTCTCCTCTTTCCAAATATATGTTGTTTTAAAAAAAATGGACTATTTTAAGGTTTCTATCTATGTTGATTTCTAACTATGGATTTTTTAGGCCAATACATGCCATAAATATACATGGCTATATATGTTTAATTATTTTCATTTTCATTGATCCAAATGAAACAATATTAAATGGTAACAAACTAGACCTAAATCTATACGCATTAAAAAAATAATAATTTTCATTTTTTTTGAAGTAGTTATGCAGGTCATATGACCATATATCCATTTTTTTCTTAGTTTTTAGGATCTATATACTTGTAAAATCAATTAAAAATATATTTCTTAATTTTTTTTTGATTAAAACATAGGTCACAAACTATATGATGTTATTTAAATTTACAAAAAAGGGTTTCAAAAAAGAATAAACTTTGATATAAAAAGGTTTTACCATATGGATGACTATCTACTTTGTTTTTCTTAAAAGAAAGAGTTCCTCTTCAAATTTTAGATGTTTGACCTACTTATACTTCACCATTTTAAAAATATTTAGTGTTTTAGAAACTAGACTCAAAATTATATAATTCATGAACTTATACCATCTTGAAATTTTAAGTTTACCCATCTCAAATAATCTATGAAAGTTGAGATTTTTTAATTTTCAGGAAAAACATACCTACAGATATGACCCTTTTTGTCTACCAATTCCCTGAACTTACCCTTTAAATGGAACAATCATACACCTAAAATTTTACACCCTATTAAATGAGGTATTGATCCTTATTTTAGTCCTAAATATAGAGCTATATATGAAGACTTTTGTGTAAGAAATATATATAATTTGATGTTTTATTTTAGTTATGCAATTACAAAATGATTAACAATTAATATAGTAGGTATGAGAGTTGTTATATACATTTAAAATTCTATTATTTTATCTGAGTTGTTAAATATTAATTAGAAACATCCTTATAATTTGAGGGATGATGAGTGATGGGGTGGTGTGCCCGTATATAAATCATTCGTCTTTGGTTAGATAAGATATATATTGATGGTTTCCTACTAACAAAGAGTATTGCATATGTGGAAAATGACCCAAATTATTTTGAAGTCTGATTTCTATAAATGCTTTAACCAAGTGATGTTATAGTTGTATACATTATTAGTCCATAATACTTTCTAGGTTGCACATTTATTTGAGTTCATGATAGATAGAGGCATACCTATGGTCTATGCAACTACATGTGATAGGAATTGAAATTTTATATTTGTTCTCAAATGGTTTTGAATACTCGCATTATCATTATCTACCTTTTCGTGAAAGGTAGGACCACTTTTAGTGGGGAGGTGTGTGGGGGACTACTAGTCTATGGTTGAAGGAAAAGTGCCTATATGATGTTCTCCTTCCAAACAACTAATCAAAATCAATTTTAAATGCATACTCATGCATACTAAATTATTACAAAAAATTATTTTATAACTAGTTGACAATACTATTATGATGATGTTATATCATATTGTATTATGTAGCTGAGAGTGTTGAAGTCATTATGTACTAATAAGTTTGAGCCCCAAGGAGGTGGTTGTCTATGTGATACATGTACTTAATTTGGTGGAATCATTTTGTTATAGTACCATTTTCTCTCTATTATTTAAACTTATAAAGCAGATTGACAAATTTAAGTTTTGTGTTGGAATAATGGGATTTATGAGAATAGTTCTAAAATATTATTGTATTTACTACATGGTAAATAGAAATTAATAATTGTGATTATGATTGTCGTTGTTAAAAAAATTATGGTAATTTTGATAAAAAGAACATAGTTAGGCTTTAACAATAGTACATATAAGGGGATTGTGAACTATCTTCATATATTTCAAGCAAAGTATAAAAACTAGGAATACATCTCATATCAATAATGTTATGGCATAATACTAACTAAAAACTTTTCATTTGTGTAATATGTACAATTGCTATAGATTATTCATGACTATTCAACTTTTAAACCCTTGGTTTTCTCTCCTTTTCCTCTTAAGATATATTCTTGTCTTATATATATATATATATATATATATATATATATATATATATATATATATATATATATATATATATATATATATATATATAAAGATAAAGTAGTTGTGATTATATCAATCGAAACTCCCTACTAACACCTTTAATGCTCGTTCAAAGTTGCACTCTTCTGAGGTTACTTGGAATAAAAGTCTTTCTGACCTCTAGAATTTTATTATCAAGCCATAGAAAGCTAATTTGATTTGGTGCATCATTTATTAAGGCTTCTTTATTAGAAACCGTCTTCTACACATTAAGGTTTCTAAAATAGCTATTTTGTTTTTTTGAGTGTACACAATCAATTTGGAGATGGATTCAAATCCTTTTTTAACCCTTTCTTCTAGAATTATTCTCATGAAAAATAGTTTTATTGGAAATTTGGCCATGTTACCTACACATTACAATCAAATTTGGCATATTTTTTGCCCTAAAATATTATTTCAACTATGGAAATAAATTAATAATGTAATTTTCAACCATATTTATATTAATATCAATTATTCATTTGCTAACATTGAGGTGTTAGTCATTCATAATGTCATACTTTAGAATTATGTATAGTGTAAAAAAAATCTTGTAGATGTGGATCATTTTGGACTATTTAGAGAGTGTTGTGTGTCTTGTTAGTCGGGGTCCACCTTACTCTCCTTACTAGGGGTCTCTTTCACATGTTATTGGTCATGGGTATGACAAGTGCCATTCAAAAATTGGGTAGAGTTTCTAGTCACATTCTCAGTGACCTTCACCTAGTCATCGTAGTGTAGGTGGTAGTTTTTGGCACATGGTTATTGAGTGCAGTGTGTGTGCCACATTCGCAAGGAAAATTACCATGGTTGGCCTTGGTTATCTCACTCACCATAGAAGATTAACAAGAAGAAAGAAAAAATAACCAATAATAATAAGTGGGATTTGTATCTAATATACGTAAATTCTTAGTGAGATTGATAACCCGAATAATCCTTTGCGACCTTTAACTAGTTTGGTTTCTATTATTACTTAATAGCCTTGTGTTATGTTTTAGATGCTTGACGGATCTTTTATTATAATGCTCTTGATACTTTAAACTTTTTTGATTGAATAATTATTTTCAAAGAGTATGACATTAAAGGGTTTTAATTATTATTTTTTAAAATTTTTTTAATTAAAATTATGATTATTTAAAAATATATTAAAATTATTTTTTTAATCATTAAGATGTGATTATGTCCCATCCAATTCTTTCATTCCATACAATTCTTTTATAAAATTAATGACATATTTTATGTATAATTAATAAAAAAATTCTTTAATTCAAAAAATAAAAAATAAAAGAAAATTTTATATATTAAAATATATTCGTACTAATAATTCTAAATTTAATTTGAGAAAAATACACCAAACAATGTTAAACACGCAGGTCTTCAATCGATAAACACCCGAATGTGCCGGCAATTAAATTCATTACTAATAGTCTTCAATTAAATATATTTCTACTAATAATTAATTCTAGATACACACAAATATATTTCTACTAATATTTTGGATTTTCGATTCTTTTAAATTTATTATACTGTTGATTGAAAATTGGGGCTAAATTTACAACAATTAAAAGATACGGCCAAATCCCTGCCTTGTGATACACTAAAATCGTTGGGTTGCATTTATGTTGGAGTTACCAGAAAAGTTTGACTGTAATTTCTGCAACTAATTTATTATGGTATAGTTAAATGTTTATTTTATTATTTTATTTTGGAATTATTTGAAGAAAATGATAGTAAAAGTGTTGAGGAAGTAATTGATATAAATAATAGATAAAAGAACAACTTTTTAAAAGAATACTTTCAATTTATATATTATCAAACAGTTAAGACAGCAATAATAAATTAAATCCGTTAAACAACCATTCAATTACATTTCATTCAGTCAGTAAGAGAATTGTTCGTAAAATTTGAAGTTACGTCATCATATCATATTCTCTGATACTCATACTCTGTTTATGATATTGACAGACAATGATAATTCTGTATCGCAACAACTTTTCTTGCAATGGTTGGCAATGGTCCCCTGCAATTATCACTTTCAAACCAACCCCAATGACGGATTATTTAATGACTGTAAACCAACTCGGAAAACCATAAATTTGTACCATTATTGGAGTCACCATGTTTATTTGACGTTATAGTAAAATGAAGAATGCCCCCAAATGATTAAATAGTTTTGCAATGAAATTTAGTGCCAATGATAAATTTTTTTTTTTTGGTATTGAATAATGCAAATATACAGTAATATCAGTGCTCAGAAGCAGCTGAAGAAAACAGCATGATAAATATTTTTAACACATGCCAAGTGGATAGTAATTGCATGTTATGGATTATATATTTAGATTTTTGGGTTTTGATCCACCTGTTTTCAAATAATTTAAAGACAACTTCACAAGTAATCATTATATTTAATGATGTATTTATTTATATTGTTAATAATTATAGCATATTTGTATTATTATTATTATAGATTTTGTTGATTGAAAGTATAGAATATATTTTCAAAGAATAAAAATATATTATATATTTAATTAAAAAGGTGGATGGTATGAAAATATATTTAAAAAAAATATAATATAATATATAACATTAATAAATCATAAATAGTATGAAACAAAAAATTAGATTATTTGTGCAATCAATTTGGTAGATGGATAAGAGGTGTTAGACTTTCACAGTTATCTCCCCAACTGTTCTATGAAGGTGTAGATCATCAAGTATGGGTTTCCAACCATCTTATTGAGGTGGAAATGAAATATCAAGAACCAACTTGAACATTTTTCCTCACCTATCTCATTTAGAGAAAACAAATCCAAACTATCCATACCCAACTTGTGGTGAGGGTCATAATCTATGGCCCCTCAATAGTGAAAATCATCTACAACGAAAAAGATTTGTATGTATCTTCACTCATTCATATTGTATATATGAATGCCAACAAAAGTAATATAATTATTTAATAAGACTTGTAAAACAAGTGATTGTTGCCAAGGGATTGAATGATGTATTTAGTTTTGTCTTGTTGTTATGGGGTAGTCCTTTCCAAGAGATTGAAAATTGTGTTTAGTTGTATCTTATTGTTATGATAGATGTTTGGCATGGCTATATAAAAGTATTGTGCTTATTAGTACCTGCTAGGTACTATTGCTTTTGCATTGGTAAATTAATTTGCGTGGAAATCCATGACAATCTAATGAAATCTGCTTGACAATCAGAAATTAAAATAATTTTATAATGTACTAATGACACATACAATTTTAATATAATTTTCCTCGTTACCCATAAACAGTGATTAAATCAAATCTCTTGTTTTTTTTTAATAAATTGGAATTTGCTAATGTTTGTGATGTGAAATTTGTGTGTTTTATAAGGAATTTTGGTTGCATACGGTGAATTAAGTTGCAGTTTCCTAGTACATATATATTTTTTAAATTATTTTGTCCATTCACAGTAAACAATGAATAATCCTTGTAAACTATGTAATAAGAATTTTTCTTGAATTTAATTTTCTCACATATTATAGTACTCCAATACCAATTGCATTTAACCTACACTTTTTATAATAATATTTAATTTCTTTAAATTTTTGAGAAAGAAAATGATACTTGGACTTGGACTAAGATGATACCAATGTGCTATTACAAGCAATGACACTAAGATGACACATGCCAATCTATTGATATTGCCAAGCCAGATGGGTATGGATTAATGCACAACTGCCATATTAGCTAAAACAAATTAAAAAATATATATTTTATTCATTAGAAGAAAACACCATAAAAAATATTTGTCAGGTAAATATTAAGTGGTAACAACTACGGCCATAATATTTACAAAGCTTTGCCACTCTCGCAGAGGCTACCACACTTGTTTGATTTTGTTGTGGCCACATGTTGTACTTCCATTGCTACCAACATAGCGTGTAGATTGTACTAAACCTTTTAAATGTGTGTAGTTATGAATCACCTTGATACATATCACTACTTTGCCTTGCTCTGCTACTACCCTTGATAGGTATTTTTTATTTCCCTTTTATGTATAGATGCAACAAAAAAAATATTTACTTTAGTTTATTGGATGAATAACACTTACAAAATAAAATTAGGTAATTTACATAGAATAAAAATCATGAATAACAAAAAAGTGATATTTTTAAAACTTAGGGCTTGTTTTGATAGAGCTATATATCCATAAAAAGAATTGGGGATTTAAAAAATCCCAAATTTTTAACCACCATTATGGAAATTGGATAGGGTTTGTTAACCAAGAGTTAGATATCTATATAAATAGTTGAAGCCTGACATATAATGGAAAAAAGCCCAAATATTTCATATTATAAATTGAAAAATAAAACAACCTTCAGTTGTATTTGAAATTCAAGAATAGGGAAAAAGGCCAAAATTTTTACATCATGTGTTTTTCTATTTTAGTTAAAAACAACAAAAAAAAAATTAAAAAAACTTCTTCCAATTACAGTGCTAGAAATATTCTTATTTTCTACAATGATGTACAGAACATAGCTATTGGGCCCCTTATTCGGCTAAGTATGGACCCACGCCAACTTGACAAACATCTTGGTGCGAGGCAATCACTTGATATGATTTCCATTTTGGTATCTTTTACATCAGCTAGAGGAATCGATGAACATCTTGTACTAGTTGGTAGGCATTTACTTGGCACACACATTTTTAGAGCATCTTCATGAGTGGCTACATGTGGCAACAAAGGTGATAGAGTAAACAAAATGATCAACAAAAGCTTTAACTCATCACCCGATATGCACTCTCCACCTTGGCATAGAGATTCTCCTATGTAATTTAAAATCAAGCTTGAACCAATGAGTGAAGGATGTGATTTGATGCAATGAAGCTTTGACAAATTGGTTCTACAACATAATTACTGCCATTAGCATGAGAATTCACATAGATGCCACTAAGGCTCATAATGTATACACCCAAGCTCACTTGTGAGCCTCTGGGTAGATAAATAGCTTAATAAATTTACTTACTCTATTTTGATGTACTCTGTTCTGATAAACTTTGATTAATGAATGCTGAAGGATACAATACATGTAATGGTTATGGTTTATCACTCTTTGATATAGTTAGTGAATGCACACAAAATGAACTGATTAAATGTAGTAATCTCATTATAGTTATGTTAAGTGTTATGTTTTCAAGCTCTTGGTTTACGATGTTAATGGTGTCTCTATAAATTATGATGACATCAACATACTATGTAGGAATATCCTAAGTATAGATTAGATCTCATGCCAAGTGATGTTATCCTTGCATAAAGAGTGAGCCTAGCATGAAATTGATCTAAAACATCCCATTGACCCCTCGAAGTGTTGAATGATGCTAAGCTTAGTGAAACAAAGGCTTGCACCCTTGAGGCAAGAGAACCATCCAATATAGGATTGCACCTATAGATCATTAGACCTAGCCTAGAAAGGGCTACGCCATTAAATCTATCAAAGCGGTTATTGAGATGATCAAGTCCTATAAGGAATTAGTTGTACCATGGCACAATTAGCCCAATACGGGCCTCAGTTCTTTCTCTTCTACACTTTGAGTGAGTGCATTAGGCTTGCACCTTATGTGAATTGATGCCAACATAGTTGAGTGACAAATGTTGAGAACTATGGGAATGTATCATGTTTGAATCTAGTTTTAATATGTCTAGAATTGACTTGGATAACTAGATAAGTGCCTAAACCCTAATTAAACTACAACATTTTGGTTCCATTATCAGGACCCGTGTTGAATTTTATTGTTGTAATGGTGTGATATTGTAATGGTGTGATAGAACAATGCTTTGACTCTCCCTTGAGAATATCAAGCACTAACTACAATAGGTGCAAGATAGCTTTATACTGAAGCACCCAACCTGTAGAGGACAAAATCCAAGGAAGTGGGTTCTAAACAACTTGTATGATGCTCTGTATGAGGTCTTCTTTTGTGAACTACCTAATCATGTGTACCAATGGTTGGCTTCCTAAGCAACCCATAAAAGATGAAGCAATGGACAATGCTTTGAGTGGATGAAAGAGCACTTAGAGAAAATTGAGGCTCTAAATGCCACTTGGATGAGAGTAATAGACAAATCATGTTAAGGAATGCTAAATAGTTGCATGTTTGAGTTTGTAGTATCAACATACTCCTACCCTAAAGAAGTAGAGTATCAATTCTTGTACGATCTAAGAGGCACACTTGTGAAAGAGTTTGGCATAGAGCTTAAGAAACTAATGGTGGATTATGGCTTTGAAACCATGAGAATGGAAGGCTTTCACATATGAGTAGCATAGAGGGGGAGAAGGGGATGTGTAGGTGAAGCGCAATAGAAGGAGACAAGAAAATTAACACCCAAGAGCTTAGGAAATAAACTTATAATAAGATAAGGCATAGGCTTATAGAAGATCTAGAACCTAGAACTGTCGAGAGAACCCATAGCGAGTGGGAAAGGCATGGGGAAGGAACTCTTGAATTACAACAGCACTAGGAGGAGAGAAACATTGAAGCCATAAATCAAGCTCAACAATTGATGGGTGAAGAATGCTTTGGGTCCCTACAAAATTTGGTAATTAAAGATACACCGAAAACACCTACCCCTTTTGTACCTATAGCACAAGCTCATGCACCGAATCCCCCATGTGAAGAAAGAAGAGTGATAAATGACCCTGTTGTCCACATAAACTTTGACCATTTTATAGACTTAGAGTATAATTTTGTACTTGAACAAGTTTGTCCTTACAAGGACTTCAGTGAGGATACCTCTAGAGCATTGGGTGCTAGTTCACCAAAATAGAAAGAAAGCATAGATGTACTATCTTAGCCAATGTCAGCTTCACAGACTGCGCAATATCCTAGAGGAAGTGGTCTAGTGCCACAAGATAGTAGTACATCACCATCATCATCTACGACACTATCAATAACAATGGGACCACTGCCTAACCTAGTAGTAGGAGGCATTGGAGGACCACCACCAAGAAAAACACCAAGGGGAAAACACCTCAAATGATAGATGCCCTTACCACATATCTATTATGAGATGGTCATGCACTTGCAATAGTATTTTGGCATAGATAATGTCATAGAGCATGTGTTAAAGTTTGAATTATAATGGTGCACTCAGGGTATAACCCAGTCAGAGAACAAATCAACATAGTTCATGATGACTCTACTTGATTGTACTCATACCTAGTCTAGGAAATTTTATCCTAACCAAGCTATGATTGACTATGACACCTTGAAGGAATCATTCCTGAAGGAATTTTACATACCTGAGTTTGAACAACAAAGCATCACCATGTTCAAGGATATTAACCAAGGGCACTTAGAAAGTGTGTGCCTATATGATGCAAGGTTCAAGACTATCCTTTCCAAGATTCCTTATGACATTCACTCCTCCTAGTATGCACAATGGTACATTGGAGGATTGTTTATACCATTTTAAAGAGCACTATCCATGAAGACATTCATTGACCCTCATTAAGTGCTTAAAGCAGTGTTCAAAGCCGAGGCAGTCGGGAGTACCACTACTAGAATTAGCCCATTTATAGAGATGAAGATTGCATCTATGGGTATTCAACTCTAAAATTTGACCACTAGTTCAACATAAGATGCTCAAAGTGGATTATGGTGCACCAACTACGAGTTGAAAATCCATAATAGGAATAACTACCCTCGAAGGAATGTGCACACATTACTTCTCAGTTGTGAGGTTTATCATGAGGTACATGATGTTCACAACTACCCTTTGTTATAATGTGTTAGTTAGGCTAACACAAACATCTATTACTGGTTGTGTCATGCTTACACTCATACTACAACTGATTATTGAGTGATCGATGAGATGCATGAGAATATGGAGAGAGGTGCACAATAGGCAATTATAATAGTTGGAAGACTAATTAACCAAGGAAATGAAGGCTATGTCCAACAAAATGTAGAATATGGGATGCAAAGTGGTGCCAGAGGGCAAGGTTAAGGATGTAGTGGAGGAAGAATCCCATCATTCTCATATTACAAGTGCAGTTTGATAGAGCATTATCAGTGCAACTACCCTTCACAACCAACATGTGGGTATTATCCAAGAGTACATAAAGTCAAGGAATGCCCTGAATTGTACAACAAATTAGCCTAAGGCAAGCTCGGTGTAGACAAAGGTGAAATAATGATCAGGCATGAGCTAAAAATGGATAAGTGGACTCTGAAGGTGCAACTGACCTGCACAGAGCCAATTAAAGTGTAGGCAACTACTTGCAATGGATTCACCACTCAACCACCAGTTGTTATAGTACGAAAGTTGCACCTAGAATATGGGGAATATAGTTATACTGAGCACATAACATAGTTTGAACCCAAATATACACTTTACCTAGACCCTACATGCCAAAAAGATGTATTACAATAGGCTATGAGTGTGATTTAGAACCACTTTGACATGAATTAAAATTGAATTGAGGTAACCACACCTAAATGCGGTCCAAATTTACCCTATTTACCATAGTCATAAATGATTATGGTGGTGTTGTGTCACTTTATTGCCTACAAGGGTCCTAATCATAAGTAAAATTAGAATATAAAAGTGGTTGGGTGTGTATTGGTTTTTAAACTTTAATTTTGACAAACCCAGTACTCTTAGAAATCCCAATAAACAATCTAAAATGTGTCAAAACCTAAAAATAACTATATATTTACTAGAAATGGATCTATCAATTACAAATTTTATGCTCTAAAATCCCTAGGTTTAATACTAAAATCTTGAAAATGCCTAAGTACTAACCAAATTAGATTTTGAAAAACTATCTCCCACATCATAAGGCATATAGCTATGACACCAATTCTATAAGATGTAGAGTGAATTTTAATGTAACAATATAAATGTAAACTTAACTTTATTTTACTAAACCACCCCCTCCCACCTTATAATTCATACTCTCCTTGTATCTTACCCCTTCATGACTTCACTAGAAAATAACATATATGGATTATTGAGTGTCCATGTTATATAACATGCATAAACATTATAGTCTGTGTGTTATGCTATGTTTGAATTCAAAAACCAAGCCTTTTGGCTCGTAAATGGATTGGAATCTTGAGCCAAAAGTTTGGACCTGTAAACACACAACTAAATCCAAAATCTTTGATATAAAATAAGAAAACTCAAATTACATCACCAAATACACTATGAATTTCAACATGCCAATTCATAAAATTATTATCATGATGACAAGCATGGTCTCCTCTTTCCAAATATATGTTGTTTTAAAAAAAATTGGACTATTTTAAGGTTTCTATCTATGTTGATTTCTAACTATAGATTTTTTAGGCCAATACATGCCATAAATATACATGGCTATATATGTTTAATTATTTTTATTTTCATTGATCCAAATGAAAAAATATTATATGGTCACAAACTAGACCTAATTCTATGCGCATTAAAAAAAACTAATTTTCATTTTTTTTGAAGTAGTTATGGAGGTCATATGACCATATATCCATTTTTTTCTTAGTTTTCAAGATCTATATACTTGTAAAATCAATTAAAAATATATTTCTTAATTTTTTAAAATAAAATATAGGTCAGAAACTATATGATGTTATTTAAATTTACACAAAAGGGTTTCAAAAAATAATAAACTTTGATATAAAAAAGTTTTACTATATGGATGACTATCTACTTTGTTTTTCTTAAAAAAAAGAGTTCCTCTTCAAATTTTAGATGTTTGACCTACTTATACTTCACCATTTTAAAAACATTTAGTGTTTTAGAAACTAGACTCAAAATTATATAAATCATGTTCTTATACCATATTGAAATTTTAAATTTACCCATCTCAAATAATCTATGAAATTTGAGATTTTTTAGTTTTCAGGAAAAACATACCTACGGATATGACCCTTTTTGTCTACCAATTCCTTGAACTTACCCTTTGAGTGGAACAATCATACACCTAAAATTTTATACCCTATTAAGTGAGGTATTGATCCTTATTTTAGTCCTAAATATGGAACTATATATGAAGACTTTTGTGCAATAAATATATAAAATTTGATGTTTTGTTTTAGTTATGCAATTTCAAGATGATTAACAATTAATATAGTAGGTATGAGAGTTGTTGTATACATTTAAAATTTTGTTATTTTATTTGAGTTGTCAAATATTAATTAGAAACATCCTTATAATTTGAAGGATGCTGAGTGATGGGGTGGCGTACCTGTATATAGATCATTCCTCTTTGGTTAGATAAGAAATATATTGATGGTTTTCTACTAACAAAGAGTATTGCATATGTGGACAATGACCCAAATTATTCTGAAGTTTGATTTCTATAAATGTTTTGACCAAGTGATGTTATAGTTGTATACATTATTAGTCCATAATACTTTCTAGGTTGCACATTTATTTGAGGTTATAATAGATAGAGGCATACATGTGGTCTATGTGACTAGCTACATGTGATAGGAATTGAAATTTTATATTTGTTCTCAAATGGTTTTGAATACTCGCATTGTCATTATATACCTTTTCGTGAAGGGTAGGGCCACTTTTAGTGGGGAGGTGTGTGAGGGACTACTAATCTATGGTTGAAGGAAAAGTGTCTATATGATGTTCTCCTTCCAAACAACTAATCAAAATCAATTTTAATTGCATACTCATGGATATTAGATTATTACAAAAATTTATTTTATAACTACTTGACAATACTATTATGATGATGTTATATCATATTGTATTATGTAGCTGAGAGTGTTGAAATCATTATGTACTAATAATTTTGAGCCCCAAGGAGGTGGCTGTCTATGTGATACATGTACTTAATTTGGTGGAATCATTTTGTTATAGTACCATTTTCTCTTTACTATTTAAACTTATAAAGCAGTTTGACAAATTTAAGTTTTGTGTTGGAACAATGGGATTTATGAAAATAGTTCTAAAATATTATTGTATTTACTACATGGTAAATAGAAATTGATAGTTGTGATTATGATTGTCATTGTTAAAAAAAATTATGGTAATTTGATAAAAGAACGTAGTTAGGCTTTAACAATAGTACATATAAGGGATAGTACATATAAGGGATTGTGAACTATCTTCATATATTTCAAGCAAAGTATAAAAACTAGGAATACATCTCATATCAATAATGTTATGGCACAATACTAACTAAAAGTTTTTCATTTGTGTAATATGTACAATTGTTATAGATTATTCATGACTATTCAACTTTAAACCCTTGGTTTTCTCTCCTTTTCCTCTTAAGATATATTCTTGTCATATATATATATATATATATATATATATATATATATATATATATATATGATAAAGTAGTTATGATTATATCAATTGAAATTCCCTACTACCACCTTTAATGCTTGTTCAAAGTTGCACTGTTCTGAGGTTACTTAGAATAAAAGGCTTTTTGACCTCTGGAATTTTTTTTATCAAGCCATAGAAAGCTAATTTGATGTGGTGCATCATTTATTAAGGCTCCTTTATTAGAAACCGTCTTCTACACATTAAGGTTTCTAAAATAACTATTTTGTTTTTTCGAGTATACAAAATCAACTTGGAGATGGATTCAAATCCTTTTTAACCCTTTCTTCTAGAATTATTCTCATGAAAAATAGTTTTATTGGAAATTTGGCCATGTTACCTACACATTACAATCAAATTTGGCATATTTTTTGCCCTAAAATATTATTTCAACTATGGAAATAAATTAATAATGTAATTTTCAACCATATTTCTATTAATATCAATTATTCATTTGCTAACATTGAGGTGTTAGTCATTCATAATGTCATACTTTAGAATTATGTGGATCATTTACAATCTATTTTGGATTGTTTAGAGAGTGTTGTGTGTGTTGTTAGTGAGGGTCCACCTTACTCTCCTTACTAGGGGTCTCTTTCACATGTTATTGGTCATGGGTACGACAAGTGCCATTCAAAAATTGGGTAGAGTTTCTTGTCACATTCTCAATGACCTTCACCTAGTCGTCGTAGTGTAGGTGGTAGTTTTTGGCACATGGTTCTTGAGTGCAGTGTGTAGGTGCCACATTCACAAGGAAAATTACCATGGTTGGACCTTGTTATCTCACTCACCATAGAAAATTAACAAGAAGAAAGAGAAAATAACCAATAATGATAGGCGGGACCCTGTACCTAATATACATAAATTCTTAGTGAGATTGATAATTGGAATAATCCTTTGCGACCTTTAACTAGTTTGATTTCTATTATTACTTAATAGCCTTGTGTTATGTTTCGGATGCTTGATGGACCTTTTATTATAATGCTCTTGATACTGTAAACTTTTTTGATTGAATAATTATTTTCAAGGAGTATGACATTAAAGGGTTTTAATTATTATTTTTAATTTTTTTTAAATTAAAATTATGATTATTTAAGAATATATTAAAATTATTTTTTTAATCATTAAGATGTGATTATGTCCCATCCAATTCTTTCATTCCATACAATTCTTTTATAAGATTAATGAGATATTTTATGTATAATTAATAAAAAATTTATTTAATTAAAAAAATAAAAAATAAAATAAATTTTATATATTAAAATATATTCGTACTAATAATTCTAAATTTAATTTGAGAAAAATACACCAAACAATGTTAAACATGCAGGTCTTCAATCGATAAACACCCGAATGTGCCGGCAATTAAATTCATTACTACTAGTCTTCAATTAAATATATTTCTACTAATAATTAATTCTAGATACACACAAATATATTTCTACTAATATTTTGGAATTCCGATTCTTTTAAATAGGTCTCCATTGCGCATTCAAAGCTCCAGAAATTTATTATACTGTTGATTGAAAATTGGGGCTAAATTTTCAACAATTAAGAGATACGGCCAAATCCCTGCCCTGTCATCTCATTTGTCTTAACTTATAATTATTGTAAATATAGTTTGGGTAGGTGGAATGTCATTTGTGATACACCAAAATCATTGGGTTGGATTTATGTTGGAGATATTTCGAGAGATGATAATAAAAGTATTAGGGATCTATAAAAGTTTGACTGTAATTTCTGTAACTAATATATTATAATTTGTTAAGGTACAGTTAAATGTCTATCTTATTATTTTATTTCTTTTCAACTTATAATTATTTGGAAATTATTTGTAACAGAATGATAATAAAAGTGTTGGGAGTTACTGATATAAAATAATAGAAAAAAAAACTTTTTTAAAAAACTATCAGACTTTCAATTTATACATCATCAAATAATTAAAACAAATGATAATAAATTCTCATCTCATAAATAATTAAAGCTCATAAACTTAAATAAAACCATTTTATTCCTTTAATCATTATTTTATTCCTTCGATCATTTAATAAGAGAATTAAAAGTAAGGTGAAGCAGCATGAATTAGAGCAAACATTGGTAATAAATGTGTTGGGTGGAGCTGCTGGTACAAATTAATAAGTTATCATCAAACAATTAAGATAGCGATGATAAATTATGGTCCCATAAATAATTAAATCTGATAAATATAATCGTTCGATTAGGGCGAAGCAGAGAATGAATTTGAAGTTATGTCATCGTATAATCTTCTGGTACTCATGCTCTGTTTATGATATTGACGGACAATGATACTTCTTTATCGCAACAACTTTTCTTGCAATGGTCCCTACAATTTATCACTTTCAAACCAACCCCAATGGCGGATTATTTATTATAATTCTAAACCAACTCGGAAAAGAATAAAATTGTATCATTATTGGACTCAACATGCTTGTTTGACGTTACACAAAAATGAAGAATGCCCCAAATGATTAAATAGTTTTGCAATGAAATAAGTGCCAATGATAATTATTTTTAACACATACCAAGTGGATAGTAATTGCATGTTATGGATTATATATTTAGATTTTAAAAAATAAATAAATATTTGTGGGTTTTGTCTTCCCTATCTTCAAATAATTAAGAGATGATTTCAGAGATAGTTATTTATATTGGTAATAATTATTGTATATTTGTATTATTAATATTGATTTTGTTGACATTGATGAGATGTGGGTGAGTTGATAAAGCAACTTGGTTGTTACAAGTATCATCTAGGTTCAAATCTCAAATGGTATTGGATGTTGGTTGTGGCCATTGTTCATGGTCATAGATTGATAGGAGGTGGTAGACTTTCAAGGTTATTTCGTACTCTATGAAGGTGTCGATAATCAAATATAGGTTTCCAAACATCTTATCAATGAAGAAACGAAATATCAAGAACCAACTTGAACATTTTTCTCCGCCCATCTCATCTGAAAAAACAAATCTAAAATATCCATACTCAACTTCTGGTGAGGGTCATAATCCATGACCCCTCAATTTGTGAAAATTGACAATAAGAAGGATTTATGTGTATCTTTACTCATTGATATTGTATATATTAATATCAACAAAAGTAGTATAATTATTTAATAAGACCTATAAAGCAAGTGATTATTGCCAAGGGATTGGATGATGTGTTTAGTTTTGTCTTGTTGTTATGGGGTGGTCCCTTTTAAGATGATTGAAAATTATAAGTATTATCGTTTATTAGTTTGTGTTAGGTACTATTGTTTTTGACTCGATAAATTAATTTACATGGAAATCCGTGACAATTTAATACAATTTGCTTGGCAATTAGAAATTAGAGCAATTTTGTAATATGCCAATGACATATATCATTTTAATATTATTTTCCTCGTTATTCATAAATGGTGATTAATCTATTACTCTTTGCCCAATCGAATCTCTTGTTTTTTTATAAATTGGAATTTGTCAATGTTTGTGATGTGAAATTTGTGTGTTTTATAAGGAATTTTAATTACATACGGCGAATAAAGTTGCAGCGTCTTGGGTACATATTTTATTATTATTATCTTGTCCATTCACAGTAAATAATGAATAATCCTCATAAAGTGTGTAATAATAATTTTTTGTTGAATTGAAAATTTATCATAGATTACAATACTCCAATCCCTGTTACATTTAACTTGCACTTTTTGTAACGATGTTTAACTTCCTTAAATTTTTGAGAAAGTAAATGATACTCGAACTCAGACTAAGATGACCCTTCCGTGCTATTACAAGCAATGGCACTGACATGACACCTACAAGCTATTGTTATCACCAACCCGAATGGGTATGAATTAATGCATAGATGTCAGATTACCTAAAACAAATTAATATATATATATTATTCATTAGAAGAAAACAATATAACAAATCCCTATCACATAAAGAGTAAGCGGTGACAGTTATGACCATAATATTTATAGAGCTTTTCCACTCTAGTAGAGGCTATCACACTTGTTTGCTTTTGTTATGGCCATGTGTTGCACTTCCCTTGCTACCAACACAACTTGTAGACTATACTAAGCCTTTTAAATGTGTGCAAATACGAATCACCTTGAGACTTATTACTACTCTAACATGCTTTATTACTACCCTTGACATGTACATTATTTGTTTCTCTTTTATGTACAACTACAACAACAAAAAATTACCTTAATTTATTGGATGAATAACACTTACAGGATAAGATTAGGCGATTTGTATAGAGTAAAAACCATGAATAACCAAAAATATATATTTTTAAAACTTAGGGATCATTTGTAGAGAGATGTATATCCAAAACAAGAATTAGAGATATAACAAATCCCAAAATTTTAACCACCATTGTGGAAATTTTGATAGGGTTTGTTAACCAAGAGTTAGATATCTAGATAAAAATTTGAAACTTGGACACATAATGGCGAAAAGCCCAAATTTTTATCACCATAAATTGAAAAATAAAATAATCTTCAATTTGTATTTGAAAATTGAACAGGGAAAAATTTATCACATCATATGAGTTTCTATTTTGGCTAAAATAACAAACAAAATTAAAAGAAAATACTTCCAATTACAATGCTAGGAAATCTTATTATTTTATATAATGATGTTCAAAACACAACCACCAAAGCACACAAAAATTACTTTAGATTAACCTTAACATCTATGACAGTGCAAACACCAACCCCTATAACCACCATAAACACAACGGTCTTGACCTATTTGGTGTAATTCTTGTTATGAAGGATCCACTCCATAACACAAACTACATGAATCATACTCAATTTTGAAATCTTCCAAAAACAACCACAACCCAAAAAAAAAAAATCCTTCTCACAGATATGATCACAATAACAAAAATCAGTGAAAAAAGACCAAGCCTCTAACCTGGTAAAACCCAACAGAATTCAACATAAGGTTAAGATTCATCCCCACAATGGACATATTGGCCACAATAGAGAACCAAATAATTCCCCACAGATGCATGTCCTTGGTGGTAGAAAACCCATTTGCATTTTATACAAACCCCATAGCTGCAGTCACCATAAAGTGAAATGGAGTCAATGTAGTAGTTGCATCAAAAAGAAAATAAACATTATACACAAGCCTGATATCTAATTTGGTAGTGCAAAGTGTGATCAAGGAATCCAAGAAGGGTGGTTAGATCATATGTTAGCTTCAAAATGAAAAGAAATCAAAATGAAAACAAATACACTAACATGCATAAAACTATCTTGCCTAGATCAAAGTGGGGAGCTTAGTGAAGAAAACCAATTGACAAAGCACAACTAAAAATGGAAAGAACTTACACCATTCCTTACATTTAACTTGTTTGGTTTGTGCTCAAGAGATCTTTGGCAAATGGAGTTGTGTGGCTCCTTCTTCTCTTGGCACCATGGTTTGGCTCATGCTTGCTTGATGTAGCTTCATGGCTTGGCTTGTGATTTTGGCATTATAGCACTATGGTCATGCAAACTTACTTAAAAATCTGCATTATAACACTACTATGTTCAAGCCCTTCTCTTGAAGAGGTCTAGGCTTGTATTTATAGGTTTAGCAAAAGGGCTTGGAATGGGTTCAAACCTCACCTTAGTTCATTAATCAACCCCAGTAGAGTTAAAAGGTATCCAAACCTCATGATCAATGTGGAATAGGCATAGGTGACATATTTTGGATTTTGGACAACTCACAAAAGGTAATTATGAATTTCTAGGATATTCTTTGATTTTTTAATTTCCTTTTTGATAATTCATTTAATTGCTCATAGATAATTCAATTTAAGAGTTTGATTTGATTTTACATGTTAATTAATTATTTTAAGGCTTTTTGACATTTTGAAATTTTTTGAATTAATTGATGTGTGCATTTGATCACATTTAATTGTTTTATAAGCCAAATTGTATTTTATGAAGCCAAATTTGAAAAGTTTAGTGATTTTTAGGTTAGATTTTTAAAAGTTGGTAAGAATCAATCTAAAATTTGGTATGAAGCCATTGGTGGCTACTTTTAGATGTCTACAGTTTGCCCTTGTTTGGGAAGGCGTTGCAAGTTGTAATCACAGTAATGTCTTCTTAAAGAATAAAAAGGTTGTATGCGCATATGAATTCAATTATAATGGATGAACTGTAAGGTGTCCCCACTCGAGGGAGTGGTTAGCAAAGGGGTTGACAAATGGTCCCTCAAAATAAGGAAACGAGTGGACCAAATAGATGAAAACATAATGATTAACCCAAATTCAGACAGAATCATTGAGAATGCAAATGGGATGGTGTAAAATGGTTTGCCTAAAGGTGTTTATAAGCATTGTACCCTAATTATGAAAACCATGACATGAAAGATGCAAGTGGGATGGTGTGTAATGATTTGCCTAAAGATGGTTATAATCATTAGACCTCGATAGTGGCAAACAAGAACTTATTGGGTAGAATAAAGTGAATGATTTTCCTAAAGGTGGTTATAATCATTAACCCATAATTTGGTGGAAACATAATGATTTGCCTGAAGGCAGCTATAATAAATAGAAATTCAAGTGAGATGGTGTGCAATGATTTGCCTAAAGGTGATTATAATCATTGGATCCTGATAGTGGCAAACAAGCCCCTATTGGACATAAAAAAGTGAATGATTTACCCAAAGGTGATTATAATCATTAACCCTCAAATTGGTGGAAACACAATGATTTACTTGAAGGCAGCTATAATCACTGGAAATGCAAGTGGGATGGTATACAATGGTTTGCCCAAAGGCAAATATAATCATTGGACCCTAATAGTGACAAACAAGCCCCTATTGGGTAGAATAAACTAAATGATTTGCCAAAAGGTAGTTATAATCATTAACCCTCAAAGTGGTTAAAAACATAATGATTTGCCCGAAGGTATCTATAATCACTAGAAATATAAGTGGGATGGTATACAATGGTTTGCCCAAAGGTAGTTATAAGTATTATATTCTGATAGTGGAAAACATGATATGAAATGATGATGACAACTATGATGATGTTAAATTGATATAGAGGATAAAGATGAAGTAGGCAACTTGCTAGTAGGAAGATGCTCATCTGCACTAACAAAGATGATAATTATTTCATTGTTTAATTACTCTGTTTGGGATATGATTTGGATTTGATAAAGATTTTTGTTGAAGCTAGTAACAAGGAGATATCATCGTTGTATTTGCCATGTAGACCCCTTGAAGCTAATTTTTTCTATAGCACTTGATGATAGGTATCATAATAGAACACCATGAAGACTTGGCCTAAATATGCATAAGGACTGATGCCTGATCCAATACTCAAAGGAAAATAATGCACTAATGATAAAAACCATGATGATAATGTTGGCATATGAATATAAATTAATTCAAGAAAAGTGTGTAAGGAATCACCAAATGAATGCACATAGACTAAATCAAGGAAATGATACTTAAAGCAAACAAACATGCATACAAACAAACAAACAAAAAAAAAGAAAGAAACGACATTTAATACCAATGTTAACACAATCAATACGACAAACAAGATGAAGAACATTACTCCTAGAAAATAGGAGACAACTTAACAAACAAACAAGATGGAGGAATAGAAGAAAAGGAAGGGGTGACCAAACTGACTCCATATGCACTAGGCAAGTGGATGCTACCTACATAGTTCTATGGATGTAATATCCAATAAAACTTTAGGCCAAATGTAGTTTTCCCAAGATATGTGATAGAAGAAACATGATGAGAAAGAAAACATGATGAATGTGATAGAAGAATATGGGAATGAACTCATAAAATGGTGAGAACATGGGATAAAAAGGCTAAAAAGGATGGAAAAACTAAATGACAAGTGATTTCTTGTGACTTAGTAAGGGTTCCCATAATCCTTAAGGAAAAAAAATGGTTAATGTTTTTTTTAAAATCTAAATGGCTTTAAAAATGTTTTTGGAATTTTAGAGTATCTTAACTCAATCAAGGATGACAAGACACTAAACGGTCCAAGCTCGCAAAGCAGTAAAAGCATTCAAAGTGAAAGGTTGCACAAAATGGTAAGAGAGTATGGAAAAGGGGACTGATCTGATCTTAAAAAGTATTAAGCACAGCTCACATAGTCCTAAAATGGCCTCAAGTCATAGTAGTTCCACCTTATAATAGAGAAATATGACTAGTGTATTAGCCAATTCAAACAAAAGAGCATAGTTGACATAGTGGCACAGTACAACATAAGAATGACAAGTTGGTATGTCAAGGCACAATAAACAAATGTTTCCCCTAGTTTGCCCATAGGTAGTTATAACTATGATACAATAACTCAAATCAAGGATACTAATTTGCCCATACGTAGTTATAATTAGTAGCAAAACTGATGAGACATTGATTTGCCCATAAGCAGTTATAATCAAGCCCACACAAACAAACATGATATAAAACTAAACAAGAAATGAAGGATGCAACTGCCAAAAATTCTATCATACTACTTTAAAATATGACCTCTATTTGAAATTCTTGAAATAACTGCTAAAATTGATCTAATTTTGCATGCTAAAAGCTAAACCAATGGTTGAACCAAGGTTAAATAGGCTAGGTAGGTAGGATCAAAATGGGCTTGGTCGATAGAAATGGTATGGTAGAATGGAATGGGGTATGACATTGTTGAGGATGATGATGGTATGAAGACTGGATGAAATGGTAAGAGGATTGACCCCAAGTGGTAAGGGAAATGACAATGGTACAAAATAATGGTAAAAGGAATGGCAAATGAAAAGGCATGGTCAATGTCGAATGGTAATGATATGTCAAATAAAAATGGTATGGTACATGTTTTTGGCCTGGATGAATGTTTCTAGTGTTCTTGTTGATGTGGAGATGCACTTCTTAATTAAAAAATGAGACAACCAAAATAATCAATAATGTAAATTGTTATCCCACATCTCATCTGAATAGCTTCTCTATCAAGAACTGGCTACAGATTTGGATGCTAAGAATGTTTTTGTGATCTTCATTGGTTATTGATTATGTTTCTTTTAAATGTTGAGACAAGGTATCTTTGTAGCCTCTATAAAGGAAAGTGCAGCCGAGGATGGTAAATATGGATAAATGTTGGATGATAGGTTTGATTTGGAAATGAAATGATGGATGATAATAGAATGTATAATGGTTGGAAAACAAATGAAGATCAAGATTTTTAGGCACATACAATGTTGTTGATTCCAAATTCGACATAGCTTTGGATGCGACTAGGCCAAATACTTTTGAATATTCTTTCGATAGAACCACCATATTTTTTTGTTGTTTGGGCCTAAGAGTAGCTACCATCTAATTATTTTATAGATTAAAATCTATATTGATTCATATTTGATTATGTCTTCATCAAGCAGTGAAGAACTTTTGTGCTCAGCTATTTGTGCCTCGAACAGGGTTTCACCAATGAAGTTGTCTTAATGGTCCCATAATACCTATGATAAGGTTTCACTGGGGAACATTGAATTTTGACTTTGATTGTCTTCTAGTGCCTCCAAAATATTTCAATATAAGATGTTGAGCTTAAAATTTTATTGTCCCCTGGCACCTATAAAAAGGTTTCACTAGGAGATTGTTCTTCTTCTGCATAAATGTGGTCTTGACCTCCCTAATGTTATTCAACTGATATGTCACCATGGATGCATTTCAACAAGGTGTGATTCTATCAGTCCAAATTGACACTTGTGGGATATGGAATGTCAATAATATGGCTATGTTAGTTGGTGGTAATGGCATGTGGAATGGTAATGGAATGGGGAGAGGCTGCATAATCCTCATAGAAGATACTAGGAGAACTTGTATCGAAGATAAAGTACTCATCCTCAAAAATTATAAAAGGATCACAAATATATTCAAACTAATCTGAAAGGCATGTGTAACTACTATTGTAATAACCATGAACGTATTCTTATTCTGAATTTGATTTTGACTCAATAGACTCTGAATCTGATGTTGAGACTGACAATGATTCTACTTCTAATGTTAAATCTATTGTTGGTTGAAGAATAAAACATGACTCTAATTCTAATTATTTATCTATGTGGATGTTGTTATAGTGATGTATTGTTGAATGTTTGGTTTTGAATAAGTAACGGCTTATGATGGTATGATGGGCTCCACAAATATTGGTTTGTCAAAGTGAGACTCCTCAACAGGTGGAAAAAGGTCAATAAACAACTCCTCAAAGACTGACTTATTAGGGGGAGGCTCTTGAAAAATAGGCATATGGTTGAGGTAATGATTTGCCTAAAGGTAGTTATAATCATTAAAAAATGACTCAACAAAGATTGGCTTGTTAGACTGAGAATCCTTGACAACAGGTATAGAAACAAGAGGTGATTTATCATAGGTTGAATTATCACAAATGATTGGTTTAAAAAAAACATCTTGGAGTTGTTGGTTTTCTTGGCCTTGGTTTACAATCAATTATAAAACACCCGTTTTGAATACAACTTGGTCCTCAAATGATTGGCTTGGTTGGAGATGTATTGATTGGCTTGGTTGGGGCTACACGATTGGCAAGGGTTTTCTAAATGGGGAATGGATGGTAATAGATGAATAATGACCGATGGTTGGATAATGGTAGGGAGTTGTGGAGCTTGATTGCTTACATGAGCCAAAGGACGAAGTCCTAAAAGGGTAATAGTAGGGCGTTGTGGAGCTTGATTGGTCACACAAGTCAAAGGACTAAGTCCTGGAATAATAAGGGGAGGGAATTGTGGAGCTTGGTTTCTTGCAGAAGCCAAAGGATGAGCTCTTATAATAGAAATGATAGGGCATTGTGGATCTTGGTTGCTTTCACAAGCCAAAGGATGATGTTTTGGTAAGATAAGTTGGGAGTGTTGTGAAGCTTAGTTGCTTTCACAAGCCCAAGGACTAGGTCTTGGAATTCACAAGCTTGTGGCATAGTGGATCTTGGTTACTCACAAAAGCCAAAGGACAAGGTCCTAGTAAGATAAGTTTGGGGTGTTGTGGAGCTTGGTTACTCTCACAAGCCAAAAGACTAGGTTATAGATTGATAAGCTTGGGGCTTTGTGGATTTTGGTTGCTTGCACAAGATAAAGGACAAGGTCCTAGAATGGTAATGGTATTCCTTAGATGTTGTGAAGTTTGGTAGCTCACACAATCCAAAGGAGGGTTAACGGTAAAGGTGGGGGATTGGGTTGCATGATTGGGGTGAGTATATTACCATAATTGGCTTGAAGAATGGATCAATACACCCAGTGCTTGAGCACTTTGGATTTTCTCCCCATATTGAGGATTTCAAGAAGGGTATGGATCCTCTTCCCAAATAACATCATCCTTGTCCCCATAGGGGTTTTTGCTTAGGTCGTAAGCAAGTAATTAACTTTATTCTCTTGATTGATTATTATAAGGTGGATATTTATCCATCTCACAAATAACATCATGATCAAAGAGGTCTTCACCCAAGTCCTCCTCACAAACCATATCATCCCATAGGGGTCTCTAGTTGAATTTTGTGAGGCCATTTCATCATAAACTAGATTGTACATGACTCCACCATAAGTGTAGCTAGACATATCTACATTAATGAATAAAGATCCATAACAAAAGGTCTTAGAGTTCTATAAACTCATAAAAATGATGTCCAAAGGATAAAATTTTCAAACTTGATCTAACTTGGTCAAGTTGGAGTTGTATCTCCAAAAATTCTAAGCAAATATTTGGCAAAAATAGTATAATGTCCAATGTCTAACATTAAATATCTCACACAAACAAGGTCAAGTAAAATGAATTAAAGACAAGATGCCAAAGTCTAGGTTCAAATATAGTCTAAATAGGTCTAAACTAGGAAAGGTAAAAGAGTTGCTAGGACTTGTGGCCAAATGTGGAATCAAAATATAGGCTCAAAATAAAGCTAATGCTAAGAATTTTGGCTAAACACGACATCAAAAGATAGATTTGAAATAAAAGAATAATTTTAATCTAACAAACTTGGAACACTTTGGCATAACCAAGGCACTTGATTCAAGACATAAACATGAGCAAATTAGTATAAAACACAAAAAAAAAAATCACTTTGAAGATGGACTAATTCTATCAAATAAAGGCACAAACAATATAGTTTCCAAATTTGAGTAATAGATTAAGCTAAGTTACCACATTATTTTTGTGTCTCAAGGTTGTTGTAACCTGAACATGTTTTATCCCTTGACCAATTGTGATCTTGATTATGAATCAACATTATGATCACATTCGATGCTATTTCTACAAAGCAGATCAACACAGATAATATTTTATAGCTTCTTCTATATACAAGTGAACACAGATACCATAGCGTATGGTTTTTCCCTGCTTCATGGTTCTTTAGATTTTAGTTACTACTGCATACTATTCTATTATTTTATTGTAGTTTGGTAGACATTGTTGCCTTATTAGGATCTTTGCTCTTACTGATTTGTGAGCATGTCATTGTAGCTAGTTTTAACTGTTATTAGAGCTTCTAGTTGGCTCCTTGATCCATTGTTTATACCTATGAGTTTCATTCTAACTAACTTAGTTGTTATTGAAAAAACTTCTCTTGGATGAGCATCTCCTTAATTAGTTGTTTCCCCTTGTACATATTTTATCCCCAAAACACAAAAACATTAAAAAATGATCCACAAAAGAAGAAAAATATGGTCTTAAGATTTTATATATTCTGATCCCCATGCTCTTGCCATTTTTCAAGTAATCTGTCTCATCAACCTATCATTTTATAGGACCATTCTCATTTGTCACATCTTCCATTTTATTTTACAACATTAATCATATGTTCTAGTCATCACCCTTTTCTTCTATCGCACTTACTAAGAGAAATATATTTGGCCTAAATTTAATGTTGGACCATGCATTTATGGAACTATGTAGGCAATGTCCACTTATCTTGTACATCTAGAGTCATATCGACCATCCCCTTTCTTTTTTTCTTTTCCCCATTTTTCTTCTGTGTTGTTTCCCTATCATTTGGGGACAACTTTGTGCCCTTGTTCTTGTATAGTGTTTTAGAAAGTAACGCCTCTATTACATGTGCCTAAACAACTATTTTTAAACAACACTAACTTGGTTTTTATTTTTGTATTTATTTGAGTTTTATTGATATTTTTTTGTTCTTTCTTGGTGGTTTTTTGTGCTTTCCTGCCTCTTCATGTTATTTCTTTCTTTTGATTATTCTTCTTCCTGGTCTTTTATTTTCCTGTTTGATCTTGTTTTTTAGGAACATCTTGATGGTCCACATAGCTCTTGATTATTTATATTTTGATCTCATGTTATTAAGTTGTTCTTGTTTTATTTTTAAACATCTGTGTTCTTACTTAAGTCTTGATTTCTCATATCTTGATTTTAAGTTGTGTTCATTTATGTTTTTCTTTTTCTTTGTCTTTGCTTTTTTTTTTGTTTAAATGTAAATAGTTGTAACTCTAGTTTTGGTCATTTTTACCATTATCTTTAGTTATAGGTATTCACATTTGAACTGGGTCCATGCAACTAAAATGTAATGTCATTATGAGTTACTCATGTTGCCTAGTTTCTTTTGCTATAGAAAGCACTTTGTGCTTTGGACTCAAGTCTCAAGGTCAATATAGTTCCAATGAACAACTCTCAAGATCACCATGCATAAACTAGGCTCAATAGGTTTAACACCTAACTCTATGCTTAGACATGCATCTCTTGGCATATATCATGATTCTAATTGAACAAATAGGTTAGTTTTCATCGTCCCTAATTCTATTTTCTCTCAATTATAGGTAAACTACATTGGTTTGAAGTCCATTTAGACTATGTAGATAGCGCTTGGATACTAAACGTATCATGGGTCAACTCGACTACCTTCATTTTTATTTTCATCTCTTTCATCACTTTGTGCATTCTCTTATGTTTGATCTTTTGTGAATTTTACAACCATTATACCATCACATCTATGTTTGTGCCCACTCATCTTTAATCTTCGGGATAGATTATGTCTTTGAGCTATTGATTTCTAATTTGCCCATGCTGGGGCACAACATTTGAGCCTACCATTGAATTAAATCAGCCCTATAGGGGCAAACCATTCTTTATCAGTGGTCAAAATTTGTCCTACTAGGGCAAAATTGCGTATCATGATCATATTTGCTCTAAGGGATCACATTATTATTTCTTATATTTTTGGAGGCAACATTCTCCTTTTTTTTAATTCCAAGCTCTATGGATTTTTGTCCTCATTTTGACAATATTTTAGTGTGCAACTTGTCTCAGGATTGATCAATTCTAAAGCACGCAGCTTACACCCTAGCTTTGGGTGTGTTCAAAATGTGTCACTTCTATTTTTGGATTATATCCTTCCCATTCCCCCCATCTTTGGGGCACATTTTATTCTAATTATATTTTGATCACTGATATAATCAACATGTGCAAGCATTAGCTTGTTTGGATTTAATTTGTTTCAAATTTTAATCTCACTTTCTCTCTCTCTTTTTGAGAGCCCATCCTTCTCTTTCAATGTCCTCTTAAGGGGGCATCATGGGTCATTTCCAATTTCTTCTTGACAACTCTTTTGTTTGAAAAGGTGTTGTTTCATCTGAATGTCTCGTTACACCTTCTCAAATAAGGGCAAAATGTAGACATCCAATTCCTAACAACATTTGTGTTGAAATTATCAATCTTAATTGAACTTCACTTAAATGCATAATTTAGTCCAAAATCATGTAAACATGCTAAATGGTTCAAGTTTATCATATACAAGTGCCAATTTAGGTTAACGTATCCTTAAATAGGCAAATGCATTTTATGTGATTCCTAACTTTTCTTAAATTATTTTGAGTCAAAATGATGATTTCACATTTTGGTGTCTTGGATCACTTTTTTCTTATAATTTATAAGCACACATCACGTGTCTATGTTTTTTTATGTTAACAACATCCTAAATGCGATGACGGTTCACATGCAACTAACATCACCTTCTAATTCTTCTCGAGTCAAATTATGACCTAGTAATATGACTTTCTAACCAATTTGATTAATTGTGCACTAATTTTCAAAGAATTGCACTAAATTTGATTAATCTTACCTAGACAAGTTAAACCAAATTATGAGCTTAAGTAAGAATTCCATGGATCAAATTGAATATTTTTTTATTAGAAATTGATTTTGAATATCTGCATCACCTAATGACATGATCAATGAGGTGGCATTCATAAACCATAAATGCAACAAATATCAAGTTTATGGGCTCCTATGCTTCAATAATATCTTTTTTTTTCAAATATTTATGAAGATATTTATGGATTAATTATGCAATATTGAGTTAATTCATGACCATAAATCTTAATCTTAAGATGGACGGTCATGGTTGATCCTAACCCATTTGAAAAATATATAAATAAAAGAGCATAAAACATCATTTTAAAGCTTAAATTGTGTATACTTATAATGCAAGATTCTCTCCACAAGTCATATGTGTAGTTTGATTAATGCTTTATTTGCAATAGGATAACTTCATTTGATAGGCATATTAGTGATTTCATATCATAAGCCTAAATTATGCATGGTGATCTTGAGATGACGGAGGAGCTTGTCATCTAGGGAAAAAATATGTTTAGAGCTGCTTTTGAATGGTGGAACGTTTTTGGGAAGGTAATAGGTATAGGTGTTTTCTTTCAATTGCTTCTTATTGTCATTTTCAAACCCCGTTGAATAGGTTGGCCTAGATTGTTAGTGCTTATGCATTCTTTTATTTTTTTTATGACTAATTCTTGAACTAATCCTCTTTGTAATCCATCTCTACAGTGTGCTTATATAGGGATTATTCATCCTTAGTTAGACATGAAATATATTGATGATTTCTTAAATGTAGAGAGTATTGCATATGTGGACAATGACCCAATTTTTTTTGAAGTTCGATTTCCATAAATACTTTGATCAAGTGATGTTATAGTTATATACATTGTTAATCTACAATACTTTCTAGGTTGTATGTTTTCTTGAGGTCATAATAGATAGAGGCATACTTATGGTCTATGTGAATGGTTACATGTGATAGGAATTGTACTTTTATATTTGTTCTCAAATAGTTTTTAATGTTTGCATTGTCATTATCCACCCTTTCATGAAGGGAAAGGCCACTTCCACTAGGGAGGTATGTGGGGGACTATTGGTCTCTGATTGGAGGAAAAGGGTCCATATAAGGCTCTCCTTCCAAACAACTGATAGAAGTAATTTTGGATGCATACTCATGACTATTAGATTATTACAAAAAATGATTGTATAACTACTTAACAATACTATTATGATGATATATCATATTCCATTATGCAATTGAGACTTTTGAAATCATTATGTATTCATTATGCAATATTAAGTTTGAGCCTTAGAGAGATGTGAGACACAATGTACTTAATTTAGTGGAATCATTTTATTATAATACTATTTTCTCTCTACTATTTAAATTTATAAATCAAATTGACAAATTTAAATTTTGTGTTGGAACTCTAAGATTTATGAAAATAATTTTAAAGTTTTATTGCATTTCCTACATGACATATGGAAATTGGTAATTGAGATTATGATTGTTATTTTTAAAAACAATTATAGTAATTAGACTTTAACTATAGTACATATATAAAGGATTGTGAACTATCTTCATAAATTTCAAGCAAAATATAAAAATTAAATATACTTCTACTAATAATTCTAGACATACAAATAAATAGTGGCAAACCCCATTATTTTGGAATTCTGATTCTTTTATAAACGTCTCCATTGCGCATTTACAACAATGAAAAGATACGGCCAAATCCCTGCCTTGTCATCTCATTTGTCTTCAACTTATAATTATTGTAGATATACTTTGGGTAGGTGAAATGTCATTTGTGATACACTAAAATCATTGGGTTGCATTTATGTTGGAGTTACCAGAAAAGTTTGACTGTAATTTCTGCAACTAATTTATTATGATATAGTTAAATGTTTATTTTATTATTTTAATTTATAATTAGTTTGGAATTATTTGCAGAAAATGATAGTAAAAGTGTTGAGGGAGTAGCTGATCTAAAATAATAGATAAAAGAACAACTTTTAAAAGAATAATTATACTTTCAATTTATACATCTTCAAACAATTAAAACAATACTGACAATAAATTCTGATCTTATAGATAATTAAATCTGATACATTTAAAAAAAAAAAAACGAAAGTAGAGCAGCATGGATTAGAATGTCATTTGTAATAGACCGAAATACTGAGAATTGGTATTCCATGTCTGAGTTAATTAAAGAGATAATAAAAGTGTTCGGGGGAGTTGGTAAAGCTTGACTGTAACTTGTGCAGTCAATTTATTGTAATTATTGTGGAGATATTATAGATAGGAGGAATGTCATTTATAATTGACTGAAATATTGAGAGTAGATGTTAAATGATAGTAAATGTGTGTGGCGGAGTTGCTGATGCAAATTAAAAAAAGTAATCCGAGTTTCAATTTATATATTATCAAACAGTTAAGACAACAATAATAAATTAAATCCGTTAAACAACCATTTAATTACATTTAATTCAGTCAGTAAGAGAATTGAATTTAGGGTGTGTTCGCAAAATTTGAAGTTACGTCATCATATCATCTTCTCTGATACTCATACTCTGTTTATGATATTGACAGACAATAATAATTCTGTATCGCAACAACTTTTCTTGCAATGGTTGGCAATGGTCGGCCAAGCCGGTCCCCTGCAATTATCACTTTCAAACCAACCCCAATGACGGATTATTTAATGACTCTAAACCAACTCGGAAAACCATAAATTTGTACCATTATTGGAGTCACAATGTTTATTTGACGTTATAGTAAAATGAAGAATGCCCCCAAATGATTAAATAGTTTTGCAATGAAATTTAGTGCCAATGATAAATATATATATATTTTTTGGTATTGAATAATGCAAATATACAGTAATATCAGTGCTCAGAAGCAGCTGAAGAAAATAGCATGATAAATATTTTTAACACATACCAAGTGGATAGTAATTGCATGTTATGGATTATATATTTAGATTTTTGGGTTTTGATCCACCTGTTTTCAAATAATTTAAAGACAACTTCACAAGTAATCATTATATTTAATGATGTATTTATTTATATTGCTAATAATTATAAGATATTTGTATTATTATTATAGATTTTGTTGATTGAAAGTATAGAATATATTTTTAAAAGAATAAAAATATAGTATATATTTAATTAAAAAGGTGCGTGGTATGAAAATATATCTAAAAAAATATAACCAAAAATATTATATAATGTATAACATTAATAATTCATAAATAGTATGAAACAAAAAATTAAATTATTTGCTCAATCAATTTGGTAGATGGATAAGAGATGGTAGGCTTTCAGGGTTATCTCCCCAACCGTTCTATGAACGTGTAGATCATCAAGTATGGGTCCCCAACAATCTTATTGATGTGGAAATGAAATATCAAGAACCAACCTGAACATTTTTCCTCGCCTATCTCATTTAGAGAAAACAAATCCAAACTATCCATACCCAACTTGTGGTGAGGGTCATAATCTATGGCCCCTCAATAATGAAAATCATCTACAACGAAAAAGATTTGTATGTATCTACACTCATTCATATTGTATATATTAATGGCAACAAAATTAATATAATTATTTAATAAGACTTGTAAAACAAGTGATTGTTGCCAAGGGATTGAATGATGTATTTAGTTTTGTCTTGTTGTTATGGAGTAGTCCTTTCCAAGAGATTGAAAATTGTGTTTAGTTGTATCTTATTGTTATGATAGATGTTTGGCATGGCTATATAAAAGTATTGTGCTTATTAGTACCTGCTAGGTACTATTGCTTTTGCATTGGTAAATTAATTTGCGTGGAAATCCATGACAATCTAATGAAATTTCCTTGACAATCAGAAATTAAAATAATTTTATAATGTACCAATGACATATACAATTTTAATATTATTTTCCTCGTTACCCATAAACAATGATTAAATCAAATCTCTTATTTTTTTTTTTATAAATTGGAATTTGTTAATGTTTGTGATGTGAAATTTGTGTGTTTTATAAGGAATTTTGGTTGCATACAGTGAATAAAGTTACAGTTTCCTAGTACACATATATTTTTTAAATTATTTTGTCCATTCACAATAAACAATGAATAATCCTCGTAAACTATGTAATAAGAATTTTTGTTGAATTTAAGTTTTTCACATATTATAGTACTCCAATACCAATTGCATTTAACCTACGCTTTTTATAATAATATTTAATTTCTTTAACTTTTTGAGAAAGAAAATGATACTTGGACTTGGACTAAGATGATACCAATGTGTTATTACAAGCAATGACACTAAGATGACACATGCAATCTATTGTTATCACCAAGCCAGATGGGTATGAATTAATGCACAACTGCCATATTACCTAAAACAAATTTAAAAAAAATTATTTTATTCATTAGAAGAAAACACTATAAAAAATATTTGTCATGTAAATATTAAATGGTGACAACTGCAGCCATAATATTTATAAAGCTTTGCCTCTCTCGCAGAGGCTACCACACTTGTTTGATTTTGTTGTGGCCACATGTTGTACTTCCATTGCTACCAACATAGCTTGTAAACTGTACTAAACCTTTTAAATGTGTGTAGTTATGAATCACCGTGATACATATTACTACTTTGGCCTACTCTGCTACTACCCTTGACAGGTATTTTTTGTTTCCCTTTTTATGCATAGATGCAACAAAAAACATATTTACTTTAGTTTACTAGATGAATACCACTTACAAAATAAAATTAGGTGATTTAAATAGAATAAAAATCATGAAAAACCAAAAAGTGATATTTTTAAAACTTAGGGCTTGTTTTTATAGAGCTATATATCCATAAAAAGAATCAGGGATTTTAAAAAACCCAAACTTTTAACCACCATTATGGAAATTGGATAGGGTTTGTTAACCAAGAGTTAAATATCTATATAAATATTTGAAACTTGACATATAATGGAAAAAATCCCAAATATTTCATACTATAAATTAAAAAATAAAACAATCTTTAGTTGTATTTGAAACTCAAGAATAGGGGAAAAGCCTAAAATTTTTACACCGTGTGCTTTTCTATTTTGGTTAAAAATAACTAACAAAATTAAAAGAAACTACTTCCAATTATAGTGCTAGGAAATATTATTATTTTCTACAATGATGTACAGAACATAGTTATTGAGCCCCTTATTCGGCTAAGTATGGACCCACACCAACTTGACAAACATCTCGATGTGAGGTAATCACTTGATATGATTGCCATTTTGGTATCTTTTACACCAACTAGAGGAATCAATGCACATCTTGCGCCAGCTGGTAGGCAGTTACCTAACACACATTTTTAGAGCATCTTCATGAGTGGCTACATGTGGCAACCAAGGTGATAGAGTTAATGGAATGATCAACAAAAGCTCTAACTCATCACCTGACATGCACTCTCCACCTTGGCACATATATGCTCCTGTGCAATTCAAAATCAAGCTTGAACCAATGAGTGAGGGATGCGATTTGATGCAATGAAGCTCTGATAAATTGGTTCTGCAACATAATTACTACCATTGGCATGAGAATTCACATAGATGCCACTAAGGCTCATAATGCATACATCCAAGCTCGCCTATGAGCCTCTGGGTAGATAAATAGCTTAAGAAATTTACTTATTTTGTTTTGATGTACTCTGTTTTGATAAACTTTGATTAATGAATGCTGAAGGATACAATACATATAATGGTTATGGTTTACCTCTCTTTGATATTGTTAGTGAATGCACATAGAATGAACTGATTAAATGTAGTAATCTCATTATAGTTATGTTAAGTGTGATGTTTTCAAGCTCTTGGTTTATGGTGTTAATGATGTCTCTCTAAATTATGATGACATCAACATACTATGTAGGAATAGCCTAAGTATATATGAGATCTCATGCCAAGTGATGTTATCCTTGCATAAAGAGTGAGCCTAGCATGAAATTGATCTAAAGCATCCCATTGACCCCTCGAAGTATTAAATGATGCTAAGCTCTAAGTGAAACAAAGGCTTGCACCCTTGAGATAAGAGAACCATCCAATATAGGCTTGCACCTATAGACCATCAGACCTAGCCTGGAAATGGCTACGCCATTGAATCTACCAAAGCCGTTGTTGAGATGATCAAGTCCTATAAGGAATTAGTTGTACCATGGCACAATTAGCCCAATACGGGCCTCAATTCTTTCTCTTCTACACTTTAAGTGAGCGCATTAGGCTTGTACCTTATGAGAATTGATGCCAAAATAGTTGAGTGAGAAATATTGAGTACTACAAGAATGTATCATGTTTGCACCTAGTTGTAATAAGTCTAGAATTGACTTGGACAACTAGATAAGTGCCTAAACCCTAATTAAAGTATAACATTTTGGTTCCATTATCAGGACTCGTGTTGAATTTTATTATTTTAATGGTGCGATAGAACCATTATCTGACTCTCCCTTGAGAACATCAAACACTAACTACAACAGGTGGAAGATAACTTTGTACTAAAACACCCAACCTATAGAGGACAAAATTCAAGGAAGTGGGTTCAAAACAACCTATATGATGCTTTGTATGAGGTCTTATTTTGTGAACTACCTAATCATGTGTACCAATGGTTGGTTGCCTAAGCAAACCACAAAAAAATTAATCTATGGACAATGCTTTGAGTGGATGAAAGAGCGCTTAGAGAGCATTGAGGCTCTATATGCCACTTGGATGAGAGTAGTAGACAAATCATGTTAAGGAATGCTAAACAGTTACATGCTTGAGTTTGTAGTATCAACATACTCCTACCCTGAAGAAGTAGAGTATCAATTCTTATATGATCTAAGAGGCACACTTGTGAAAGAGTTTGGCATGGATCTTAAGAAACTAATGGTAGATTATGGCTTTGAAACCATGAGAATGTAAGGTTAAATTCCTTTCATGTTTGAGCAGCATAGAGGGGGAGAAGGGGACGTGTAGGTGAAGCATAATAGAAGGAGACAAGCAAATTAACACCAGAGATCTTAGGCGATAAAATTATAATAAGATAAGGCATAGGCTGATAGAATATCTAGAACCTAGAACTGTCGAGAGAACTCGTAGTGAGTGGGAAGGGCATGGGGAAGGAACTCTTGAATTGCAACAACACCAAGAGGAGAGAAACATTGAAGCCATAAATCAAGCTCAATAATTGATGGGTGAAGAATGCGCTAGGTCCCTACAAAATTTCATAATTGAAGATGCACCAAAACCACCTACCGCCTTTGTACCTGCAACACAAGCTCATGCACCGAATCCCCCATGTGAAGAAAGAAGAGTGATAAATGACCCTGTTGTCCACATAAATTTTGACCATTTTATAGACTTAGAGTATAATTTTGTACTTGAACAAGTTTATCCTTACAAGGATTTCAGTGAGGATACCTCTAGAGCATTGGGTGCTAGTTCACCAAAATAGAAAGAAAGCATAGATGTACTAGCTCAGCCAATGTTAGCTTCACATATTGGGCAATATCCTAGAGGAAGTGGCCCAGTGCCACAAGTTAGTAGTACATCTCCATCCTCATCTATGACACTAGAAATAACAATGGGACCACTACCTAACCTAGTAGTAGGAGGCATTGAAGGACCACCACCAAGAAAAACACCAAGGGGCAAGCACCTCAGATGATAGAGACCCATACCACATATCTATTATGAGATGATCATACACTTGCAATAGTATTGTGGCATAAATAATGTCATAGAGCATGTGTTAAAGTGTGAATTACAATGGTGAACTCAGGGTATAACCTAGTTGGAAAACAAATCAACATAGTTCATGATAACTCTACTTGATTGCACTCATACCTGGTATAGGAAATTTTATCCTAACCAAGCTATGATTGACTATGACACCTTGAAGGAATCATTCCTGAAGGAATTTAACATACCCAAGTTTGAACAACAGAGCATCACCATGCTCAAGGATATTAACCAAGGGCACTTAGAAAGTGTGCACCTATATGATGCAAGGTTCAAGACTCTCCTTTCCAAGATTGCTTATGACATTCACCCCTCTTAGTATGCATAATGGTTCACTGGAGGATTGTTCATATCATTTCAAAGAGCACTATCCATGAAGACATTCATTGACCCTCATGAAGTGCTTGAAGCAATGCTCAAAGCCAAGGCAGTCAGGAGTATCGATACTAGAATTAGCCCATTAATGGAGGTAAAAATTACATCTATGGCTAGACAACTCTAAAATTTGATTGCTAGTTCAACATAAGATGCTCAAAGTGGAGTATGGTGCACCAACTATGAGTTGAAAAATTATAATAGGAATAACTACCCTTAAAAGAATGTGCACACATTACTTCTCAGTTGTGAGGTTTGTCATGAGGTATGTGATGTTCACAACTACCATTTTTTGTAACGTGCTAGTTAGGTTAACATAAACATCTATTACTAGTTTTGTAATGCTTACACTCATACTACATCTGACTGTCAAGTGATCAATGAGATGCATGAGAATATGGAGAGCTGTGCACAATAGGCAATTAAAACAGTTGGAAGACCAATTAACCAAGGAAATGAGGGCTATGTCCAACAAAATGTAGGCTATGGGATGTAAAGTGGTGCTAGAGTGTAAGGTCGAGGATGTAGTGGAGGAAGATTCCCATCATTTTCATATTACAAGTGTAGTTTGATAGAGCATTACAAACATAACTACCCTTCACATCTAACGTGTGGGTATTATCTAGGAATACATAAGGTCGAGGAATGCCATAAATTGTACAAAAAATTAGCCTAAGGTAAGCCTGGTGTAGACAATGGTGAAATAATGATCTTACATGAGCTAAAAATGGGGAAGTGGACTTTGAAGGTGCAACTGACCTGCATAGAGCCAATCAAAGTGCATGCAACTACTTGTAATGGATTCACCACTCAACCACTAGTTGTGATAGTACCAAATCTGCACCTAGAATATGGGGAATATAGTTGTACGAAGCACATAACATAGTTTGAACCCAAATATACACTTTACCTAGACCCTACACACCAAAAAGATGTATTTCAGTAGGCTGAGTGTGATTTAAAACCTATAAGGGGAACTCCAACTGGTATGAGACCTAAAAGTGCAAGCTGTAGCCTCTTATAAGAAGCAATATGGTCAAGAGGTTGAGGTATAAGAGCTAATGGAGACCTTGTTCCTCCTACAGATATAAGGGATGTTGTCCTTATTAAATAACTTGCTTTTGGAGTATGCATGGTAGAAGCTAGTTGAATTCACTATTCCATGCATGGATAGGGTATGAGAAATCATACATACACAAAATGTAGAGTATGATCAAAAAATCCTAGTGAATGCCACCATTAATGGATGGTCTATATGCGAGGTCCTCATAAAGACAAGCATTGAATTTAATATCTTGACCAAGAACACATGGGAGAATATGGGTAGGCTAGCCTTGAGGCCTTCCCCTCATGTACTTTTCATGGACAAAAAATCCATGATACAAATAATTATAATTCTAAAAATCACCGTTATAGATATCATGGGCATCGAGTTCTATTTTGAATTTAAATGATCGAATTGGCTGAACAAGATAATTATCCAACACTCCTGGGAAGGCCATGGCGCTATGTGAATAATGTCGATATACACTTCAAGAAGTATTATATGAGCTTTGAAAATGGTAAGGAGAGGGTAGTGATCCCCTTCTCAAGTGACCAAGGACCCCCTATGTAGAAAGTGTTGATCTTTAGGATGAGATCAACCATATCTATAACATCATAGTGCAAGGCATTGAGACTCTCAACCCCAATAACCAAAGATTGATTTCTTGGGAAGATGGATAGTTGGCCTCAAACATCATTGACATTGCTTATGACCAATGGGTTGAAGAAGCTTATGAGATGATTATTCAAAGTTGTTGCTTAGTAAGGATGAAGGTGCCAAAACCTATGAGGATTAGTTGGGTCTAAATTAATCACATTACAAAGAGATAGATCCCTTACGATAGAAAGAAGGGAAAGAGAGAGTTTTTCCTAAGCAAAGGTAAACTTGCCACGCTTCCAAGATATGAGGGGAGAAATCTTATGGAAGAATATGTCCATGACCTTGAGTCATGCATCCCAAAGGAGGTAAACAAGATGGGCACATAGGTGTATAGTTTGAGAAGCATTACGGCTCATTGGTGGGAAACTTAAAGGCCTAGCTTACCAACTTGGCAAGATGTAAAAGTATCCATCTATACCATATTTAGTTAAAGCATTGGGGACCTAGACATTTTTGCATACTTTGGTGATTTAGTCCCAATAGTGCATGTGTTCTTATGCAAAGAAACAAGGGCCGACTACAGTTCAAATGCCCCAAGGAACTTTTGGGTGCATGCCTTCTATAAAACCTTGAAGATGTGGGCATGCTCATGGTATGTTATCAATGAAATGCATCACAAAATATCCAGATGAGATGTCTTAAAGGAGATGTTTGTGCACACCTTCTCCTTTTCCTCACATAACCTAGAATTTATTGAGCCATTACAAGTAATTCGAAGGGAAGTGCTTGAGGACACTACAATCTTAGAGGAGAGCCTAAAATATATGTTCAGAGAGACAGGATAGGCACTCCCAAATTTATTTGAGGAGCAAACACTCAACAATGACTCAAATGATGAAGACATTGATATTTGAAAGGCACACAATTGGACATCCTTGATAGGCAAAAGGAAGCTCATGCACCAAGTAGAGGATAACACCCCTAACAAAGAAGACCCTACTCATCTTCACATAAAAATAACTAAGGGAAGTAGGAAAGTCAAGGAATCACATTAGGAGAGGAATGAGCCCTACCATGTGCTACTCAAAACTAACCAAGTAGACATCAGCTCAGAAGAGGAACCAAAGGTGGCTACTCTGGGTGCATATTGGTTTGACATAGAGCTACCATGAATTATGGACCTCCTAAAGAAGTTTTAAGGCTTGTTCCCTTGAAATTATTGAGATATGAAGGGAACCCACCCTTCCCTTATTAAAATGAGTATAAATTAGGTAGACAACACAAGATTTGTCAAGAAGTGACCTTATAGAATGAACCCCAATCTCTATACCAAGGTCAAAATGGATATTAATGGGATGTTGGCCACATGTGTCATCTACCCTATGCAAGAATATGAATGGGTGAGCCCATGGTTATTATCACCAAGGAGGATGATAACATTCATATTTTCATTGACTATAGATTATCAAATGCTGCCTACATCACTGACCCCTTTTGACTCTGTTCACCGATGAAGTCTTGGATGGCATTTCAGGCTATGAGATTTACACCTTCACTGATGGGTTCTTAGGATACCATCAAGTCCATATTTAAGAAGAGGACAATACCAAGATAACCTTTATGATAGAATGGGGTTGTTTTACATACAACATGATGCCCTTTGGACTCAAGAATGTGTCAGCTATGTTTTCCTAAGTGGTGATCACCATGTTTAAATATTTCATTCACAAGATCCTCCAAGTGTATTTAGATGACTGGTCTATGTAGGGACTAGTGAAAGATCATTATGATAGCATGTGCCTCATGTTTGAAAGGTATAGAAAATTATAGATATCCTTGAATCTCAAGAAGTACATCTTCGTAACACCATTTGGCACCTTGCTTAGGCACATCATCTATAAAGATGATCTACCTTTCAATCTTGCAAAGATTGCAATTATTCTATAGCTCCAAACCCCTTCTACATAGAAAGATGTTCATACATTTTTTAGATATCATGGCTACTATAAAGAGTTAATAAGGGGTTATGCAAATATTTTGGCACCATTAGAGGATCTCTTGCATAAGGATGACCCATTTTATTGGGGTGAAGTGTAAGAGGATGCATTTGAAACTTTGAAGCTCAAGTTGGCTAGCACACCTATTTTATAATTTCCTGATTGGATAACTCCATTCCACATACATGTTGATACATCTGGATCTACCATTGGTTCCATACTGGTGCAAATTAGTGAGGTAAAAATGAATCAATCCATCTCCTTTGTAAGTAGGAATTTGACCCAAGTAGAGTAGAACTATACAATAATTGAATATGAGGCATTGGCCATGGTATACACCCTACAAAAATTTAGGCAATACTTGTTGTCAAACCCCTTCATCTTCTTCACCAATCTTGAGGCACTTAAGTACCTCATGAACAAGCCCATTATCCATGGGAAAATTTATAGATGGTTATTTATGTTTCAAGAGCTCCAATTATCCATTGTAGTGAATCCTAAAAAATAGAATTTGGGCCCAGACCATTTATCCTGCATCAATTCTGGTGATACAATAGTGACCATTAAGGATGACATGCCAAATGCACAAGTTTATATGGTCCAATATGTCATTGAAGAGTTGGTAGAGATATCCTCTTTTCTAACATCTAGGTCTGTGCCTTAGACCATGATAACCAAAGAGAAGAAACAACTCATAGTTTTCATCAACCCCTTTTAGATCATCAGTAGGGAGCTATACAAATTAAGTCATGATGAAGTCCTATAATGATGTGTCTTAGAACATGAAAGGGACTCTATCTTATAAGAGGTGCATGAGGGGATAAAAGGAGGCCGTTATGATAGAAACACAATGGCATGAAAGGTATTGCAATTAGGCTTGTGGTGGCCAAGTTTGTTCAAAGAAGTAAAATATTGCACCAAGGCATGTGACATATGCTAGCACACAAGGAAGATCAACTATTGGGATGAGATGCCCCTCATTCCCATAGGTACCATTTGAAAAATGGGCCATTGATTTTTTTAGGATGATTACTCCTATAGCAAGGCACATAGGTGCAAGATACATTCTAGTGGCCACCTATTATTTCACCAACTGGGCCAAGGTAGTGCTAATGAAAGACTACATAGTTTCTACAGCTATGAGGTTCATATGGAAAAACATCATAAGTCACTAGGGGTACCCACTCAGTTTGACTAGTGATAGATGCACACACTTCATCAATGAAACTATGTAGATCCTACTGACCAAATACATGGTGGTGCATCATAAGATAATGCCTTATTGTCTACAAATGAATGGCACAACTGAGGCATTCAACAAGATTCTAGGGACATGCCTCATGAAGATATACAACATAGGTTGAAAAGATTAAAATAATTGAGTGTCAGTATTATTATGGGCATACCACATGACCTATAAGTGATTGAACAAGGTTACACCATTTCAACTAATGTTTGGTGCTGAGGTGGTTTTACCAATGGAGTTCATGGTTCCATCATTATGCATTTCATGTTTTGGTTATCTAGATGACCAAGATTCCTTCAACACAAGGTTGAAAGACTTGGAGCTCTTAGATGAGATGCGTGCCCAAGAAAGATGGATCAATTAGATAGAGAAAGTGTGCAAAAAGATATGACATGATAGGAATATAAAGTGCAAGGTACTTTTTGAAGGAGCATTGGTCCTACTCTATGACTCCAAGTACCTTAAGCACCTGGAAAATTTTTAAATTAGGTGGATGGGACCTTATGCCATCCATAGCATATTAGAGATAGGCACATGTAAGTTACAAATGTTGTTAGGTGAAATGTTCCCTAGGCATTTTAATGGCAACTAACTGAAGCCTTATAGACAATAGGATGGTGCTTATGCCATCAAAACATCAACTTACTGGTCACAAGTTAGTTGTGTTATGCTAACCAAAATAAAGTTTGGTGCAAGCCAAACATTTCCTTATGTTTTATGTTATGTTGGTGATGAGTGAATAAGTAACACTTTGAGTCCCATAGGAGAGCTATTTTGGCACTTCCATGCATAATACCTATCGAGTGAGTCGAACATGGTTGCCTTCTAACACTAAAGGCTATACACCTAAGTTTTTGGGTGTGAGGATGTCACCATAATTGAAGAGTACAAAGTGAACAAAGTGAGGTGCACAAGATGATAAGTGCATAACAAACTTGGAGAATGAAGTGTTGGAGGACTAATGCAAGGGATTTGTATAGGGTAGGCCAAGCCAAGGTAAGAAATGAAAGTGCAGAGAAATTGACTAGTGAAAGAGAAACACACTTGGTAAAAAGTGTGGCATTGAAAAATGGAATCATGGAGGTTGAATCACACACATGTGAGGCTCTACACCCAGGTTACCATAAGGAAGGTGAAGGTCACACCAAGATGATTGAAGTGCAAGAGGAAAATCATCCAGATAAGATGGCACTGACCCAATGGTAGGCAAGAAGTGACTGTTTGAAAACAACTATCACTTCACTAGAAATACCATTTAGAGAATTTAATGAGGTGATGGTGGAGACACAAATATCCACATTAAATGCATAGGTGGTGGTGGATGTTCATGGATTTCACATTTTTTAGTAGATTCTAAGAAATATAGGCACTACCACATGATTACTCATCTGTAATTAAGATAGTATTTGAGGTTAAGGTATAAAGAGGCCCATGATGCACTAGTTTAGGTTACAAACCTTAAGTTAATTTGAAATATAAATGCAAAGTAAAACTAGATCTGAACTAGATCCAAAGTGAAAAAATGCTACCTAAGTGAATCCTTGAGCACCCATAACCACAAAAAGAAAATGTTTGAATAGAGAGTGAAAATACGCTCCCTTTAAAATTTGAATAGAGGAGTGTAGGGCATGTATTATGATAAAATAGGATAGCAAAAAACTTGAGTGAAATTGAGGCCATCATTAATGGTGAACAAAGCATAAAATTTGAATTTGTAGTTGTAGATCCTATGACTATTAAAAGTGATAAGAAACATTAAAGGCTTCAGTACAATCAATAGACCATTCTTCAACACTATCTAGTTTAGAATGGGGAAGAAACAAATGAGTTCTAGTCCATTTCATAAGCAAAAGGATAACAAATGGGTATGGATGATAGAAGAGATGACCACTACAAAGAACAAAGTATAGCTAGTGGAAGGGGTTAACATCACTAAGGTTGACCCCAAGGCACTCACCAAAATGTCCTATAGATAAATGTAGTTTTCCCTGGAGGTCTTGGTTGGGAAAACTTAGGTGTCCTTCACACACACCTATAGGCTAAAAGAATACAACCACCACACCTTGAGCAATATGCATGAGCTAGCACAAGACTAGATGGCTTACATGGGAGAAAAGATAGAAGAAAGCATAACATTATTTGATTTCTCCATTTGAGACAAGCTTACAACCATTGACACAACTTAGCTCTATGAGTTACCATGTTTTGACACGCTAGAGGAACTCGTACAGTTCCTCCTTTCATGCATCTATGGGGACTACTTATACTTTATAGAGAGGTGCATACAGTTATCAACACACCTAATTTGTATAATCATTGAGCTCATAGACTCAGGTGAAAACATACACCTTATGATGTATAAGTAGAGAGGGTCATGAAAATCTATGGGTAATATAAGGGAGGATTTACATTCCCAATAAAAGATATAAGGGACCTTGGGATAAGGGCCATAATGTACCTCATGAGCTCCAAGATTTTCCTTGAGGGGGATGGATGGACATCAATGAGGCCTACTTGTGCATCGCTCACCATATGGTGTAAGGGGTCAAGTTCAACATTGCCAAATTCATGGTTGAGGAGATGGTAAATAATGCACTTTAGTGTCACAAGGGGTCAATAGTGGTCTTAATCGTCATGGAGGAGATTAGCATGCCTAATGGTGATGAAGACAACATCTGGGTCTTCTCAGTACATAAATACTCCTTAGGATTTACGTACCAAGACTTCACCTACCCACCTTCCTTCTCCTAGAAATACAAGACCTGAGTGATGGGGTGGTGTGCCCATTACATAGAGGCATTCAGGATAGAATGGCATATCCTTGATGAGCTTCTCCAAAACATGTTTATAAAAATGACCTTCACCATCATGCAACACTTCTATGTAGTGCACATGGAAATTACAAATGGTAACCATTCAGGTTAGATCGTATTTTACACAAAGTATTTCAGGAATGCACTAAGGAGAATTCCCAATGCACAGTAGCTAACATATTAGTAAAGGCCATGGATTGGAAAAGAGCAAGTTATGGTGCCAATATGTGCACCCAGGAGGAAAAACTATAAAATATGAGGAGAAGGTTTTGCTAATGTCAGACCATCTACTAGGTCATAGCTTACAACTAACCAAGTGTGTTGCCATCCATGTGTTGGGGTCCTAGATATCTTTGATAGGGAATGCAAACCCTGAATTATAGTAGCCCAAGAGCTTTATGATCCTCTCAACCTCCACTTCATCCTTCATTTGATGGATTCTTGACCTTGTGCTTGGGAGCCCTATGATCCTACTGATGAAGTGCACTAATATCCTCATGTACCATCCTAAAAAATAGAAGTAGTTGCCATGTACGTGTAAGAGAAGTAATTTTACCAATTCCTCTAGCTTTCCAAAGATTGGAAGCTTGAATAATTTTATTGTGCCTATTGTTTCTAGTTTATCTTAGATGGAGATGTCAAAGAGTGCAACACCTACCTTAGTATTATTTCCTATGTCAACCATCTAGTCCTAGTTGAGTTTTTGTACATTTCTCCCTATCTGATGGTTATAATACTTCAATTTGCACATGTGTGTAAGGGATACCCATTTATCCCCCACCATAACCTCTAGGAGGAATTGCATCTCTTTATAAGCAAGCTTTGCACTTGCTTCTATGTCTATCACCATAATGCTGATACCTTTTACTAGCTAAACCTCCCATTTCATAGTAGATACATCTTTCATCGATCTCACCTTATTTACATCCTTATGTGCATGTGGTGGACATATACTTAACCTTTTATTACCTATTCTAAAACTAATACTATTGAAATGTCATTGGTTGATAGTTTTAAAGCCCAAAATGGTGATTGACACTTCTTCACAATCATAAAAACTATGATTGTGTCTTTGGCTCTCAAGATTCCTACATTGTTAATGGTAGCCTTGACATTTTATAGATCTTATACTACCCTATACTCTCTTAATTTCTCTCCACTTTCCTTCTTTATAATTCAAATCAGAATGCAATCGTGTCTTGGTTCAACCATTCTTGCTTGGGGGGTTGTGGATGCTCTAGTTATCTATGGTAGTGCTTTTTGGTTTTTGGTAGCTTCATCTCTATTCAGCTCTATGTTCTAGTTTGAATTTGTACAAGGTTTATAACCTATTCAAATTTATTGTTCACCCATTTATACTCTATTTTTATCTACCTCATTAATGGTTGGTGATTAATGTCTCGGCAGCATGTGGATTTCTTGAAATCTATTAAACCCATGAAATTTGTTAAAATCCACCACCAAATCCTCATTTATTATGGTCTTTGTGCTTTTTCCATCATAACATTAATTTTTCTAATGGTTTATTTGGTGTAGTAATAGGTGATTCAAATGATCACTTCCCATCGACCATTGGGTGGGTGCCAGCTATCTCAATGATCTTTCTCTTATGATTTATTCACCTTAGTGTGACCTTCACCCTTCTTATGGAAACTTGGGTGTAGAACTTCACATGATCATGCTTCATCCTCCTTGATTCCATATTTTCTTACTATTTCACTTCCTTACAAGTGTATCTCTCTTTCTTGATCAATTTATCTATGATTTCATATCTCATGCTTCGACCTTCCCTACCCCATACAAATATTTTCACTAGTCCTCCAACACTTCATTCTCTATTATTGATTTCTTGCACATGAATATCTTTCATGCCTCCTTTTGTTAACTTGTACTGGGATTTCTAAGCTTGGTAAACTTCATACACCCATAAACATAGGTGTCTAGCCTCAGGATCTTAAAGATCATCATGCTTGACTCACCTAACTGGATTTATGCATGTAAGTGCTAGAATAGTTCTCATGTGGGCCTAAAAGCACTAAACCTATTCACCTAACATAAATGAAACAAATAAAATAAAATATTTGGCTCGTGCCAAACTTTATTATGATCAACACAAAAAAATTGACTTGTGACTAGGAAGTCTTTGTCTAATGGTGGAAGCACTAACTTAGAGACTATAGGGTTTCAATCTATTACCATGGAAATAACCATGTATCATTTCACCTAAAAACATGTATAACTTACATGCACCAATATCCAATATATTACTGATGACATAAGGTCCCATCCCTCTAATCTACAATTTGCTTGGGTGCTTGAGGTACTCTGAGCCATATAGCAAGACTAGTACACCTTCAATAAATACTTTGAGCTTAATGTGCTTATCATGCCATAGATTTTGATGTGCCTTTTATATTTTTTGGCTCCATATTTATTGGGCATGTGTCTTGTCCAAGCATTCCAAGTCTTCCAAGTATACACTCAAAGATTCTTGGCCATCCAGTCAACCAATACACACAATACACAATGAGGGCACTATAAATTCCATAGGTAAAATGGACTTTACACCAAAAACTAGTTGAAATGGTGTAGCCTTGTTCAAGTGCTTGTACATAGTGTGATAAACCTACAATATTATTGACACATAATCATACCAATATTTACGACCAATGATGCATATTTCTATGAGGCATGTTCCTATTATCTTATTGAATGCCTTAATGGTGTCATTCACTTGGGGATGAGGAGTCATTTTATGGTGAGCCACCATATATTCAGTCAGCAAGATCTAAAATATTTCATTTATGAAGTGCATTCTACAGTGGCTAGTCAAGATAAGTGGGCATCCATAGTGACTGATGATATTATCTAAGATAAATCTTATGGCTGTGGTAGTTATACAAGCTTTAGTCAGCGTTGCCTTGACCCACTTGGTGAAGTAATTTGTGGCCCCTATGATATATCGTGCACCTTGTAGCAGGAGCAATAGGCCCAACAAAGTCAATGGAACATTTTAAAAATGGTTCCTAGGCAAGGATGGGGATGAGATGCATCTCATCCTGGTGGTTTGGTTTTCTTGTGCACTAGTAGCTGTCACATGTTTTGGTGCATTCTTTTGCATCTTGGAATAGGGTTGACCACCATAAGCTTGATTATAATATCTTGCACATCTCTATTGCAATGACCTCCATCAATCCCCTAATGCATATATTGCAAGACTAATTCCCATTCATGCTCTAGGACACATTTGTATAAGACTTCATCATGACTCAGCTTGTACAGTTCCCCACTAATGAGTTGAAAAGGGGTGGCATGAATTATGATATGCTTCTTGTCCTTAGTCATCGTAGTCTGGGACATAGATCTAGATGTTGAAAATGTGGTTATCTCTAGCAAGTTTTCCAAGACATGCTAGACCCTATAAAGTTTTATGTCAGGCATATCATCCTCAATAGTCACTATCATATCACTAGAGTTGATGTGGGATAGATGGTCTGGGCCCAAGTTTTATTTTCCAAGCTTTACTATAACAAAGAACTAGAATTATTGAAATAAAATAATTCATCAACAAATGTGCCTATGGAGAATGAGCTTGCTCACCAAGTACTTAAGAACATCATGATTAGTGAAAAAAAGAAAGGGGGTAGCCAATAAGTATTGCCTAAAATTCTATAGGGTGTAGACCATGGAAAACACCTCATGCTCAGTTGTGGTGTAGTTTTTTTATACCTTGGTTAGTTTTTTGCTTGTAAAATAATTGGGATGATCTATTTTTCCTCGCCTAGTTGTGCCAGAATGACACCAATCACAATACCAAATGCATCAACATGGACATGGAATGGAGTTTCCCAGTCAGGAAATTACAATATCAGTGCACTTGTTAGTTTGAGCTTCAGGCTCTCAAATGCATCTTCCCATGATGTACCCTAATATAATGGGCCATCCTTTCACAAGAGATCTTTTAGAGGTGCTGCAATCTTGGCATATTTCCATATGAACTTCCTATAGTACCTAAAATGTCTAAGAAAGGTGTGAACATCTTTATGCATTGATGGGTTTTGGAGTTGAATGATGATTGAAATCTTTATTAAATCAATGAGTGGACCATCCTTACAGATGATGTGCCTAAAGAAAGTTCCAAATGTTGTTGCAAAAACACATTTCTTGGAGTTCAAATAAATTTGTAATTGCCTACACCTTTCAAACATAAGGCACAAGTTGTCATAATGATCCTTCACTAAACCATACACAATCTAGTCATCTAAGTATACTTAGAGGAACTTGTGAATTAAGTCTTTTAAAGCAGTGATCACCACTCAAGAGAATATGGTTGGTGCATTTTTCCATCCAAAGGGCATCACATTGTATGCAAAACATCCCCATTTTATTACAAAGATGCTTTTACGGTTGTCCTCCTCCTCGATCTAGACTTGATGGTATCCTGAGAACCCATCAATAAAGGTGTATATCTTGTAACTTGTGATGCCATCTAAGACTTCATTGGTGAATAAATTTGGGAAGGGGTTGGTTACGTAGATAGCATTAAATAGTGTATAGCTAACATAAATATAGATGTGCTCATCTTTCTTGATATTTATGATCATGGGGCTAACCCATTAAAATTCCTACACAAGGTAGATTATGCCTATAATTAGCATACCATCAATCTCTATTTTGACCTTGGTGCAAATATTGGGGTTCATCCTGTAAGGTTGCTTCTTGATAGGTCTTGTACCATCAACTAGCTTGATCCTCATCTTCTTGAGGGATGGGTGTGTGCCTTTCATGTCTCTATAGTTTTGAGGGAACAAGTCTTAAAATTCCTTCAAACGGTCCAAACTACATGCCATCTCTATGTCAGACCAATAGGTTCCTAGAGTAGCAATCTTTGGTTCCCCTTCGGAGCTTGATATCTACCTTTATAGTTTTTAATGGTGAGATGTAGGGTTAATTATTTTCCTAGTGTAAATCCTCAACTTGTAAATTGCACTCAATTATTTGTATCTGAATATGGGTAGGGTCTTCTTTTGGGGTGTTATCCTCAACTTGGCACACTAACTTTATTTTTACTGTCAAATTCTTCCAGTAGCACACCTTCCATATGTCATCATATTAAACACTAGAGTCATTGTTGATGGTTTGATATTTAAAGAAGGTTGGGAGTGCTAACCATTTTTCACCAAACATGTCTTTTAGGTGCTCTTCCATTATTATAGTGTCCTCAAACACTAACCTTCAAACTACCTACAGTGGCTCAATCAATTCAAGGTTATGTGAAGAAAAGGATAAGTTATGAACAAACCACTCCTTAATGGCATCCCAATTGGCTATCTCATGGCACATCTAATTGAAAATGTACCATGCTTTCACCCAACTTTAAGGTCATATAGAAGTTGTGCACCCATAGATTCCTTGGGGCATTTTCACCATAGACAGTCCACATTTATTCATAAAGGCACACATGTGTCATAGGGTCAAAGTCACAAAAGTAGGTTGATATTTATAGGTCTTTGTTGATCTTTCTAAATCTAATGAAAATGGCTACCTTCACATATTACCAAGTTGGTAAGCTAGACTTTTGCACTACCCACTAATAAGCGGTAGTGCTCTTTAATGTATACACTAGTGCACCCATTCTATCCACCTCTTTTTGGATGTATGATTTGAGGTCATAGACATATTTCTCCATGGAATTCCTCCCCTCATATATTAGGATCATTTCATGTTTTCCCTTACTAAGGCAAAACACTCTCTTTCCCTTCTTCTTGGTGCAAAGGATCCACCTTTTAAAAGTGTGATCAATTTGGACCTAACCTATCTTTACTAATTTTATCACTTTTGCATGCACCAAGTGGCACCTTTGACTAGTGGTCTCATATGATTCCTTGACCCATCAGGTGTAGGCAACATCAATGGTGGCTAAGGTTGATTTTCCATCTTCTCAAGAGAGGACTCCTTGATCATTTGGATCTAGAGTCTTACTGCCTTGCACCATGATGTTATATATGTGGTTGATCTCATCCTTGATGTTCATGCTCTCAACATAGGGGGTGCTTGGTCATTTGATAGGTGTATAACTACCCTCTCTTTTCCATTCTCAAATGTCATGTATTACCTTTTGAAGCACATATCTACATTGTTTGCATAACACTATGGCCGTATTATAAGCTCGAGGTAGATGTCCTATTCTGCTAACTTGATCACTTCAAATTTAGTGTAGAATTTGGTACTCATGATATATACAATTATGATCTTTATAATTTTGATAGGCTACACCTAGGTCTTATTGGCCATGAAAATTACATGTGGGGAAGGCCTCAAGGCTATCCTACCCATTTTATCCTAGGTGTTCTTAGTCAAGATGTTGACCTCGATGCCTATGTCTATAAGGACCTCACAAATAGACCATCCATAAATAGTGGAATCTATGAGGAGTTCTTGGTCATATTCAACATTTTTCGTATGCCAAACTTATCACACTCTCTCCATGCATGGTGTGGTGATCTCAACTTGATTTTGACCTACATGCTCCAAAAATAAGTTCTTCAATAGGGGAAACATTCCCTCTATTTGTAGGAGGTGTAGGATTTTAGTTAATTCTTGTATCTCAATTTCTTATCTATCCTACTTCTTATGAGAGGCAACAACCTACACGTTTAGGTCTCATGCTAATTGGATATCCCCTTGCAAGTTTTGGATGACACTCATAGCCTGATATAATACATCTTTTTGGCACGTTGAGTTTGGGTATGTTATAACTTTTGGTTTTGGCTATATCATGCACTCAGTGTGACCCTTATCCCCATATTATAAGTATAACTTAGGTTTTGGTGTAATTGGCGACTAAGTTATGAATCCACTACGGGTAGTTGCCTACACCTTGACTATCTCTGTGTGGGTTATTTGTGCCTTTAAGATATATTTTTCTATTTTTGGCATACATCTGATCATTCCTATGCCCTTATCTATTCCAAGCCTTCCTTGGGTTAACATTTTGTACAAGTCAAGGCATTCTTCAACCTTATGGGACCCTTGACAATACCCACATGTGGGATGTGTATGGAAGTCATGTTGATAATGCTCTATCAAGTCACACTTATAACATTAGTATGGTAGGAACCTTCCACCACCACATCTTCCACCTCACCCTCTATTGCCTCATTACATCCCAAAGTCTATATTTTATTGACCATAGCCTTCATTTCCTTAGTTATCTTTCCCTCTAACTATTGTAGTGGCCTACCATGCACCACTTTCCATGTTCTCACACATTTCGTTAATCACCCAATAATTAGTAGTAGTATGGTTGTAGGCATCACACAAATGACAATAGATGTTTGTGTTGACTTGGATAGCACATTGAAACAAATGGAAGTTGTGGATGTAATGCACTTGCAACAGACTTTGTATCTTAGAATCAAAGTACACATATTCCTTCATGGGTAGTTAGTCCTATTATGGCCTTTCACTTTGTAATCAGTACACCATAGTCTACTTTAAGCATCACATAATGATATAGCAGTAATATTTTGGAGATGGGAAGTGATAGATGCAATCTATGCCTCCATAAATGGGCTAATCCTAGTATCACTGCTTCTGACTATCTCATCTCTAAGTGTGGCTTCAAGCACTTCTTGAGGGTCTGTAAAAGTCTTCATGGAAAGTGTTCTTTAGAATGACACTAAAAACCCTCCAATACACCAGTACGCATGCTAGGAAGGGTGAATATCATATGGGATATTTGATAGAAGAGTCTTAAACCTTGCATCATACAAGTGCATAATTTTTTAGAGTCATTGGGTAATCTATTTTAATATGGTGATGCTCTACTTTTCAAACTCTATAATGTCAAATTACTTTAGGAATGTATCCTTCAATGTATCATAATTGACCATGGCCTAGTTTCCTATACTAGGTGTGGGAATGATCAAGTAAATTTATCTCAAATTGGGTCACCTTACACTCTGATTGGGTTATGCCTTATATGTACCACTATAATTCACACTTCAGCACATGTTCTATGTTATTTTCCATGCCATAATACTCTGGTAAGTGCATAGCCATCTCATAATATATTTACTATGAGGGAGCAGATGGTATTTGAGGGACTTATCCCCCTAACATCTATCTTGGTGGTAGTCTTCTAATGCCTCCAAACATTAGGTTAGGTGCTTGTCCCATCATTATTGTTGGCAAAATTTATGTCGATCTTACTTGTGGCACTAGACCAGTTCCTACGAGCTATTGCCCACTCTACATTGTTGACATTGATTGAGTTGGTATGCTTACATTAAATTTATGTTGTGTTGAACTAGCGCCCAATGGTATAGAGGTAGTTTCTCTCACCTCCTTGTAAGGAATAATCTATTCAATCCCAAAGTTGTAATCCAAGTCTACAAAATACCTAAAATCAAAGTCATCAATAGAGTTAATTATTAATTTTGTACTTTATTCAAGTAGGGTATTTAATGCATGAGAATTTATCATAGGTTCAAAGGGGGAAGGTGCATCAAGCGTATCTTTAGTCACCAAATCCTATAAGAACCCAATGAATTCTACACCTGTCAAGTGTTGAGCTCGATCCATTACTTCACTATTTTTCTCATCCTCACACTATTATATTTTAAGAGATCCTTCCCTATGCCCTTCCTATTCACTACGAGATCTATCAACACTTCCAAGTTCTATATCTTCCATCAGTCTATGATGTCTCTTATTAGAGGTCTATCTCCTAAGATCTCAAGTGTCAATCTACTTATCCCCTTCCATTATGCTTCACCTACACATCCCCTTTTCCCCCTTTGCATTGCCCATACATGAAAGGACTTTAGCTTTCCATCTCCAAAGTTTCAAATCCATAATCTACCATTAGCTTTATGAGTCTTGCACTAAATTCCTTCATAAATGTGCCTCTAGGGTCATGTAAGAATTGGTACTTTACTTCCTCAAGGCACAAGTATGTTGAGACTACAAACTCAATTATGTATCTATTCATCACTCCTTGCCACCATTTATCTACTACTCTAATCCAAGTAGCATCCAGGATCTCAAGTCTCTTTAATGTCTCATTTATCCACTCATAGTGTTGTCTAGAGATTCTTCTCATATGGTTTGAGTATGCAACCAACCACTGGTACACATGCTCAGGTAGCTCACAAAAAAATACGTTGTATAGCATCATATAGGTTTTTTTGAACCCATTTTATTAAATTTTTTCCTTTGCAAGTTAGATGCTTTAGCACAAAGCTATATTCCACCTATTATGGCCAATAATTGATGTTTTTAAGGGAGAGTTGGTACATCATTTTGTTACACCATCGTAACAAAAAAAATTCAACATGACTCTCAAAAAATGGAACCAAAAATTTTATAAAAAAAGGCACACAATTTCCTTAGTTGATTCTTGACTTATTACAACTAGGCACAAACATGGGATATGGCCTTTGCACTCAAAATTTTACACTGGACTATGTCGGCATCAATTCATATAAGGCATAGGCCTTATGCGCTCACCTAAAGCACAATTAAGAAGGAATCGAGGCCTACACTTGGCTAGTTGTTCCATGACACAAGACATAAATTATAGGACTTGGTCAATTCAAAGAAGGCTTTAAGTAGATCTATAAGTGTAAGCCCTTTATGCACCAAGCCTAGTGGCCTATAGGCATAAGCATTTTGGTGGACTAGTATTAGAGTCATATGGGTATGAGCCTTTGTTAAACTAATCCTAGCATCATATTAGTGCTTGAAGGGCCAAAGGGATGCTTTCACTTTAAGTACTCATACTAGGCTCACATTTATATCAAGGATGGGAACACTTGGCATAGGATCTATACTCATTATTTCTTACATGTTTATGATGATGTCACCAATAATTACAAGGAATCCATTAATGATGCAAACCAAAAACATGAACAAACATTACTCAAATGAGTTAAAATTATATTCTTACAATCATTCTAGATTTTAATAGAAATAAAAAATGTATAAACTAGATAGAGTACAATTTGATGTAACAATCATCATCATTAATCAAAGCTTAAACATAGTATAGAGTTTATAGTAGGAAATATGTTCAAATTTATACTACATCATGACCCAAAGGCTCACATGTGAGCTTGGATGCTTATAAATAGAACCTTTATGGTGTTCATACCACTCTTATGTCTAATGGAGGTTAAGAAATGTATACAGGGTAATTCTAATTTGCTAGAGCTTCATTTCTCTATCTTCACATCCTCTTGCATCAATTGGTTTGAGATTTAACTAAATCATCCATCCTATAAAGGACATAAGCTGAGGAAGTGGGTCTCGAACAACCTATATAATGCTCTATATGAGGTCTTCTTTTATGAACTACATGAGCATGTGTACTGATGGTTGGATGCTTATATAAACCATATAATAAGCTATGGATAAAAATTTAAGTGTACAAAAGAACACTTAGAGAGGATTGATACCTTAGATGCCACTTAGATTAGAGATGTAGACAAATGGTGGCAAGGAGCACTGAATAGTTACATGCTTGAGTTTGTAGTGTTGACATAATCCTACCCTAAAGAAGTAGAGTATTAATTTTTATGTGAGCCCAAAGTCATATTTATGAAAGAGTTTAGTGTATATCTTAAGAAATTGATTGTAGATTATGGATTTCAGAACATGAGAATGGAAGGCTAAAGTCCTTCCATTTATGAGTAGCATAATAGGGAAGAAGGGGATGTGTAAGTGAAACACAGTGGAAGGCGTTGAGAAGTTTAACACTTGAGAGGTCAAGAGATAGAACTATAAGAAGAGAAGGAATAGGATGATAGAAGATATAGAACTTAGAAGTGTTGAGAGAACTAGTAGCAAATAGTGAGGGCATGGGGAAGGATCTCTTGAATTGTAGTAGCACCAAGAAGAGAGAAACAATGAAGCCATAGATCGAGCTCAATAGTTGACAGGTGTAGAATGCTCTAGGTTCCTATAGAATTTGAACATTGAAGATGTGCCTACCCCCTTTGAACCTATAATGTAAAATCATGCACTAGATCCCCCACAGGAATAAAAAAGAGTGATAATTGACCCTATTGTCAACATAGACTTTGACTATTTTACATACTTAGGCTATAGATTTGTGATTAAACAAGTTTTTATTTACAAAGAGTTAAGTGAAGATACTTATAAAAATTTGGGATCTAGATTAACAACATAGAATGTGAGCACAAGCATTCTAGTTTAGCCAATGTCAACTACACAAACTAGGTAACAACCCACATGAAGTGGCTCAACACCACAAGTGAGTAGCTCCATACTATCAACCTCAACAATGACAATAGTAATAATATGACTGATGCCCAACCCAGTAACTGAAGGTATTGGAGGACCAATGCTAGGAAAAATACTAGGGGGATAAGTGCCTCAGATGCCAACACCCCCCCCCCCCCCCCCCCCCCACCATAGTAAATTTACTATGAGATGGCCATGCACTTGCCAGAATACCATGACATGGAAAATGCCATAGATCATGTGCTAAAATGTGAACTATAATGGCATGTTTAGGGTATAACCTAGTTGGAGTGAAAGGAAACTTAGTTTGTGACAAATTTTCTTGATTTCACTCATACCTAGTAGTAGTAAATTTGATCCTAATTAGGCTATGATTAACTATAACACTTTGAAGGAAGCATTCCCGAAGGAATTTGATATTCCTAAGTTTTAACAATAAAGCATCACCATGCTCAAGGAAATTAACCAAGGACTATCAGAGAGAGTGTGCCTATATGATTCTAGGTTCTTCTTTTAAAGCTTCCTTATGACACTCACCCCTCCTAGCATACATAATGGTTTATTGGAGGATTTCTAGTACCATCCAGAAGAGAACTATACATGAAGATAATAAAAAACCCTTGTGAAGTGCTTGAAGTTATGTTCTTATCTAAGGTAGTCAAGAGCACCAATATGGGAATCAACCCATTTATGGAGGCACAAATTATGTCTATAGTCTCCTAAATCTAGAAACTAATCGTTAGTTTATCACACAATGCTCAAAATGGATTATGATAAATTGATTGTGAGAAAGAAATCCATAATAGGAAAAACTACCCTTAAAATAATGTGTGCACATTGATTCTAAGCTATGAGATTTATCGCAAAGCACATGATATTTGTAAATACCCTTTGTTTCAATGTGATAGTCATGTTAACATAACCATCTACTATCAGTTGTGTGATGCCTACACCCATACCACAACTGATTGTCACATGATTGATGAGATGTGTGAAAACATGGAGAGAGGTGCCAAGCAGGAAACTAGAATAGCTGAAGGGTAGGTGACCCAAGTAAATGAGGGATATGGCCAACATAAATGTAAGATATGGAATGTAAAGAGGTGTTAAAGGACAAGGTAGAGGACACAATGGAAGAATATTACCACCACATTCATGTTATAAGTATAGTTTGATAGAGCATTATCAACATGACTACCCTACACATCCAACATGTGGGTATTATCGAGGAACACATAAGGTCGAGGAATACCTTGACTTGTAAAATAAATTGACCCAAGGCACATTATTCAAAGACAAGGGTGTAGGAATGATCAAGAAAAAGATGAAAGTGGAGAAGTGAACTTCAAAGGTGCAGTTGACCTACATGGAGCTAATTAAAGTGCAAACAACTAATTATAGTGGATTCATCACTTAGTCTCTAGTTTTACTAGTACTTGAGTTGTGCTTAGAATATGGGGAATAAAGAAGCATTGAGTGCATAGTATGGCCTAAACCCAAAGTTACACTTTAATCAGACCTTACACACTGAAAAGATGTATTGTAGTAGGATATGAGTATGATTTATAACCTATAAGGGGAGATATAATTGGTATAATACCTATAAGCACAAGATACTACCTCTCATAAGAAGAAAGATGGCCAAGAGGTTGAGGTACAAGAGCTAATGAAGATATTGCACCCCCTATAGATAGGATGGATGCTATCCCTATTAAAGAACTTGATTTTAAAGCATGCAAGATAATATCTAATTAAAGTTGTTATACCATGTATAAAAAGTGTGTAAGAAGTCAGACATACACAAAATGTATAGTACGATCAAAAACTCCTTGTGAATGTCAACATTGATGGATGGTCTATATGTGAGGTCCTTGTGGACACAGGTGCTAAGGTCAATATCTTAACAAAGAATGCATGGGAAAATATGGGTAGGCTAGCCTTGAGGTTTTCCCCTCATGTACTTTTCATGGCCAAAAAATCAAGGATGCAACGAATCAAAATTCTAAAAAGTGCCATTATAGATATCATGGGCATTGAGTTACATGCTGAATTTGAAGTGATCAAGTTGGTTGAACAAGATAATTATCCAATGCTTTTAGGAAGGCCATGGTACTACATGAATAACACTAAAATGCATTTCAAGAAGTGTTATATGACCTTTGAAAATGGCAAGGAGAGGGTAGTGATCCCCCTCTCAAGTAACCAAGGACCCCATATGTAGAAAGTGTTTACCTAAAATATGTGATCAATTATATCTACAACATCATAATGGAAGGCACTGAGACTCTCAACCCCAATGACCAAGGAGTGCTTTCTTGGGATGATGGACAGTCAACCTTGAACACCATCAACATTACTTGTGACCAATGGGTCAAAGAATCTTATGAGATGACTGGTCGGATGTGCCACTTAGTGAGCACAAAGGTACCAAAACCTATGAGAACTAGTTAGGTATAGATTGGTCACACTTCAAAGAGATGGGTCACTTGAGATAGAAAGATAGGAAATAGATCATTTCTCTTGAGCAAAGGTAAACTTGTTGCACTCACAAGATATGATGGGAACAATATTATGGAATAATATGTTTGAGACCTCAAGTCATGCATCCCAAAGGAGGTAGATAGGATGGGCACACTGGTGTATACTTTGAGAAGCATTGCCACTCATTGGTGGGAAGTGTAAAGGCCTAGCTTACCAAACTGGAAAGATGTAAAAGTATCCATTTACACCACATTCAAGAAAAACAATGAGGATTTTGACATTTATGCATACTTTGGTGATTCAAACCAAATAACACATGTGTGCTTATGCAAATAAACTTGCACAGACCATGGCACAAATGTCCCAAGGAACTTATGGGTACATCCTTTCTATAAAACCTTAAATACATGGGTATGAGCATGATACATTATCAATGAGATGCATTTTGAGACAAAAAATTGGGATATACTCAAGGAGAGGTTCAGGCACACCTTCTCCTTTTCTTCATAGAACCTAGAATTGATCGAGTCACTTCAAGTAATTTGAAGGGTAATGTTATAGGACACTATAATCCTATAGGTGCACCTAAAAGACATGTTCAATTAAAAAGGGTTGGTGCTCCTAAATTTATTTAAGGATCAAGTGATCAATAGTAAACCAAGTGAAGAAGAAGATGATACCTAGAAGGCATGCCACTAGATGACCTTGATAGACAAATATAATCTTATGCACCAAGTGGATGATAGTAACCCCGATGAAGAAGATCCTACTCATCTTCACATATAAACAACTGAGGAAAATCGATAAGTTGAGTACTTGTAATAAGTGAGGAATGAGCCCTACCATGCATTGTTCAAAACCACCAAGGTAGACATCAGCTCAAAAGGGGAACCAAAGATGTCAACTTTGAGTGCATATTGGCCTGACCCAGAGCTAGCAAAAATTATGGATATATTAAAAGAATTCCAAGACTTATTCCATCAAAATTATTGAGATATGAAGGGAACCCACCCATCCCTTGGGAAGATGAGAATAAAGTTGGTGGATGGTGAAAGACCTACCAAGAATCACCCCTATATAATGAACCCCAATCTACATTCCAAGGTCAAAATAGAAATTAATGGTATGTTAACCATATGAGTGATCTACCTAGTGCAAGAGTCAGAATGGGAAAGCCCCATGGTTATTAGTATCATGAAGGATGGGTGCATCTATATTTACATATATTGTAAACTATTTACACTTGCATCATTGAACCCTACCTGAATCTATTCATTAATGAAGTCTTGGATGGCATCATAGGTTGTAAAATATACACTTTCACTGATGGGTTCATAGGATACCATCAAGACCGGATTAAGGAGGAGGATAAGACTAAAACTAATTTTATGACTGAATGGATTTATTTCATGTATAATGTGATTCCATTTGGAATCAATAATGCATCAAAAATGTTATTTAGAGTGGTGATCACCAAATTTAATGACTTATCTATAAGTTCCTCTAAGTGTACCTAGATAACTAGATAATATATGGGCTAGTAAAGGACTAGTATGATAACCTGTGCCTAATGTTTGAAAGGTGCAAGTAGCTATAAATATACTTAAACCTCAAGAAGTGTAGCTTTGTAAAACCCTTTATAACCTTGATCAGGGATATCATCTATAAATATGGTCTACTTATTGATCCCATGAAGATTGCAATAATCATTTAGCTCCAGACAAACTTAACATAGAAAGACATTCATGCCTTTCTTGGCCATAACAGATACTATAGGAAATTTATAAAGATATATGAAAATATTTCAACACTTATAGAGGAGCTATTGTGCAATCATGACCCTTTATATTAGTTCTTGACACAAGAAGATGCTTTTGAAACCCTGAAGCTCAAATTGGCTAGTGTGCCTATTTTATAATTTCTTGACTAGACAACTCCATTCCACAGCCATGTCGATGCATCTGAATCTGTAATTGGTGATATTATGGCATAACCTAATGAAGGTAATATGGATAATCCCATATCATTTATTATTAAGAAATGAACCCAAGCAAAGCAGAACTATACCAACACTGAGCATGAGGTGTTGGCCATGGTCTATGCCCTACAAAAATTCAAGTAGTACTTTTTTGGCAACCCCATTCATCTTCTTCACCTATCATGAGGTACTTAAGTAAATTTTGAATAATCCCATTATCCATGGGTGAATTTATTGATAGATAGTTCTATTTCAAGAATTCCAATTTTTAGTTGTCATTAAGCCTGGAAAATAGAACTTAGGCATAGACCATTTGTCCTGTATTAACTTCAATGATGTAATAATGCTTATTAATGATAAAATTCTAGATGTGAAAATCTATATAGTTTAGCATGTCCTTGAGGGCTTGAAAGAGATATCCTCTTTTTTAACATTTGGATCTATGCTCTAGATTATGATAACTAAAGAAAATAAATAGCTCACATTTTACACTGCCCCTTTTCAGCTCGTCAATGGAGAACTATACAAACTAGGCCAAGATGAAGTCTTGCACTGATGTGTCTTAAAACATGAAAGGGAATTCATTTTATGTGAGGTTCATTAGGGAATAGTAGGAGGAAATTTCACTAGAGATGCAATGGTGCATAAGATGTTTCAATCAGGTTTGTGGTCGCTAAGTCTATTCTAAGATGCAAGAGATTGCACCAAGGCATGTGATATATGATAGCACACAATGAAGCACAACCATAAAGATGAGATACCTCTCATCCCCATTATTTCCTAGATGCCATTCAAAAAGTGGTCCATTGATTTCATTGGGTTGATTACTCCCACAACAAGGTGCATAGGTATAAGATACATTCTAGTGGCCACTAATTATTTCACTAAGTGGGCTGAGGCAGTGTCAACAAAAGACTTAAAAACTAACATAACCATGATGTTTATATGGGATAACATCATAAGTTTCAATGGGTTCCCACTCATTTTTACTATCAATAGATGCATGCACTTCATCAATGAAACTGTGTAAATCCTATTGACCAAATACATGGTGGTGCACCATAAGACCACCCCTTATCATCTACAAGTGAATGGTACCATTGAGGCATTCAAAAATATTCTATAAACATGCCTCAAAAATATATGTGATGTTGGTCAAAAATATTGGGATGATAGAGTATTATCGGTACTATGGGCATATCGCACAACCTACAAGTGATTGAATAAGGCTACACCATTTCAACTAGTGTTTGGCATTGAAGTAGTTTTACCAATAAAGTTTATGATGCCATAATTATGAATTACACATATTGGTTATTTAGATAACTAAAAATCATTGAGTACAAGACTAGAGGAATTTGAACACTTGGATGAGGTGCGGACCCAAGTAAGGTGGAGCTAGCAAATAGAGAAGGCACATTAGAAGTTGTGGCATGAAAAACATATTATGTACAAGGTATTGATTGAAGGAGCATTGGTCTTGCTCTATGACTCTAAGTACCTCAAGCACCCAAGAAAGCTACAAATTAGGTGGATGGGTTCATATGTCATCCAAATCATGTTGGAAATTGGTGCATGCAATCTATGTACATTGTTGGGTGAAATGCTCCCTAGGCATAAAAATGACAAGTGATTGAAGCCTTATAGGCAATATGATGGCACTTATGCCATCAAAAACTAAATTCTTAGTCATAATTTGGTTGTGTTATACTGACCAAAATAAATTTTGGTGTAATCTAAACATTTCTTTATGTTTTATGTTATGTTGGTGATGAGTGAATAAGTGACGCACTTTCAAGCCTACAAATGAACTATTCTAGCATTTCATGCATAAATATAGTCGGGTGAGTTGAGTATAAATTATTTCTAAGTTCCTAAGTTTAGATACCTAAGTTTTTAGGTGTATGGAACTCACTAGACTTTGAAAATATGAGTACCAAGTGATGAAGAAAGGTGCACAGGATGCTAGTGCACATTAGATATGAGAGAGGTGCACATGATGCTAAGTATGCAAGACACCTAGAAAGAGAAGCACTGGAGGTCTAACGTAAGGGATTTGTATGGGGTAGGATTGGCCAAGTCAAGAGATGAAAGTGTAGAGAAATCAACCAAAATAGGAAATCACACTTAAAATGAAATCACAAGAAGAGAAGATGGAATCTTGGAGGCTAAATCATGTGCATGTGAAGTGATGTGCCCAAGTTGCCATAAGGAAGGTAAAGGTCATGTCAAAAAAATAAAGTGCGTGAGGAAGATCATTAAGATAAGCTCGAATCCACCCAAAGTTAGGTGGGAAGTGACCATTTGAACTATATGTCACTTCACCAAAAATATCATTTAGAGAATTTAATGACGTGACGATAAAGGTACAAATATCTATATTGAATGCATAGGTGGTAGTGAATTTTTATGTATTTCATGGGTTTTAGTAGATTCTGAGAAATCTAGGTGCTTCCACACCATCACTCACTTGCAAGTAAAATGGTATATGAAATCAAGATATAAAAAAGTGAAAGGCTGACTAGTTTAGGTTACAAACCTTAAGTGAATTTGAACTAGACATGTAGAGTTGAACCAAAGATGAGAGTAAGAAAAAGATACCAAAGAGATTCCTTAGCACCCATAAATGTAAAAATAGAATGTTTGATCAAAGAGTGAAATTACATTCCCTTTTAGATTGGAATAGAAGAGTGTGAGGCTTAAATTATGAGAAAATAAGACAACATAAAACTTGAGTGACATCGAGTCTACCATTAATGGTGAATGAAACTTGAAAGATAAAGTTTCAATTGTAGACTTCATGACTATAAGAAACACCAAGAAATATTAAAGGCTTTAGTAAAGTCAATAGACTATAATTCAACACTAGCTAGTTCAATATGGGAAAGAAATGGATGAGTTCTGATCCACCATAGGTGCAAAAAGATACCAAATGGGCACGTATGATAGAAGAAATGACCATTGAAAAGAAGAAAGTGTAGTTGGAAGAAGGGGTTAGCATCATAATGTTGACCTTGAGGAACTCATAAAGATGTCATACATGGAGATGTAGTTTCCCCCAGAGGTCTTAGTGGGGGAGAATTGGGCATCATTCATGAACATCTACCAATTAAAAGAATATAACCATCACACCCCAAGTAATGAAAAAAATATAGTACAAGATTGGATGGTTGACACTAGAGAAAGGATAGAGATAGGCATAACATTATTTGATGTCTCTATTTGAGACAAACTTATGACCACTAATGCAAATCAACTCTATGAGTTGCCATGTTTTAGTAAGCCAAAGGAACTTATGTAGTTCCTCCTTTTGCACATATATAAGGATAACTTCTACTTTACAGGGAGGTGCATGTGGTTATCAACATGCCTAATTGGTAGAATCATTGGGCTCTTTGACTTAGGAACAAACATCCATTGGATGATGGTGGATGATGTTGAAGTAGAAAGGGTCATAAAACTCTTTGGGTACTATAGGGGAGGATTCATGTTTTCAATAAAGGATATCAAGGACCCTAACATAAGGGTAGAAATGCACCTTGTGAGCTTCAAGATTTGCCTCAATGAAAGATGGATGGATATAAATAAGGCCTACTTATGTATCACCTATCACATGGTGTCAGGGGTCAAATTCAACATTGCTAAATTTGTTACTAAGGAAATGATAAAGAATGTGCTTGAGTGTCATATAGTGTGAGAGACCTTCAGGTGGGGGTCAATATTGATTTTAATAGTCATGGAAGAGATCGATGTGCCTGATGGTGATGAAGATAATCTCTAAGTCTTCCTGGTGCACAAAGACTCTCGATGATAAAGTACCAAGACTTCACTTACCCCTCTTCCTTCTCCCAAAAGAACAAAACTTGAGTAATGGGGTAGTGTGTGTAATATATAGAGGCATTCAAGATGGAATGGTGCATCCCTGAGGAGATTAAACATGTTTGGAATGATGAACTTCACCATCATGCAACACTTTTGTATAGTGTGCTTGGAACTCATAGATGGTAACTGCTCATGTTGGCTAAAACTCCCTCATGCATTTTTTGTGAAGTACTTTAGGGATGCACTAAAGCGAATTCCCAATGTGTAGTAGCTAGACATCTTAGTGAAGGTCATGGATTTAGAGAGGAGTAGCTTGTGATGCCAATATGTGTGCCCAAGAAAAAAAGTTACAAAAGATGAGGAGGATGACTCAAATTGCACTGACCTCCATCCCCTCTAGAAGGAAGTAATACTTGAGCACATACATATATTATATTATGAGATGAAGCCAAGAAAGAAGGGTGTATACCTTGAGAAGGATGATTATCTCCCCCTCTAGATTGGTGATGAAGGGAATTCAACACCAGCAATGTATAAGAAGTCTCCCCCAAAAAAGTGGGGAGATACACTTGAAGAAATTCAAGAGCCCCTAAGGTTGAAAATCACCTCTAATAAATAAGCAACTCCTTCTACCCCAAAGAAAAGGCATATGACCTTCATCTCAGGGATTACTTCACCTAATGATAAGGAGAAGAAAAATAAGTCTAAGGGTCCTGTTGTGATGCTAATGATAACCTTGCTGTAAATGGAAGTGCAAGAGGTGTGTGAATAGATGGAGGAGGAAGAAGTAAGGATAAGATTTTACATTGTCCAAGAAGAAGAGATGGGAGAGGAATCTAGTGCCAAGGAAGTCTATAAATCCATCCATGACAATAGTACTATTGTGCTTAGAGAAGAGAGGAATCCAACAAGTACCTCATCTGAAGGACCTTCCACAAACCTTTTGAAAAATGAGGAGGAAAAGAGAAAGGTGTGGAGGAAGATAAAAAGGAGTGAAGTAGAAATTATAAAGGCACTGACACTAGAGAGGAAAAGAGAGGCCATGAAGGTAACTGACATGACTCATGAACATATTGATAGAGTCAAGTATGAGGATGAAAAGGCCTTAGCATTAGAAAAAAAGAGGAAGGTTGAAAAAAAGAAGAAGCAACAAGAAGAAAAGGCCAAGAAAGAAGAGGAAGAGAAAGAGGTTTCCACAAGCTTTAAACCACCTGAGGAAGTGATAGAAAAGGTGCCTAATGCCTCCACCAACACAATAGTCCAAGCTACACTACATGTCAACCCAAGTAGTGAAGGGGCACTTGAAGAAAAGGAAGGTGATGCTGGCACCTTAGAAAAGCAACAAATAGAGAGTGTTGTAGAGACCTAGTAAAAATAAGAGGAGGGTGAAGATGGTACCAAGGGAGAAAAAGAAGCAAAAAAAGGGGATAAGTCTAAAGAATAAACCCTACATGCATAAGAAGAAGAAACCTTAGAGGAAAGCACCAAAGAGTGTGGTATCACTAATGAAGAGGAAGAAGAACACAAGGAGCTAGTTGTCATAGAAGCATAAGCTATAAAATTGATCCTCAGGGAAAATATACAAAAGGGGTGGATAGAGGAAGACTTCTACATGTTTGAATACATGCCCCACAAATCTATCATAGACAAGATGCACAAAAAACTTTCATTTGCATTTGATAGATATATGGATAAGCCTCACTTTGAGGTGCATCAAAAGGCTATTTTGGGTGTAGATAAACTTGAGGAGGAGCAAAACTCCTTTATCCTAAATCCCCACACCATGAACTCAAGTAGGTCTGTCGATGTGCTCATTAGTATGGCCAATGAAGTGACATGAAAAAAACATCATTAATGATGTTAGGGTGAAGAAATAGAAGGAAATAGTGTAGGATGTAGAGGAAGAAGCATATGCCATGAAGTTTAAGATATAATAACTAGCCAAGCACATATAAATAACCAAGCCATCCCTCTTTGATGGTGTTGGCACATTAAACCTCTCAAAGGTTGACAAAGTTTGCATTTTAGTTAAGATGATGGTCTCAAAGTTGAAAGTAGAGCCGATGTAAGAATAAGGGGAGGACCCATGTGACATGCTACAAAAGAAGCTAGCTACAAAGATCAAAGAGGTAGAAGAACTCTTTGAAAAACTTCAAGAGGGCACAAATACAACCAATGCATCTTTTACAACTTATCCAACTAGGCATAAGTCATAAATGTGTGCCTCAAATAGGCAAAGGGGGAGAAGGAGGAGCTAATGGTGCAGGTATACACTACAAGTACGTTAAAGAGTACCAAAATAATGGGGAAGGTTAATGCCTTAAGCACCTCTATCAAAGGCCAAAAATAAAACTTAGAAACACTCTTTCACACCTTATAGATTAAGGCCTGTGAATAAGGGGAAATTCTGGGCAGAGGAGTGACAAAATATAAGGCAAGTCTCAAGGCCTTTAGAAAGTAATTAGAGAAGATAGATGTGATCACACTCAACATCACTTCCATAGAGATAGACAATGCCACTGAGGAACTCAAGCTTGCTATCAAGGGCTTTGAGGACTTCAACATTAAGTAAAAGGAGAGCACTCCTACATTCTGCATGCTGAAAGCTTTGAAATACTAGTCTGAGGGTAGACTAGTAATTTTATATGGAGTAATTTTGGGCCCCTATTTTTGTTAAGTGTGGGTCCACACCAATTTTACAAACATCTTAGCATGAGGTAATCATTTTGTATGATTATTGTTTTGATCCCTTTTTACACTAGCTAGAGGGATCAACACACACCTTATGCTATCTAGCAAGTGGCTAAGAAATTTTATGATGTCTTGGGAATCTTCAAGGAGTGGCTACATATGGAAATCATAACATGATGGGAAAAAGGTAATAGAGCCAATGAAATGATTGAAAAAAATCTAGCTTGACACCCAACATGTGTAACTTCAACCTGGTAGAAGATGCTCAAACTAGTGAGTGGGGGAGATGCAATTTTATGTAGCAAATCCCTATAGAATTAGTCTCAGATATAGTGATTCGACTGCCAATAAAATTTAGGATTAGTATGAATGCATTTGAGGATCCATATTGTAGTGCATAAGCTCACTTGTGATCCTTTAGGCCATTAGTAGCTTTAGATAATCATTTGTTTTGCTTCACTTGTCATGTACTCTATTTAATGGGACTTTATTTAATGAAGAATCACACTGTACCTAATTGAGTTTGATTTGGTTTATGTGGTTATGGCAATGTTATTTGAATGAAAATTGAATGTAATAGTTATAATAATGTAATTTCAATATATGAATGATTAGGTTGCAAGAAATCTTTAGTCTAAGTCATTAATGGCATCCCTATGTAATAAATGATGTCAACATATTCTATGAAATAGATTAAGTTTAGGTAAGGTCATGCACCCAAACTTTGGTACCCTATCTAGATATGTGAATCTAGAATGAGCCTTTAAGTGAAAGCATCCCCTTGACTCTTCAGAGCAACCAAATGACACTAAGTTTAGTGAAAAGGAAACTTACACCCTTGAGGTTATAGAACCAACCTGATAAAGGCTTGCACCCTTATGGTTATAATGAGTTTCCCAAACAGGCTTACACCTATAGATCATTAGTTTTAGCCCAAGAAGGGTTGTGCGAGTGAACCCACCAGAGCCTTAGTTGAAATGACCAAGTCTTATAAGTAATGAGTTGTGTCATGGCCTAACTAGCCCAACATGGGCCCTAATATTTTATTTGTTGCACCTTAAGTGAGTGCATAAGGCTCACACCTTGTGTGAATTTATACCAGCATAGTCAAGTGATAAATGTTGAGTGCTATGAGAATATATCGAGTTTATGCCCAGTTATAATGAGTGTAGGACTAACTTCGACAACAAGATAAGTACCATACTCCTTGAATGATGAATTGAAACCCTAATTAAACTATAATAGTGCTCCCACTAACCCATTTTTCTCCAAGCTCACCATGAAGATTAATAATTAGGGTTTCAATGTTGGTGTAGGCTTTTTTAGCATTGGGTTTTGGCTACATGGTTGTATTATCTTGATTAGAGCTTTATATGTAATTTGGGTTACTTGGAAATATTATTACCATATTCACTAGAATGTGTGGTATCTTTCCCTCTCTAACCTATGTATACACCTCTCTCTATTTGTATTCTTCATTTAGCGAGCTAGAGAGCTATTGTTCTTCTATGTATTATGGATTTATTGAGCTTCTTAGTTGTGATCTATGCCAACTTTGAGAGTTATGAACTTTGTCTCTTTGTATAAGTAGTTCATCTCCATTATTGAATGCATTATGTTCAATTTCTACTCTCTTCTAGATTTCTTGATTCAACAGTTATGTGTGTTCACTTTTTAGTCACCGATCTTGGACGTTCGATTTTGGACAACTCTTTTATGGTATCAGAGCACCAATTTGTGTTCACAATTGTCTAGGTTGTTTTTATATTAAGATATTTTTGAAATTTAGAGATTATCTACGTATTTATGAGGCAAATTTTTAGAGGGTTTACAAGAATTTTTGGGGTAGCTTTTTAAAATCTCAAAAACCTCGTAGGGATATTTTTCTACAAAATCTAAACATACTATTATTTTTTTAGGTGGGATATGTTCATGGATTGGTCTCTCATGTGTTTTTAGGGAATATTTTGTTGAATCAGTTCCAAAACACAACTTTTGAGTTTTTAAAGGAGATCTGCATTTTTTCTATTGAGTAAGACTACAATTTTTCCCTTTTTTAAGAATCTGCAAGGAGAGAGAAGGTGTTTAAGATCATCAAGACTGCATTCAAGATTTGTAACATAGTGTGTAAGTCTCACCACCCATAAAAAGAGAAAGATATAATAATATAGTGTTGATGGATCTAAAAATTAGCATTGAAATAATTTAGCTTCTATTTTAGCATCCTAAAATTTTCAAGATTTGTTATTAGTAAGACCTGCATTCCATTTATGGAAGCAGATCTGTAATGTTTTGGTTTGCTTGAATGGTTTAATCTTTGGATCGACATCTATTTGTATTTTTTATATAGATTCCTTCATGGAACTGATCTACTACTCAGAGCAAATTATGCCCATGATCCTCTCTCCACATGGAAAACCTTGGGAACTATGATTGTTCTCTAGTGTTGATTTTTAGCTTGTTATGTGTAAGGTTTCAACAGATCTAGTCCACCATCATTCTTAATTTCCTATAGGTTCTTCTCTATACCTCTACATCTCTCTTAAGCACCTACTTGCATCCTCATGGCTTCATCAAGGCTGAACTACAACTCATAAATCCCTCTTTGGTAAATGACACAATCATTTGTGGCTCAACCAAGCATCAAGGTGTAGAATGGATTCTATTGCACAATCACAAGATTCCTGAGCACTATGCCTCCATGCTATTTTTGTAAGGCTTAATACTACTCTAGATTAGATCTAGATCTTGAGCTATCTCCATTGTCCCACTTTACTCATCCTCTTATGGCCAATAATATACACCGTATGCAACCTTGTGCCGTGTTTGACCAATTCATGGATTTCTGCCATTTGTAAGTGGTTTAGTGGGTTTTTGCCAAGGAACCTATCTTGAAAAATTCCTATTGCATCCAACCTACCAGTTGGTCACTGACTGTCTTAATACCAACAAATCGCATTCTATGGTTTTCAAAACCACTCTTCTTTTGGTAAAAAAAGTTCATTAAAATTATTTTTAAAAAATAAAAATAAATATTCAGCCTTTATAAAGTGGGAGACATAATTGTGGGTGGGGGACAATTGCTTTGTTGTTTTGCACATGAGGGGGGTTATTTGTATGGTGGGTGGATGTCTCCATCAAAGGCCACTTTATTTATGATGGAGGTGATGTGTATTTACATGGCGAGGCACCTAATTTTTTTATTGTTTTTTATTTAAAAAATAATGCATTGTTTTGGGAGATTTGTAATTGGTTTTTTAATTTACCTTGTATTTTCACCTAACAAAGATGAAGGGTGAGGCTTGGGTTGGCAGAGGGCCAATTCCCCTAAAAAAAAACCATTGAATTTATTATTTATGGTCAATTCCAAGACTAGTTACAAGGCAATTTTTTATTAAAAATGGGTTATTAACATGAATTTATTTTGTTAATATCTTGTAAACAATAACTCAAAATTGAGCACCATCTTTTGCAAAAAAGTGTATTTTTCAATTTCCCATATAGCTAGCCCATTTTCATTGTAAAACTCACTGAATTATAAAGTGCCAAAAAAAATGTTTTTTTTTTGGGGGGGGTTACTTGACTAGTTCACACATTTACTTCTCCTGATACAGATGCATTATCGATAGAGTCTGACATCCTCCTACTTGGCCTATTTATAGTTTTCATTTATGCCAATTTAGTGGATATTGCACTGATTGCTCACATTTATGGATGCATTATCAGTTGAGTCTAACATCCATTCATTAAGATGTGTTTTTTCACTCATACACTGATTGCTCTTACATGTGTGGACCCATTTTAGTTAATTATAACATCCATAATTATAGCATCATAAGCACAAATTTATCATTCATTGAGCATTATTTGTAATTAAAAACATAGGTTGGTTACTAATGATTATCTTAGGGAAGTTGTCTTGGGTCCTACACTCTTCTCATGTGCACATTCAGTTTTTGTACTAACCTATGCCCATTTAGTGACTAATTGCATAGATTACTCTTGTATTCTTGGATGCATTTTCAATAGATCCTGACATCCATTTGAGTGTGCATTGTCACTTATGCATAGATTTCTCTCATTTGACTTGACTCATTTTTGGTGTAGTCCAAATTCCATCTCTAAAATTTGCACTATTACTCCAGATGAGGAGAGTTATTTCATCTCCAATGATCCTTATTGAGAAGGACAACTATGCTTCATGACATGATTATATAGAACACTTGCTCACATGAAATAATTGTATTCCATTTCTATAAGGTCAGATTCCTTCATCCACTGATCCTGTTTAGTTCAATAAGTGGGTGAATA